>JAIEZT010001243.1:7500-37500 GCA_019594935.1 Periophthalmus modestus
CCCGCTTATAACCACCCCTTCTCTGTATTTAAGGTACTGGCCGTGGATCCAGTTCATTCGTTTCGTTTGGCTGGTTATCCCCTCTCATAACCACACCGTTTTCAAAAGCCACTGGGAGCTGAGTACATTACTTAAGGCTATATAGAGAGAGTGCTCAAAGAGCACACTTACCTTAAGTTCACCTACCTTTTAAGATATATTAAGAAGTAGGTCAGTATAATCAAGGTTGGATGTCTTCATTACTATATAATAAATGTGATACATAAAGAAGGCAGTTAAAGAAGTGCTTATAAGTTTGCTAAGGGGTTGAGATCCTCAATCAAGAACTCCATGATCATATGTTCACTATAATGTCAACATAATGAAGTTATATCTTCGTGATCACAAGTTATGGTGAGGGGTTAGATGATTCTCCAGATGAGTAAATTTTTCCAAGGCTACTGGGAGAAGAGTTCTTTCCTTGAAGGGCTGAATAGGACACAGTTCATTTATTCAGTTTGGTCGGTTATCCCCGCTTATAACCAAACCTTCACTCTGAGTAATGTACTGGCCTTGGACCCAGTTCATTCTTTCAGTTTGGCTGGTTATCACCTCTTATAACCCCACCTTCACTATGAGTACATGTACTGGCCGTGCACCCAGTTCGTTCTGTGTGTTAGGTTGGTTATCTCCTCTAATAACCACACCTTCCCTAGGAGTACCTGTGCTGGCCGTGGACCCAGTTCGTTCTTTGTGGTTGGCTGGTTATCTCCTCTCATAACCACACCTTCACATTAAGTTGAGGTACTGGCCGTGGATCCAGTGCTCTTCTTATGCGTGGTCTGTTCAACATACATTGATTACAATAAAGGACAATTTCTAATAATCAAAAAATATTCAAACATAAGCATTCTATCCAAATTTAATTAAAGCTCTTTGAAAATTAAATAAGCTCTGGTTTTGTAGCTACCCTGGTTTTCTTGATAAAAAGGACTTCACGCTTCTTACTGATGTTCATGTTCCAAAACTTAATTGTTTCAACAGGAAACTTCAACAACTTCACACCTTCACACCGTGAACATCGAACACCGTGAAAACTAAAAGACATATAAAGAAAAATGTTCATCTGCAATACATACAATACATTTTAAAGTAAATACAAATAAACAGTCATTACCGTGTTCGCCAACATGACCAGCGGTAGTTAAACTGACATTTTCTTGCTTTTCTGTATTTCTCTTTTGCTCATCTTTACACTCTTTTCACGGCTTCTATTGTTTTTCTCTCTTTTACTTCCGGGGCAAACACATGCACCCACGTGACCCACAACGGTAAGTAACTTTTTACAATGAAATATATAAAATTATTAACAAAGACATTAATGTTCTTACAAAAATATAGAACAATTTGAGCAAACCTTTTACAATATATATACTGACATATTACCATCAGCTACAGTGTTAATATAAGATTCTGGTATGGACTTGGTTTAAAGTCCCTGTAAAAGATAAAAAATTAAGCACTTACCTGTATGTAACAGGTGTCACATGGGTGAATAGAGTTAGTTCTGCTAAACGAGCTAATTATAATAATAGATAGAAAAGAATTAACACATAACTAGGATGAGAACTATTTAAACATGCATTGGTTAAGGAAAAGTGCCATTCATTAAAAAATCACATAATATTATAGTTAATATATCGATAAGAGCTAAACACTGACGCATTAACGCTAGTAGGCAAACCGCATCTGAGTTCACTTTCCTGGGATAAATCTCAACCGCAGCCCCGCTAAAGATCCGTGACACGGAGCAAAATAAGTAAAGCTCCATAACACGTGGGATTACGCTGTAATCACCCCCATATATAATTGTTTCATAATGTAAACGACAGAGTAATATAATTATACTAGTCAAACAAGTTGGTTCAATCGATAAAGAGCCAAATGCTAACGTATTAGCCTAAACAGACTATCCGCCACAGAGCATTAGTCCACGGACACAGCGCAACCGCCATCCCGCCGAAAGACCCACGGCCCGGAGCAATACCGATTCCGCTCAAAAACACCGTAATTTTAACCATATTACCCACGGGTTAAGTTATACATTATGTGTGAACCACGAGAAGCATAAATTGTCCTATCTAATGAGTTAATTCAATAAATAAGAGCTAAGGTCTAACACATCAACCGTTAACAATCTGTCCGCGTCTGTGTTCACTTCACTGGGACGAATCTCAACCGCCCTCCCGGTAAAAGCGCCGTAGCTCGGAGCAAAACAGAGGGGCATCATAATACGGGGATGTACACAGTTAATATCACCAGTCTAAGTTGTACATTGAATGTAAATTACAAGGAAACGTAATCTGACTATTCCAACGAGTTAATTCAACCTGCAAAGAGCTTAACGCTGACGCATTAATGCTAATAGGCTATCCGACACACAGCTCACTTCATTGGGACAAATCTCAACCGTCACCCCGCTAAAAGCTCCGCAGCCCGGAGCAAAAGCGAAGTGGCATTATAACAAGGGGATTTACAGCATAATCACCCATATATTAAGTTGTACCTAACTGTGAGCCACAAAGTAACATAATATGACTAGTCAGACGAGTTTATTAAACAAATAATGAGCAAAATCATAACGTATCAGTAGCTAACAGACAATCCGTCATTAGGCACCTGTCCACGGACACAGTACACACGCCGCACCGCCGAAAGACCTACGGCCCGGAGCAACACCGAAATAGCTCAAAAACACTGCAATTTTAACCATTTTTATCCACAATTTAAGTTGTACATTAGGTGTGAACCACAAGAAGAATAAAATGTCCTATCTAACCAGTTTAATCAACCAATAAGAGCTAAAATCTAACACATTAGCCGTTAACAATCTGTCCGCCTCAGAGTGCGCTCCCCTGGGTCAACTCTCAACCGCCACCCCGCTAAAAGCCCCGCAGGTCGGAGCAAAGCGATTTGACTCCGTGAAACTGGGAATTTCTTAGTAAATGCTAACCGACGACGGCTAATCAATAAATAAGTATAGACCTAGGAGAGACAGCATTTGCCATGTATAACTAGATTGCTCAATTGATAATAGTTAATCGCTAAAGCGTCAGCCGTTAACACACTGTCAGTATCTGAGCTCACTTCACTGGGACAACTCCCAAACGATGTACCGCTAAGAGCTCCGTAACTCGGAGCAAAAACAGTCTAATTCCATGAAACGGGATTTTATCTTTTAGAAATAATAAGTAGGAATTGGATAGTAATAATAATTAAAATATTAATAGTAATAACCGTTTGGCGCCACTAATTAAGAACTTAACTACCGTTGCCATGGTGACCATTTGGCGCCCTAGATTAGAATTATACCACGGTTGTCATGGTAACCGTTTGGCGCCACTAGTTAGAATTTGCCATCGTTACCTGGACGGACGCAGTTGATCCGCTGTACCGCTAAAAGACCCACAGCCCGGAGTAATACCGATTTAGCTTAAATATATCAGAATTTTGATCTAATTAGCCCCAGGATAAGAAGTACATTACATGTAAACCATAAGTAGGCAAAAATAGTCCTATCAAACGCGTTGATTCAATCAATAGGAGGCAAAATCTAACGCATAAACCGTTGATAATCTGTCCGCCTCTGAGCTCGCTTCGCTGGGATAACACTCAACCGCCGCCCCGCTAAAAGCCCCGCAGGTCGGAGCAAAAGCGAATTGGCTCAATAACAAGGGGATTTTCACCATTATAACACATATATTAAGCTGCACCTAAGTGTGAACCACAAAGTAACATAATAACTAGTCATACAATTTACTTATTAAAACTAATAATGAGCATACCTTTACTTCACAGTCGCCAACAGACTATCCGCCACAGGGCACACGTCAGCGGACACAGCTGAGCCGCCGTGCCACTAACGACCCACGGTCCGGAGCAACATCGATTTAGCTTAAAAATATATCAGAATTTTAACCTTATTATCCACAGATTAAGATGTATATTAGATGTGAACCACAAAGAGGCAAAAATAATCCTATCAAACACTTTAATTCAATCATTAAGAGCTAAATCTAACGCATCAACCGTTAAAAATCTATCCGCCTCAGAGTTCGCTTCCTTGGGACAATACTCGACCGCCACCCCGCTAAAAGCCCCGCAGGTCGGAGCAAATGCAAATTGGCTTAAAAATGAGGGGATTTTCACCGTTATTACCCTATTCTCCACGAAAATCATAGAATAATTTTTGCCAAAGACCTGTTAACAACAGGATGCAATGTTAGTCTATAAACTGTTAGATTATTTGATAGACAGTAGCACTGCAATGCTGACAGGCTGCAGCGATATCACCTTCGGCCCTCATCCCACTGCTATTATTAGGATGTAATTTATAGCAATGAAATACTATTCCTGATACAGGGAATAACAGCTAAAATCTCAACTTTACCTGTAAGTCATGTCAACGCAACTAAGGGAGTGTGTCTGAAACAATGATATAGCGGAGCAGAATTAATGCTAAAATTTAGGGACGTAAGGTTAGGGACAGGTTTCTAAGAGAGGTAGCGCGAGAGAGATGAGTGTCTGGGAGTATGTTCAGGTGGGACAATCGAGTTGAAGGTCCATTGAGGCCCAATCTCAAATTATATAAATATATCTTCACATGTTAGCACAAAATTAAGAGCAGTCAGTATATTGAATAATTCAGTAAACAGTCTCCTGCTGTTGTTAAAGGTTAGGACCCAACATGTGAAAAGTTTAGCAAAGTTTTTGGTAGAGACTAAGAACCAGTTTGTTTTGCAGTGCATATGGCTGAGAAGATGGATAACATGAAGAGGAAGAACCATGCATGGCTATCCCCACAGGCATCTAAGAGGAAAAGGACCTACTCAGAAGGCAGCCTACCCGGAAGCTTCAGTCCCGAAACAGCCATCGCTATTCAGAGAAGGATGGACAATAGTTCAACTATTCCAAGGCCAAGTAGGGAACTATTTCCAGAAGTAAGGGGGGAAAAGAGTCCCCTCATTTTTATGTCGATGCAGGGACAAAAAGGAGCATTACCCGTTGTCGGTAAAAAGAAGAGATTGAATTCATTTATCTGGGTGGGTTTACAGGGCCCCTGGCATCCCACTATATGCAGGTTGTGTGAGGGGAAGTTAACAACTCTGCATAAGGCCATAATCCATTTTAAGAAAAGCCATATGGCCAGGAAGATTATTCTCCTGTGCAAGCAATGTGGGACTGCCTGTAGAAAGGTGTCAAACCTAGTAGGCCATGTGGCTAATTGTGGGAAGAAGCCGAGACGGACAAGGAGCATGGTGGTCAAGAATGTCTATATTGTCTTAAAAGGTTTAAGACGCAACGGGGGCTCTCGCAGCATAAGTTGAGAGCACATATAGAGCAATATATGGTAGAATTAAGATCAAAGGGACAAGGGGATGCAGACCAGACCAGTCAGAGCAAAGCCGAAAGTGGCTCAATAAGGACTGAGCTGAGGCAACTATTTCACACGGAAATGGATTTATTAGAGGAGCACGATCCTTACCTGCCAGAGTTCATGCAGCGGTGCTCCATGGAAAGGCTCCCAACACCAAAGGAGGTGAATACTGCAACTTTGAGTCTAGTTAAGAAGATAAGGGCAAGGGTAGGGCTGAGGAACATTAATCGGAGGCAGCATTATTTCTTTAAAGGAGGAAGAAAGAAAAAAGAAGGTTACCGCTGCCTTCAGAAACTCTGGGGGCTTAACCCAAAAAGAGCAGCCCAAATAATCCTAGATGGAGAGTGTGAGGTCTGTAATCTTCCAATAAAGAAGGTGACGGACTATTATAAGAAACTGTAGCAGGAAGGCCTCAGTGTAACTACACTAGGAGGATTCGGCTGTCTTCCCAAAGCCAATAACGCACCCTTGAAAGACCCAATAACCGCCAAAGAGGTCAGTAGATTAATTTATGTATTGTCAAACTATTAATGAGTACAGGTGTAAGATAATGAAGTCATGAAGGAAGAATAATAATCTAGCTTTCCCTATATTAATGCTAGTGATGTTAACAAAAAATACCATAATATATATATATATATATATATATATATATATATATATATATATATATATATATATATATATATATATATAATATAATAAACCTATAATAAGTTATTTAAAGTAAAATAATAAATTTTATGGTTATTGTATATAGAAGATCTGAATAGATAATAATCATTGTATAAATGTTCTCAATCACGTGTTAGCAAGTATGAAATTAAAGTTAGAAAATGTTACTGTGCTGGATGGGTTGATACGGAATAGTAAAAAGAATAAGACTGATTTGGCCGTAATATTTAGCCCGGGCCTTCGATACTGTGCCACATGGTCTCATAAAGGAGACCTTGCGGATGAGGCAAGTAAGTCCCCAAATAGTAAAGCTAATCCTAGATTCCTACACAAATTCAAGATCCTTCATCACCTCAGCCGGCAAAAGTTCATCTCCCTTAGAGTTGCAGGTGGGCGTAAAGCAAGGCGATCCCTTATCACCCATACTCTTTAATTTAGCACTGGATCCCTTGCTATATGCGCTCGAGAAATATGGAGTCGGCCTGGAATTTGGGCAAGATCAGAATTTAACATCGATGGCTTACGCTGATGATCTTGTCCTTATCAGTCGTGGACATGAGGGTATGACCAGGAATTCAATAATTTTGGACATATTTTCAGAAATGACTGGCTTGGTGGCGAATCCCTTAAAATGTTCCGGCTTCTTATTAAAAAAGGAGGGGCGAATAATGATACTGAATCAGGGTCCAAAGTGGAGCTTACAGGGCGCGCCCATAAGATGGCTGAGCGAAAAGGAGACCATGAGATATCTTGGAGTAGACATAAGCCCATGGAAAGGTGTTTGCCCGAGCAATGAACAGGACAAACTAAAAACATTAATTGCCCGAGCAACCATGGCTCCCTTGAAACCTTCCCAGCGTGTCCACCTATTGAAGACGTATATCCTCCCTCGTATACAGTATGTGTGTGATTTTTCCGGGGCCAAAGCCAATGAACTAAAGGCAGTAGACAGTCAGGTGCGGCAGGCAGTGAAGTTATGGCTACACCTGGAACATTATACAACAGACGGAGTACTGTATTCTGCCAATAATGACGGTGGCTTGGGTTTGCCCCGGTTTGAAACAAATATTGCAGCGTCCCGGATGAGGAGGTATCTAAAGATGTTAACCTCATCTGATGCCATAACCAACGAGGTGGCACGCATGTCCGGACTGGAACGACAGGTAAGACTGTACTAAAGTGTCATATTTAGAATAGATAATAATTGTACATGAAATAAATTTGTCCTGTCTACATTCAACAGGTGCGGGGCTTGTATCAAGTCGCCACTGGCAGGGAGCCGCCAGATAACCTAGATGACCTAGATCATAGCACTTTTTCAGCGAAGGCCTTAAAGTCCCGGGCCTTCACAAAATGGGCTAGTCAAAGTAGCCATGGAAAAGGTGTAATAACATTCAAAGGTGACAAGGTCTCAAATTTTTGGTTTAGGGATCCCAAAGGAGCAGGGCTAACTGAGTCCGAATATATAACAGCGCTACAGCTACGGACAAACACTTTAGTAGTCCCTAAAAGACAAGGCTCCACCCTACTTATATCCCCCTGCCGCCTCTGCGGATATCAGGCAGGCACCCTGGCTCACATAATTAGTAACTGTCCAAATTTAAAGGATAACAGAATGAGAACACATAATAATGTGTGCAAGAGACTAGCCGTCTTGGCAGAGGGAAAAGGCTGGCAGGTATGGAGGGAGCGTAGACTCACGGTGGGTGGGGCGGTTGGGGTCCCGGATCTCATCGTTTCGAAGGGGGACACCGCTTACATCGTAGATGTGATCATCAGCTTTGAACAGTGCCAGGATACACTAAAGAAGGCTGCTGCAAACAAGGAACTAAAGTACATGCCATATGTAGAGGCGGTGAAGGAATGGCTGAAGGTGACCAATGTAAATGTACAAGGA
Organism: Periophthalmus modestus; assembly: GCA_019594935.1. NCBI lineage: Eukaryota > Metazoa > Chordata > Actinopteri > Gobiiformes > Gobiidae > Periophthalmus > Periophthalmus modestus. The sequence continues at coordinate 15,489 of JAIEZT010001243.1, forward strand.
TTCCCCATGGGAGCGAGGGGAAAATGGCCTAAGCCAAATGAGGACATCCTACTGGATTTAGGGATAAGCTCACACCGGGCAAAAGCAGAGAGCGAGGCCTTTGTAAAAGTAGTGTTGGGGGGGACAATAAAGCTGTGTAGAGCTTACAAAAAATTAACTAAGTGAGAGTTATATCAGAATTGTCCTCTTATTGTTGCCATAGTTATTGTATTTGTATTTGTTATTATTAAATGGCAGGTATGACTAGTACATTGTTATATTAGGTGTTGACGTTGTAATATTGTTAGAATTATTATACAAAATGTAGATGTTATTGAATTAATTTAGAATCCGTTGTAAATATTGTTAAAATTGTTAATTATATTGTAGATATTGTTGTAGATTTTGATATTGTTCATATAAATGTAAATATTGTTATAATAGATACATTTTGAACTAGTTTAATAATTTTTAATAGTATTAGATATAATTATTGTAAATAGAAAGTGTTGTAAGTATAAATATTTTATTGTCATTGTTAAGATTGATATGAATTATTAGTGGACTGATTCAATAATAAGTTAACGAAACTGGTCATGGATCAGTTCATTCAATTGCTTGGCTAGTAATTTTTATTTACATAAAACACTAAAAAAAAACATAATTAGAATTACAAAACAAATATAGTCAATCAATAGGGCGCTAAATGTTAATTAATTAACACTATGGAGCTGTCCGCTTATGGGCTCACTACATTGGGACAAATCCAGACCGTCGCCCCACTAAGCGCTCCGTAACATGGAGCAAAATAGAACTAACTTCATAACGAGGGGATATTAACCTTTATCATCCACATAAGAAGTTGTATCTTAATATGAACCACAAATTAACATAATTTGGCTGGACAGCCTCACTTAAGTGGGTCTTATTAGACTTTGATGTGTATTAATGGGTCTTATGTACAGCTGGCCTGTATTTAGTGGGTATTATTAGAATTAATATGTATTAGTGGGAATTATGTTCAACCTGATATGTATGTAGTGGGTTTTATATTAAAATGGATATGTATTTAATGGGTATTATGTTAAAACAGATATGTATTTAGTGGGTTTTACATTAAAATAGATATGTATTTAATGGGTGTTATGTTAAAATTAATATGTAGTTGGTGGGTCTTATTTGAACCTAATATGTATTAGTGGTTATTATGTTAAAATTTATATGTATGTGGTGGGTCTTATTAGAGAAAGAAATGTATTAATGGGTCTTGTGATAAAGCTGATATGTATTTAGTGGGTCATTATTTGAAATAAGTATGAATTAGTGGGTATTATGTTAAAACTGATATGTATTTAATGGGTATTATTTAAGATTAATATGTATTAGTGGGTATTATGTTAAAGCTAATATGTCGTTAGTGAGTCTTATATTAAAATTCAGATGTATTTAGTGGGTATTATGTTAAAACTGATTAGTTATTGTTGGGTATTATGTTAAAATCGATATGTATTAGGTAGTCTTATCTTTAACAGATATGTATTAGTGGGTTTGTGTTAAAATTGGTATATATTAGTGGTCTTATATAAAGCTGAATGTATTTAATGGGTCTAATGTTAAAATTGATATAATATAGCAGCTGCTTTACATAAAAATATTTACAGTATAGCTTCCATAACCTGTACATATATTCTCACTCTAGCCAAAGGAGCCACTTAATAATGCACCAACTATCTAGACAAGTCACTGTGTCTAACTAAAGATTCACAGTAACATATACAGGATAAGTCGTTCGTTATATGTGAACCACAAGAAGCACAATTTCCCCTGACTAACGATTTAAACAGACTAACGAGAGCCAATTAATCACGCAACCGCCATTACCAAACTAACCGCGTATGAGCTCTCATCCCCGGACACAGCTGCACGGTCGTCCCGCTGAAAGACCCGCAGCCCGGAGCAAAAGTGATGTGGTCCGAAAATACCAGAGATTTAGACATTAACACCCACAGGTTTAAGTTGTACATCAATGTGAATCACAAAGAAACAGAAATAGCCCTGTCAAACGAGTTTATTCAATCAAAAAAGAGCAAAACACTGCCATCAGTCGCTAACAATCTATCCGTCTATAGGGTCACGTCCACGGACACAGCTCCAAGGCCGCTTCGCCGAAAGATCAGCCCGGAGCAATGCTATATGGCCAGCACAATACGGACGTTTTCTACATTATCATCCATGGATTAAGTTGTACATTATATGTACATCACAAGAAGTATGATTTGTCCTGTCCAACGAGTTTATTTGACCAATGAGAGCCAAACACCACACGCGACCGCCGCCAACAAACCAACCACGTGGCGTCCCGCTAAATGACCCGCATCAGGAGCAAAACCGCGTTGACTTAAAAATACCAGAATTTTCTAATTTTTAACCCAAAAGATAACCTGTAAAGCAGATGTGAACCACAAAGAGACACAACTTACCCTGTCCAGGAAGTTTGTTCAATTAACCCATAAGAACACGTGTAGCCGGGTGGTTTAGGCTCTCCGGCTAACACCTTCTGCGCTGTGTTGTGTAGACGAACTGAGCCACACACAGGGGTCTGCCCTTCAGGGGAGGGTTTATTATCTGTGTGAAACACATAAAAATCACAATACAGCACACAGTCCAGGTCTGGCAATCCCGCACGTCTACAGAAACACAGAGCACCACAAACACGTGTGAGATCGCACTTGCTAGCACACCTTCACTCGCTAACCGTACATTTTTCTAAGTGCTGTATTTACATATAAAACACTGTTCACACATATCTTAACAACAGGAATAATGGCAAAGGCCTTACAAATCAGGAACAAAACACAAACGGTGCTGACACGAACTTTCTATTAACTATTTTAACTATAAACACGGGAACAAATCCACTCTTTACCTCCCCTCTGCTCTCCTCGCAGCAACTGAGGGGAGCCGCGCGGCCCCGCGGGAATTACAGGCCCCGCCAAAATAAAAGCCTCCGATAAAAACGGCTCAATAAACTCAAATACAATTTCAATAATAAACATAACAAGATTTTGGTGAAATAAAACAAACGTGAAGACCACATGGGCTACACACGGACACCTAAATCCTTAAAGGAAAATTATGGTGGACATAGCCCAGACCAATTAGAGGCTAAATAACACATTTATGACATTTTTTTTTCAAAATCACCCCCTAGTGTCTGAGATATGCAATGTAACACATATGTCACATTGGGCCTTTAAGCATTGTTTTAGAAGATGTTTGCCAATGCATCAGGCGTGTCCGGGTGTTCATTCTACAAAATAAATTGATATGTTTTTATTGTTATAACATATGTTATTAACACATGTTATTTTAAACATAAATATTTAAGATACACAATTTTAATGATAAAAAAAAAAGATAATGTGATATATATGTCATATGAGTTTTTTTGTGGCCTTTTTATTACTTAAGGCCCGAAGTGACATATGTGCAACCACGTTTTTCATTTGATGTGTTTTGCATAATTTTTTATTTTTTTTTCTCCTTAATTTTGATCTAAATGTACTCACTAACTTCTAATTAAGTAATTTCAATAATGCAAATTTAAAATCTTCCCTCTTGTTTGCAGAAATCAACTTTGGAGAAATTGCTAATGTTGGGACATGTGCTCTGCTTCTAGTCGGCCATCTTGAAAAAGGGGTGGTGACAAAAAAAAATATCACATGATCAATCTTGTGATGTCACAATGGCCGTGTCCCAATTCGCCACTACGCCTCTAAAATCCCCCTTGCAGTGTGGGTCTAAGTGCGTTACGTCATTTCCGGCGCGACAAGGGCTGTCCCATTTCAACGCCCCTTACGCCCGTGTGACGAGTGCGCACAGCAAAATGTGCCCTACGTTTACAGCGTTTCCGTGGAGATCATACGTGACCAAAGCGTCCGTCCATGCAGAGTTCACGCACTTATATATCCCATGATGCACCCTCAAAATAATAAAATAAGATGAACTGTCCAGACACAGAAGGACAACAGCGCCCTCTGCTGGTATTAAAGTGGTTTAGCCACGGATCAAATTAAACCTGCCCAAATACCGAATCGTTGAACTGTAATATCCCACTTTATGTACAACTAATCAGTGTCTCTGGTTTATAGACTCTGAATGTGTGAATGTCATTACGTTTTAACAAGGTTTATTTTGTTAAAGTTATGTAGTAACTACAAGTGGGAAAAAAACACCTCGAATCTTATATTTGCCCATTGAAATTCAAAGAGAAATATTAATTCCTTACTTCATTCAATCTAAAGAAAGAAAATAGAAATAAAAGGCTGCGACGACATCTTGACTCTTCTTCTGTTAAATAATAAATAATTTAAAATAACGTACGTCACGTACGTCACGTACGCGCAGAGACAGCGGTGGACGTGCGGTCTGTGGTGTCTGTCCCATTTCGACAAGATGGCGGCGACACTGAAACTACCATCCTCCACCGGAAGTTTAGAACCATACTTTGCCACCCGCACTTCTAAGGTACATCTAAGGGAGTTTACATATATATATTAAAAAAATAATAATTAAAGAGGTTTCCAGAACAGGTGAAATGGACGTTACACCACTGTCACGCTGGGTCCTTATGGGTTAATAAAAGCAAAAATCGTTCATTAAGTGATAAGATTAAAACGCCGATGTATCAACTGCTAATCAGTTAACAGGCTATCCGCGTCTGAGCCACGCTAAACCGTCAAAACAAGCACCAGAACACGGATAAAAATGAATAAAACTGGCGTTCACTTGCCCCTCAGTGTCCGAGATGCAATCCTCCAGGATCGAGTCGCAGGTACTCCGGCCGTTTACTCGTGCTTCATTGAGTTTCATCTCTGTGAGATTCTGATCGCTGGGCGAGAGCCCCCCTGCTCTAATCACGATTTGTTTGGCTGGTTATAATCACATCTTCTCTGTATTTAAGGTACTGGCCGTAGACCCAGTTCATTCAGCCTGTCTGAGTGGCTGGTTCAACATACATTGATTACAATAAAGGGTCATTCCTCATGAGCAAATAATATTAAGACAGGAGCATTCATCTAAAGTTAATTCAAGGATTTTGACACTTAACATTAGCTCTGTGGTAATATAAGATTCTGGTATGGACTTAGTTTAAAGTCCCTGTAAAAGATAAAAAATTAAGCACTTACCTGTATATAACAGGTGTCACATGGGTGAATAGAGTTAGCTCTGCTAAACGAGCTAATTATAATAATAGATAGAAAAGAATTAACACATAACTAGGATGAGAACTATTTAAACATGCATTGCTTAAGGAAAAGTGCCATTCATTAAAAAATCACATAATATTATAGTTAATGTAACGATAAGAGCTAAACACTGACGCATTAACGCTAATAAGTTATCCACCGTACGGTTCACCTCACTGGGACAAATCTCGATCTTCGCCCCGCTAAAAGCTCCACAGCATGGAGAAAAAAGTGAACTGGCTTCATAACAAGGGGATTTGCAGCAACATCAACCACATTTGAAGTTGTATCCCACTGTGGACCACAAGCAACATAATATGACTAGTCAGACGTGGTAATTAAACTAATAATGAGCAAAACCTTAACGCACCAGCCGTCAACAGACCATCCGCCATTAGGCACAAGTCCACGGACACAGTACAACCGCCGCACCGCCGAGAGACCCACGGCCCGGAGCAACACCGATATAGCTCAAAAACACCGCAATTTTAACCATATTACCCACAGTTTAAGTTGTACATTAGGTGTGAACCACAAAAAGCACAAAATGTCCTATCTAACAAGTTTATTCAACCAATTGTAACTATATGGTATATTGTTTGTACTGCATACAATAGAGCCGCCGCTAGAGGGCGATAATGAGTTGTGTTCCGTGTGTTAAGGAGTGTGCAGTGTAACGAGGAGTTGACACTGACTGAGAAATGCACAATAAATGCCGACCCGGTTGGGCCAGAGCAAACAAGCTGGACTCGTTTTTTATCTTAAAACTCACACTTTAACATGGTGGCAGCGAAGCAGCCCGGGAAAAAAAAATGACTAAGTTGATTGTGACCCTGGTACTATGGGTTCGGTCTTTCAATGCGAAAAATTCCGCCTGAGCAGCGTAACAGTGCCCGGGGTGATAACGCTGCTCTGTGACCCTGGTACTACGGATGGGGAAACGTGAAATTTTTCTAAATCGATGGTGACCCTGGTACTACGGAATCCCCGCGAAAAATTTAGCGTGAGCAGCGTAACAGTGCCCGGGCTGATAACGCTGCTCACGCGGGGGGGACCTGCAGGCGCACCGGAGCACTTTGCTTACCCAGGGAAGGCTCACTGTCACTGGGATAGAATCGAGTGACGATGACCCCCCCTGGAAGTCTTGGAAGTGGATCTCCAGGCCCCCAGCCACACTCGCAGACCCTCTGCGAGTGGTGAGCCCACAGGAGGGCAGACCCACATCATCCTTTCGGGCTGGGCCCAGCAGGGCCCTATGGGCAAGGGTCCGGCCACCAGGCGCTCACATCCGAGCCCCCCAGGCCTGGCTCCAGGGTGGGACCCCGGCTGCGCCATACCGGGCGACATCACGATCCTTGTTCTATTTTCCATTACAGAGGTATTGGGAACTGCTCTCAGCTCTCAGACACGTCACCTAGGACCTGTTTGCTATGGGAGACCCTACCAGGAGCATAAAGCATATAGCTCCAAGGATCAATCGGGTACTCAATCTCCCCCACCACGATAAGGTGGCAGTTCAAGGGGGAGAGCATTAGCACCTTGTTCGCTAATATGTTGTTGGACTTGCTCTGACTGCCTCATAAGTTCCAAGGCTTTATTAAGGGTTAAGTCAGGCATCATTTGTAGCTTCTCAGACAGTTCTTTATCTTGGATTCCTATGACCAATCTGTCGCAAATGTTTTCTTCTTTTACCTCGCCAAATGCACAGGTGTTTGCTAACTTGTGTAGTGTTTGGATGTATTCCTCCGCCGTTTCTCCAGTTTTTTGAATGCGTTGATGAAAACAAGCTCTTTCTTTTACTTTAGGGACAAAATAGTTGTCTAGTTTCTCTAAGACAATCCCATACTCGTCCTCCTCTTCCCCTTCTTCAAAGGTAGTCTTTGTACAAAGTCTTGTACACTTGTTCAGCTTCCTTTCCGAGTGAGTACTGCAGTATACAGACCTGGACATCTCCATCCTCAAAGTTGAGCTTTGTTGCTGTTTGGTAGCACTGAAAATCCTGCCGCCACTCTGGCCAGTGCTATGGCCTCGAAAAATCTAAAGTTTTTGGAGGTGGGAATTTCGCCATCATCCGATGTCTTCTGACACCGTGTAGTGTCATGTAGAGTCAGGAATGAGTCTTCAATATTGTCTTGTTGGCTTTAATGCTGAACATAACACTTAGCATTCACATTTTGTTGTTACCTGTTCTGGCCATGCTACAGGAAGGATATTTCTATATCCGGTGCTTCACAGATGTTGTGGTATTACATAAAAAGCAGTGCTATTACATTAGAGTACCAGGCCTGGCTCTCTCTGAGAGGGAGGTGCATTTGGGAAACTTTTGGATAACAAAGTTTAAACTATTCTTTCTTAAAACAAAATAGTAAAAACCACAAATTACTTTTGCAAATTATATTCACATTTGTTTTTTTGCCATTTTAATTACGTTTTAATCATCTTATTAGTATTTACTGACCCTTTTTCTATCATGAAATTCTGTTATTAATGAGTCTATTTGTAACAGGGACTAAAACACTGAGGGATTACAGGACTGAACCAGGACTGAACCAGGACTAAAACAGGACTAAAACAGGACTAAAACAGGTCTAAACGAGGACTATCTGAAGTCCTCAATTATCAAAGTACTTGTAAATTAAAGGACTGGAGTCAGAGTACTACTCATGCAGTTTTTATTGCAGTAAAATCAGAATGGATAAATTCTTATTCACAGAAAGTGGGCGGAGTAGAAAATACACACGACCTTTGACCCTGATCAGCTGACGGGGTCGTTTCCACGGAGATGAGATTCCAGGAAGCAGCCGTCTGATTGGTCAACGCAGGAGGGAAACATGATTGGCTGACGCAGGGAACAGCTCTTATTCCATGATTATAGCATTTATTAATAATAATAATAATTATTATTATTATTTCATTTTAATATATTAAATCTAAGTATCTGTGTGAGTCCACGCCTCAGCATCCAGTCAACTCCGACCTGCAACGACAGAGCACAGGAAAAGTTTATACACATAAAGTTTATACACAGGTAAAGTTTATATGAAATACTGCATAAAACACGTATGTGACATGAGACAAACTGCAGCTGTGCTTCGTCAGGGAGAATTACATTAACCGAGACTGAACCAGGACTGAACCAGGTCTAAACCAGGACTAACCCAGGTCTAAACCAGGTCTAAACCAGGACTAAACCAGGACTAAACCAGGACTAAACCAGGACTAAACCAGGACTAACCCAGATCTAAACCAGGACTAAACCAGGACTGAACCAGGACTGAACCAGGACTGAACCAGGTCTAAACCAGGACTAAATCAGGTCTACATCAGGACTAAATCAGGACTAAACCAGGTCTAAACCAGGACTAACCCAGGTCTAAACCAGGTCTAAACCAGGACTAAACCAGGTTTAAACCAGGACTAAACCAGGACTAAACCAGGTCTAAACCAGGTCTAAACCAGGTCTACATCAAGACTAAATCAGGACTAAACCAGGACTGAACCAGGACTGAACCAGGACTGAACCAGGTCTAAACCAGGACTAAATCAGGTCTACATCAGGACTAAATCAGGACTAAAAACAGGTCTAAACCAGGACTAACCCAGGTCTAAACCAGGTCTAAACCAGGACTAAACCAGGTTTAAACCAGGACTAAACCAGGACTAAACCAGGTCTAAACCAGGTCTAAACCAGGTCTACATCAAGACTAAATCAGGACTAAACCAGGTCTAAACCAGGTCTAAACCAGGTCTAAACCAGGACTAAACCAGGACTAAACCAGGTGTAAACCAGGTCTAAACCAGGACTAAACCAGGACTAAACCAGGTTTAAACCAGGACTAAACCAGGTTTAAACCAGGACTAAATCAGGACTCAACCAGGTCTAAACCAGGACTAACCCAGGTCTAAACCAGGACTAAATCAGGTCTACATCAGGACTAAATCAGGACTAAACCAGGTCAAAACCAGGACTAACCCAGGTCTAAACCAGGACTGAACCAGGTCTAAACCAGGACTAAATCAGGTCTACATCAGGACTAAATCAGGACTAAACCAGGTCTAAACCAGGACTGAACCAGGTCTAAACCAGGACTAAACCAGTACTAAACCAGGACTGAACCAGGTCTAAACCAGGACTAAATCAGGTCTACATCAGGACTAAATCAGGACTAAACCAGGTCTAAACCAGGACTAACCCAGGTCTAAACCAGGTCTAAACCAGGACTAAATCAGGTCTACATCAGGACTAAATCAGGACTAAACCAGGTCTAAACCAGGACTAACCCAGGTCTAAACCAGGTCTAAACCAGGACTAAACCAGGACTAACCCAGGTCTAAACCAGGACTAACCCAGGACTAAACCAGGACTAAATCAGGTCTAAACCAGGACTAAACCAGGACTAAACCAGGACTAAACCAGGTCTAAACCAGGTCTAAACCAGGACTAAACCAGGTCCAAACCAGGACTACCCCAGGTCTAAACCAGGACTAAATCAGGACTAAACTAGGTCTAAACCAGGTCTAAACCAAGACTAACCCAGGACTAAACCAGGACTGAACCAGGACTGAACCAGGACTAAACCAGGACCAAAACAGGACCAAACCAGGACTAAACCAGGACTAAACCAGGACTAAACCAGGACTAAACCAAAACTAAACGAGGACTAAACCAGTATTAAACCAGGACTAAACCAGGACTAAACCAGGACAAAACCTTGACTAAACCAGGACTAAACCAGGTCTAAACCAGGACTAAACCTTGACTAAACCAGGCCTAAACAAGGACTAAACCAGGACTAAACCAGGTCTAAACCAGGACTAAACCAGGACTAAACCAGGTCTAAACCGGGACAAAACCGGGACTAAACCAGGTTTAAACCAGGTCTAAACCAGGACTAAACCAGGACTAAACCAGGACTGAACCAGGACTGAACCAGGACTGAACCAGGACTGAACCAGGACTAAACCAGGTCTAAACCAGGTCTAAACCAGGACTAAACCAGGTCCAAACCAGGACTACCCCAGGTCTAAACCAGGACTAAATCAGGACTAAACTAGGTCTAAACCAGGTCTAAACCAAGACTAACCCAGGACTAAACCAGGACTGAACCAGGACTGAACCAGGACTGAACCAGGACTAAACCAGGACCAAACCAGGACCAAACCAGGACTAAACCAGGACTAAACCAGGACTAAAAAAGGACTAAACGAGGACTAAACCAGGTTTAAACCAGGACTAAACCAGGACTAAACCTGGACTACATCAGGACTAAACCAGGTTTAAACCAGGTCTAAACCAGGACTAAACCAGGACTGGACCAGGACTAAACCAGGACTAAACCAGGTTTAAACCAGGACTAAACCAGGTCTAAACCAGGACTAAACCAGGTCTAAACCAGGACTAAACCAGGACTAAACCAGGTTTAAACCAGGACTAAACCAGGTCTAAACCAGGACTAAACCAGGACTAAACCAGGTTTAACCAGGACTAAACCAGGACTAAAACCAGGACTAAACCCGGACTAAACCTTGACTAAACCAGGACTAAACCATGACTAAACCAGGACTAAACCTTGACTAAACCAGGACTAAACAAGGACTAAACCAGGACTAGACCAGGACTAAACCAGGTCTAAACCAGGACTAAATCATGACTAAAACCAGGACTAAACCAGGACTAAAACCAGGACTACACCAGGACAAAAGCAGGACTAAACCAGGACTAAACCAGGACTAAACCAGGTCTAAACCAGGACTAAACCAGGTCTAAACCAGGACTAAACCAAGACTAAACCAGGATTGAACCAGGACTAAACCAGGACTAAACCTTGACTAAACCAGGACTAAAGTAGGTCTAAACCAGGACTAAAACTGGACTAAAACAGGACTAAACCAGGTCTAAACCAGCACTAAACCAGGACTAAACCAGGTCTAAACCAGGACTAAACCAGAACTAAACCAGGTCTAAACCAGGACTAAACCAGGACTAAACCTTGACTAAACCAGGACTAAACCAGGTCTAAACCAGGACTAAACCAGGACTAAACGAGGTCTAAACCAGGACTAAACCAGGTCTAAACCAGAACTAAACCAGGACTAAACCTTGACTAAACCAGGACTGAACCAGGACTAAACCAGGACTAAAACCAGGACTAAACCAGGACTAAACCAGGACTAAACCAGGACAAAACCAGGACTAAACCAGGACTAAACTAGGTCTAAACCAGGACTAAACCTTGACTAAACCAGGACTAAACCAGGTCTAAACCAGGTTTAAACCAGGACTAAACCAGGACTACACCAGGACTACACCAGGACTAAACCAGGTGTAAACCAGGTCTAAACCAGGACTAAACAAGGATTAAACCAGGACTAAACCAGGTTTAAACCAGGTCTAAACCAGGACTAAACCAGGTCTAAAACAAGACTAAACCAGGTCTAAACCAGGACTAAACCAGGACTAAACCAGGTCTAAACCAGGTTTAAACCAGGTCTAAACCAGGATTAAACCAGGACTAAATCAGGACTAAACCAGGACTAAACCAGGTCTAAACCAGGACTAAACCAGGACTAAACCAGGACTAAACCAGGTCTAAACCAGGACTAAACCAGGACTAAACCAGGTCTAAACCAGGACTAAACTAGGTCTAAACCAGAACTAAACCAGGTCTAAACCAGGACTAAACCAGGTCTAAACCAGAACTAAACCAGGTCTAAACCAGAACTAAACCAGGACTAAACCAGGACTAAAACAGGACTAAACCTTGACTAAACCAGGACTAAACCTTGACTAAACCAGGACTAAACCAGGACTAGACCAGGGCTGAACCAGGACTGAACCAGGACTGAACCAGGACTAAACCAGGTCTAAACCAGGTCTAAACCAGGTCTAAACCAGGACTAAACCAGGACTAAACCAGGTCTAAACCAGGTCTAAACCAGGACTAAACCAGGTCTAAACCAGGTCTAAACCAGGACTAAACCTTGACTAAATCAGGACTAAACCATGACTAAACCAGAACTAAACCAGGACTAGACCAGGACTAAACCAGGACTAAACCAGGTCTAAAGCAGGACCAAACCAGGACCAGACCAGGACCAGACCAGGACCGAACCAGGACCAAACCAGGACTAAACCAGGACTAAACCAGGACTAGACCAGGACTAGACCAGGACTAGACCAGGTCTAAACCAGGACTAAACCAGAACTAAACCAGGACTAAACCAGGATTAAACCAGCACTAAACCAGGACTAAACCAGGACTAAACCAGGACTAATCCAGGTCTAAACCAGGACTAAACCAGGACTAAACCAGGACTGAACCAGGACTAAACCAGGACTGAACCAGGACTTAACCAGGACTAAACAAGGACTAAACCTGGACTAAACCAGGACTAAACCAGAACTAAACCAGGACTGAACCAGGATTAAACCAGGACTGAACCAGGACTGAACCAGGACTAAACCAGGACTGAACCAGGACTAAACCAGGACTAAACCAGGACTAAACCAGGACTGAACCAGGACTAAAGCAGGACTAAACCAGGACTAAACAAGGACTAAACCAGGACTAAACCAGGACTAAACAAGGACTAAACCAGGACTAAACAAGGACTAAACCAGGAGTAAACCAGGACCAGACCAGGACTAAACCAGGACTAAACCAGGACTAAACCAGGTCTAAACCAGGACTAAACCAGGACTAAACCTAGACTAAACCAGGACTAAACCAGGACTAAACCAGGACTAATCCAGGACTAAATCAGGTCTAAAACCAGGACTAAACCAGGACTAAACAAGGACTAAACCAGGACTAAAACCAGGACTAAACCAGGACTAAACAGACTACCAGGACTAAACCAGGACTAAAACCAGGACTAAACCAGGACTAAAACCAGGACTAAACCAGGACTAAACAAGGACTAAACAAGGACTAAACCAGGAGTAAACCAGGACTAAACCAGAAATAAACCAGGACTGAACCAGGACTAAACCAGGACTGAACCAGGACTAAACCAGGACTAAACCAGGACTGAACCAGGACTAAACCAGGACTAAACCAGGACTAAAGCAGGACTAAACCAGGACTAAACCAGGACTAAACAAGGACTAAACCAGGACTAAACAAGGACTAAACCAGGAGTAAACCAAGACCAGACCAGGACTAAACCAGGACTAAACCAGGTCTAAACCAGGACTAAACCAGGACTAAAACCAGGACTAAACCAGGACTAAAACCAGGACTAAACCAGGACTAAACAAGGACTAAACCAGGAGTAAACCAGGACTAAACCAGAACTAAACCAGGACTGAACCAGGACTGAACCAGGACTAAACCAGGACTAAACCAGGACTGAACCAGGACTAAAGCAGGACTAAACCAGGACTAAACCAGGACTAAACCAGGACTAAACAAGGACTAACCAAGGACAAACCAGGACTAAACCAGGACTAAACCAGGACTAAACCAGGACTAAACCAGGACTGAACCAGGACTAAACCAGGACTAAACCAGGACTGAACCAGGACTAAACCAGGACTAAACCAGGACTAAACCAGGACTAAACCAGGACTAAACAAGGACTGAACCAGGACTAAACCAGGACTAAACGAGGACTAAACCAGGACTAAACAAGGACTAAACCAGGAGTAAACCAGGACCAGACCAGGACTAAACCAGGACTAAACAAGGACTAAACCAGGACTAAACCAGGACTAAACCAGGACTAAACAAGGACTAAACCAGGAGTAAACCAGGACCAGACCAGGACTAAACCAGGACCAAACCAGGACTAAACCAGGACTGAACCAGGACTAAACCAGGACTAGACCAGGACTAGACCAGGACTAGACCAGGACTAGACCAGGACTAAACCAGGACTAGACCAGGACTAAACCAGGACTAAACCAGTACTGGCCTCAGTTTCATGAAGCAGGACTAGACCAGGTCTGAACTACACACAATGAAAATGAAATATTTTAAACTTCGTGTGAAATTCAAAGGGAAACACAGACGGAAAAGCGCAGTGGGTGAGATGGATCTGTGGCTCTAAAGCTCAAAGTGACTTTAAAATAATTAAGTTTATTATTATTATTATGGCATGATTCTGTCTCATCTCCCGACAAACTGAAGATGTGACGTTTAACACTGTTCAACATGTGCTTCACTGACCCTGCAGTCAGGGGGCGTTATGAGGGGGTGAGGAGTCGTCTTCATGGGGAACAAGGACATGAGGGGGGAGGAGGTGAGGTCTTAATGAGGGGGTCTTAGTGGAGGAGGGAGAGGATGAGGAGAGGGGTTATCTAAATAAGTGAACAGGGGAGAGAGAGAACGGGCGAGGGGGTCGTAGTGGAGAAGAGGGAGGATGAAGGGAGGAGGTGGAGTAAAATGGGGAGGTGGGTCATGTTAATGTGGGAGGAGGGACGGGATAAGGGGAAAATGAAGGCAGGAGAGGGGGAGTAGAATGGAGGAGAGAGGAGGGTCATCTTGAAGAAGACAGAGAGGTGGATGGGAGGAGATTTGGCTTTACGGGGAGGAGAGGAAGAGGAGAGAGGCTAACGGGAGGATGAGGGTGAGGTAGGAAAAAAGGAGGAGGGTTGAGTTAATGAGGGAGATCTTAGTAAAGAAGGATGAGGAGAGAGAGAGAAGGAGAGGAGGTAAAATGGAGGATGCGTTTTCCGTCTGTTTGCAGCAGAAAAGTGAAAAGGCAGAGACACAAAAAGATTCACAACATTTTATTTAACAACAGTTTCAACATTTACACAAGTTCTGTTCTGCAAACAGAGGGAAACATCCAGGCCAAACTGGGCCAAACCTTAGTCCAACTCAGTCCAAGAGTCCTTCGACCAAACCCGGGCCTAAAGGGAGGTCGGGTCTAAAAGGGAGGTCGGGTCTAAAGGGGGCCAGGCCTAAAGGGAGGTCGGGTCTAAAAGGAGGTCAGGACTAAAGGGGACCGGGCCTAAAAGGGAGGTCGGGCCTAAAAGGGAGGTCGGGTCTAAAAGGAGGTCAGGACTAAAGGGGACTGGGCCTAAAAGGGAGGTCGGGCCTAAAAGGGAGGTCGGGCCTAAAAGGGAGGTCGGGCCTAAAAGGGAGGTCGGGCCTAAAGGGAGGTCGGGCCTAAAGGGAGGTCGGGCCTAAAAGGGAGGTCGGGTCTAAAAGGGAGGTCGGGTCTAAAAGGAGGTCAGGACTAAAGGGGACTGGGCCTAAAAGGGAGGTCGGGCCTAAAGGGAGGTCGGGCCTAAAAGGGAGGTCGGGTCTAAAAGGGAGGTCGGGTCTAAAAGGGAGGTCGGGTCTAAAAGGAGGTCAGGACTAAAGGGGACTGGGCCTAAAAGGGAGGTCGGGCCTAAAAGGGAGGTCGGGTCTAAAAGGAGGTCAGGACTAAAGGGGACTGGGCCTAAAAGGGAGGTCGGGCCTAAAGGGAGGTCGGGCCTAAAGGGAGGTCGGGGTCTAAAGGGAGGTCGGGGTCTAAAGGGAGGTCGGGCCTAAAGGGAGGTCGGGGTCTAAAGGGAGGTCGGGGTCTAAAGGGAGGTCGGGGTCTAAAGGGGACTGGGGTCTAAAAGGGAGGTCGGGTCTAAAAGGGAGGTCGGGTCTAAAAGGGAGGTCGGGTCTAAAAGGGAGGTCGGGCCTAAAGGGAGGTCGGGGTCTAAAGGGGGGGTCGGGGGACGCGTCTAAGGGGAGAACCGGGTCGCGAGCAGGGTCTCTGAAACAAACTCAAATATTTAAAAAAAATTCTATTTCTATTTCTTGACATAAATAAAATGTTAAAGATGCAAGCTGAAAAGTGAGTCACAGTAAACTGGGTCCAGATCAGGACTAAGCCAGGACTCAGCCAGGACTAAGCCAGGACTGAGCCAGGTCTGAGGACGAGTTTGGCACTAAATTAGGTTCAAATGAGACAAAACAAGATACAAGAAATCCTTCTGAAAACCTGGACCAAACCAGAACCAGGTCTAAGGAAAAACATTTACAGCAGTTTACAGCCTACAGTTCCCAGAATACACCAGGCCTTTAGGTCCTCACTCACCGCATTTCCCATGAGGCCACAGGAGCACTTCACAAAATGACCACTGCTCCCATGTTGTTATTTAAACTAGTCAAACTAGACTTTAGTTTTCTCCTTTGAGCTCAGTGTGTTTAGCTTTAGTCGTGTTTCAACATCTTCGCTACGTCTCAAACTGTGTGATCAGTGCCCGCACTTCGGGCGTGAGCTGCTTGGCGGCGCTAGCAGCCTCCGCGATGGCTCGGCGGTACGGCCCACGGCGTTTCCTGTCAAAACGCGCCTGAAACGTCTCAAGAAACGGTGACGTGAGACTCAGCGCTAACACGGAGGTGGTCCTCGAGCCGAACCACGCCACGCGCACTTCCTGTTTCACAGCCCCACCCCCGTCTCCACGGCGACAGACCGCCAGAGACAGCACGCGTGCCGGCCACCAGGGAAACCCTGCAATCTTTGCCCAAACTATGTCCCCCACACAAACACAACGTCCGTCTGCACCCACGCACTTCGGCACTGCGCGGCTCTGCGTTGGTCTAGGGTCTGATCTAGAGTCTGATCTAGAGTCTGATCTAGAGTCTGATCTAGAGTCTGATCTAGAGTCTGATCTAAGGTCTGGTCTAGGGTCTGGTCTAGGGTCTGGTCTAGGGTCTGGTCTAGGGTCTGGTCTAGGGTCTGGTCTAAGGTCTGGTCTAAGGTCTGGTCTAAGGTCTGGTCTAAGGTCTGGCCTAGAGTCTGGTCTAGGGTCTGGTCTAGGGTCTGGTCTAAGTTCTGATGTAAAGTGTGGTCTAAGACTAGGGTTAGATTCAAGTTTAAACTCAGGTCTGGACTCAAGTTTAGGGACTGGACTCTCTGAAAGTTTTGGTTTCTTCTCTGAGTTCTCAGGTTCTGGTCCCTGGGTTTTACACACAGACTTTGCTCTGGATTGGGTGCTGCGCTGGGCCCGGGTGCCACACTGGGACTGGTCTGAGGCCCGAGAACCAGACCGGGACCTGGGTCTGGACTCAGAGGAAGAGGCCGGAGACGAGGGCCTGGAGCCCACCACAGACTCAGCCCGACAGCGGGAGCGGGACCGGGACTTGGACCGGGACTTGGACCGGGACTTGGACCGGGACTTGGACCGGGACTTGGACCGGGACTTGGACCGGGACTTGGACCGGGACTTGGACCGGGACTTGGACCGGACTGTCAGGTCTGGACTCCCCTTAGACCCAGACTCTGTGGAGCAGTCCATTGGCTCAGGCTTGGCCTCTATCACGGTTCTCTTTTCAGGGTGACACTCTGGTTTAACGGACTCAGGATTAGAACCAAACTCTGGGCCAGGACTAGACCTGAACTCTCGGCCAGGACTTAACCTTGACTGGACCTGTGAGCGCTCCATAGACTTATCGTTCGCTGCTGCTGCTGCTGCTGCATCTGAACTGAGGTCAGACTCGGACTCTTGGTCTGGTTCAGATCCGGGTCTCTGGCCTGGACTTAAACTTAGTTTAGCCTCATTGTTTTGAGCCCCTTTTTCTGCCCTTTCCTCACAAACAGACTTTGCCTCACCTGGGTTCACTTTTGGTTTTAGGTCTAGTCCTGGTTTTGGGTCTAGTCCTGGCTTCGTCAGATACTGGTCCTGGTCTGGATCCAGGTCACACCAGCCGATAAAGTCCAGATCGAAGTCTCGGGTTGGTCTAGGGAAAACCTGTTTGCGGCGACTGCGTGAGGGGGAGGGGCTGATTGGAAGAGCTGGTCTAGAGTCTGGATCCGAGCAGGACTGGGACTCGGGTTCAGGTTTAGGGTCTCTTTTGGGGCCCTCCTGGGGCTGGCCCGAGTCCTGGTCTAACGAGGTCTTAGTCTTGTTTTCTGACTCTCGTCTACACTGGGGTTTGAGTTCAGGTTTTCGGTCTGGTTCTGGATTCTGTCTGGAATTTGGGTCCTTCCGTTCAGTCCGGGTCTCAGTCTTGGTGTCAGTCTTGGGCTCTGCTTTAGTGCCTGGTTTTGACCCAGGTTTAGCCTCCTGTTTGCTCTGAAGTCTACTCTGCAGTCTGCTGGGGGTCTTAGTCTGGACTTTGGGGTTCTTGTTGGTCCGCTGAGGTCCTGGGTCTAGTCTAGGTCCTGGTCTGGGTTTGGTCTTGGGGGGTGGGGGGCTGGGCTCTGGTTCGGTTCGGTACCTGTGCGGCTTTAGTCGGATTCTGGGAGGAGATAGAGCCGAGGAGATCCTCCGGGTCAGGACCCTGGTCCCAGCCGAGGCTCCAGAGGCTGGGTTAGACCTGAGACCGGATCCGGCCCTAAGACCGGAGCCAGACCTGAGGCCACTGGAGCGGGCGGGCTCTCTGTCTCTGTTGCGTGGGTCTCGAGCGTGGCTGGCTGAGTTTGAGGTGCTCTGAGGTCGTCGGGGGGTGGAGTTAGGGGCTGTTACTCCTCCCGGTGTTCTGGGCGCATCCCGGCGTGGTCGCGGAGGCCGGGAGTCGTCGCAGCGCAGACGCTTGACTTCTGTCGGCAGGTTTTCGTCCAGGGGTTCAGGGTTGGGGCGGCGGCGCGTGGAGGGTGTGGGTCTGGGACCTGCTGCGCCTTTGCATCTGTCGCACAGCACCTGTCGGGGCCGGAGCCGGACTAACATGCAGGTGGGCTCTTCACTGTTACCGTAGCGACGGCGGGAGCGTTTAATTCGTCGAGGCGGCGGTTGAGGCAGGCTTTGGTGATACGTGTCTCTGAGGAACAGCGGAGGAGGGTAGGGCGCCCCCTGGTGGAACAGCGGGGTCAGAGCGGGGTCAGGAGGCGAGTCTTCTGCGGGAGGGGGCGGGGCATCTGCCGCAGGGGGCTGGGCCGGGAAGTGCCGTCGCGACAGCTCCTTGCGAGCAGGAAACGTGGTGATGGGGATTCCATACGGCCCAAACCTGAAGAGAGAGAAATATATAACACATCAGAATACACGATAAACAGGAGTCAAAAATGAAGAGGCAGAGAAGAGTTAGACACATATAAACGTTATGAACAGGGAAGGCGATATATCCGTTACATTGTATTGGCCGCATGACTCTTCGATATTGGCAGTTTTCAATACTTGACACCGATATTCCATATCAGATTTTGTATTCTTCGCCGCCCCAGTCTCCACGCCCTTTATGAACAGATGAATGAGTCAAAATGGAAGAAGCGTGTTAAATATCAGTATGTAGAACTGTCACAACATCCCAGAGTGATCAACCACACCTCACAACGACTCAAGTGACCGCGGCAGACTTGAATGTAAATCCACTCATCGGGCAACGCTAAAACCCTGTGAAGTTTGGCTCTGCCCCCAGTAACCTGCACTCTGCCCGCGGACCCATGTTATGGATTTTTACACACAAAATATCGGTATCTGCAAATATTAGTTATCGACCACAGCAGCTGGCCAAATATCACTTATCAATATCAGCTCAAAAAATCTTTTACGATCCGAACACCTGGCCACACGAAGAGTCCCTCTAATAACACTACGGCATTAGGAGTATGTATGTATGTGTGCTCGTCTCGTATATATTTGTGCTTTCTGCATTTATCAAATGTATTTCCTTAAAGCAATGGCAGTTTTTACACTGGACTATCTTCTTCTGTCTGGACTAAATTTGGGGACCCAAGGCATTATTTGAATGCATTTGGAGCTGAGACTTTATGCGTTGTCTGATTTTTAAATTATCAAAACTTATGTAAGGTTATATAAGTTTTTGTTATATTTAACAATCTCAGCATAAGAGCTCCACGTTGATTTAACTTATTACCACCTTGACTAATCCCATACGCAAAGTTATATTCTAAACTGTCAAACTCAATTAGAAACAGGTAAGGTGAGACCCGGCTAAGGTGAGACCCGGCTAAGGTGAGACCCGGCTAAGGTGAGACCCGGCTAAGGTGAGACCCGGCTAAGGTGAGACCCGGCTAAGGTGTGACCCGGCTAAGGTGAGACCCGGCTAAGGTGAGACCCGGCTAAGGTGAGACCCGGCTAAGGTGAGACCCGGCTAAGGTGAGACCCGGCTAAGGTGAGACCCGGCTAAGGTGAGACCCGGCTAAGGTGAGACCCGGCTACGGTGTGACCCGGCTACGGTGTGACCCGGCTACGGTGAGACCCGGCTAAGGTGACCCGGCTAAGGTGTGACCCGGCTACGGTGTGACCCGGCTAAGGTGAGACCCGGCTAAGGTGAGACCCGGCTAAGGTGTGACCCGGCTAAGGTGAGACCCGGCTAAGGTGAGACCCGGCTAAGGTGAGACCCGGCTAAGGGCTCCCACAGACTCCATTGTAAAATCAGCGCTATCCAGGTGGCATGAAGTAGCACGTCTTATTAAAGGCATTCTGCCACAAAAATGAGTCCAGCAGAAACACTGCAGTTACATCTACGAGTTACCAGTTTATTATAAACTCAAGCTTGATTTTTCATGTGCTTTATAAATAAATGTGATTTACATGAGCGTCTGTGTTTAGGACAGATCCGGGAGCACACAGAACTGTAGGATTTCTAAATACCAAATATATATATGAAATATACCAGCGTTTACCTGCGGGACAGGTCCATGAGCACACCGGAGAACACCTTGTGTCCCACACGGAACGACACCACGAGCGCGTCGTCGATCACGTGATCCAGAGACACCCGCACCTGTGTCCCGGGCCGCAGCTCCGGACCGGAGTCCGAGGGTTCCGCGGGGTCCTGAGCAGGGTCTTGAGCGGGGTCCTGAGCGCGGTCTGCGGCCTGCTGCCCGCAGTCCTCCCCGCTGTCTTCTCCGGGCTCTCGGTCCGCGGGCTCCGACAGCGCCGTGAAGCGCGAGGCCGCGGGCTCGGTCCGGTCCGGGCTCCCGGTCATAGAGCTCCCGGTCAAAGGGCTCCCGGTCATAGTTCTCTCGGTGCAGGCGCGGTCCGGCCCGTTGGGCTGGCCCAGAGACAATCCGGCCTCCGGAGCCTCCGGGGCCGCGGGCAGAGACAGCGGGGACACGGCGGACTGCACCGGGTCCTGCTCCGCTCCGGGGCCATGGTCAGAGAGGCCTTTCCCCGCGGCAGAGTCCCGAAGCAGCGGCGGGAGCTCGGGCTGCTCTGCGCGGGGAGAGAACGGGGCAGAGTCCTGCGGCTCGGCGTTAGCATTAGCCTCTGAGCTAACAGTAGCTGCGGTAACATGGCGCCTGTCTTCGTCCTTGTCGCTGAACGCGGTGCAGAGGCGCGTCCCGGGCGGCTCGGGCAGCACCGGGGGGAGGCCCGGGCCGGAGCGGGCCGGGTCCGGAGGCCTGGGTTCGGGGGAAGAAATAGTCGGAACCGCAGCAGCTCCGGGCTCGCGGGCCACGGCCGCCATTTTGTTCCGCTGTGATGCGGAGCGGCACGAGGCCCCGCCCTCTGTGACCGCGGCACTGGGAAGGCGCGTTTCCATTGGCTGAAAGAGCTGTCAATCAGAGGCAGCGCGCAGAACGTGCGCTGTGATTGGCTGTTTCTGACGCAGCGAGGAGTCCGTTTGTCTTGAACAACAACATCTGTTTTTTATCAACAAAAAGCAAAAACCGGCTCCGACTCTGAGCCGCGAGTCTCAGGTTCTGGGTCCTGAGGTCCGAGTCCGGGTCTATCTGCGTCTCCTCCGGTAAACACACTTAGTATAATACAAGATTAACACTGTGACACACACAAATCACAATGAATATCATTCAAATACAATTAAAGGACTGTTACGTGAACAAAAAACTCACATACAATATAATGGATTTTCTACACAAGAAAACAGTATAAACAGGACTAAACCAGAACTAAACCAGGACTAAACCAGGACTAAACCAGGACTAAACCAGGA
>JAIEZT010001243.1:47500-80000 GCA_019594935.1 Periophthalmus modestus
CTTCACCTGACACAGACACATGTGTGAAGTACTTCCTGGTTCTAGTCAGACTCTCGCAGCAGTGTTCTGGATGTTCTGTTCTGTCTCGTTTGCAGAGGCCAGTGAGACGTTACAGTCGTCTAACCTCCTGGAGACAGATGCAGGATAAGTCTCTCTGAGTCTGGTTTGGACAGTTTACCTTTGATTTTTGACGTGTTTTTAGATGTAAAAAGCTGCAGATGTTATTGATTTGATGTGACTGTTAAAGTTCAAGTCTGAGTCCATTATTACCTCTAGATTTCAGACTGATTTGAAGGTTTTAGAGAGAGAGACTGGAGGTGACTCTGACACTTTCTCTATGTTTCTGTGGGTCTGTGACTTTCATCTTGTCTGAGTTTATCTGGAGAAAGTAGTTTTCATCCACACACTGATCTGATCAGTGTCAGAGTGAATCCACTGGTCCAGATTCACCTGCTGCAGTGACACATAGATCTGAGTCTCTGCAGAGGTGTGACACATTATTGCTGTGTATTAACTGGCCTGTAGGGGGCAGCATGTATAGATTGAACAACAGGGGTCCCAGGATTGACCCCTGGGGCACCCCACAGCTCAGGGACATTTTATCGGAGACACATTTTCCAGTTTCAACAAAGTTCTCCCTGTTTTCTAGATGGACTTGGACCAGTTTAGTGCAGTAGCTCAGATGCCCTCCCAGTCCTCTAGTCTCTGTGAGAGGATCATGATCCACAGAGTCAAAGACTCAGATCTAACAGGATCAACACTGAGACTTCATCAGTGTCAGGAGGATGTGTCGCCTTGATCAGAGCATCTCAGTCTGTGGTGGGTCTAAAACCGACTGGAAAATATCAGAGATGTTCATTTGGAGGAAGTTAATAAACTGTTGGTAAAATACTTTTTCAAGGACTTTGCCTAAAAACGGCAGATTTGAGATCGTTCTGTAATTGTTCAATATTGTGGCATCAGGACTGTTCTTCTTTAGGACAGACTTGATAACTGCAGTTTTCAAAAGCTCTTGGAATGTTCCAGATTGAAGTGACATATTAAATTTACAAACGAGAGACACAAAACTGAGCTCAGACTTTATAAATGTGACACATGGAGGCAGCATGTAGATGAACTCAGACTGTGACCATCTCTGGGACAGTTTTGTCAGTTACAGGAGCAGAGTGAGTCAGCTCTAAGTGTCGAGGTGGAGCTGGATGTTATTTGTTTTGTGGGATTGATGCATTTTAATGCTCTGAACCTTGTCATTAAAGAAAACTGTAAACTCATTACACTTAGATGTGGAGATTAGTTCTAACGGCAGCAGAACTGGAGGTTTGTTAATCTGTTCACTGTCACAAACAGGACTCAGAGGTGTTACTGCAACAATAATGTGATAAAAATCCCTCTCCTTGTTCTACATAAACTGTGGTTGTTCATGTTCATCTTTTCTCTGTAAATCTCATGATGAACCTGGAGCTTTGACTTCATTCCCGCTCGGCCCTCCTCTCTTTTCTGAGCCTGAGTCATTCCTCATGGAGTTTTCTGCTGATCTTTAACCATTTGAACCTTCATCAGGTCAATGGTCCAGAACATTCAAAACACTCGACGTCACAGAGTTCAACAAATCATCAACATTAGAACATGAGGCATTTTCAAAGTGAATCATTTCATGAACAGTTCACCTGTTTTATCATTTCTGTGTCTCCTCTGAACAACAGGATCAGCCGCCGGTTTGTGAATAACAGACAAAGGTCAAAGGTCAAAGACGACACAGAAATGATCAGAGCAACATCCACCTCACTGACATTTAAATATTTAGTCCTTTTGTGATGAGCAGGTCCAGAGTCTCTGTTGTGGCTCCTGACATGAGTCAGACCAAAGGTTTAAAGAACTGACTCTTTAGTGTTTGTGTCAAACACATGATCCACATGTTCAATAAAATCACCTGGAACGACTGAACCATCAAAGTCTGTGCAGACGACTGAAAGTATCTCAGGAAAATCATCAATAAAACTCAGACAGAGCTGGAGGTTTATATATGACTAAGTCGACTATGGAGGGTGATTGTTTTATCTCCATTTTAAAGGAAACAGACTCAAAAGATGAAAACAGCCCAAATGACAATCTGTGAGTAATTAAATTATCTCTAAAAACACAGACACACCTCCACCCTTTTTATTTACTCGTGTTTCAGATTCAGATTTGAAGTTGGGTGGAGCTGATTCCACTAGAATTGCATTACCTGTGTTTTTGCCATGTTTCGGTTAAAAACATAAAGTCAAGATTAAAAGAAGAAATAAAATCATTAATTAAAAATGACTTGTTACATAAAGATCTGACGTTGAGCAGAGCAAGTTTCAGATTAGTTTCAGTCGGGCTGGATGTTTTCTTCTTACAGGGAATGTGAACTAAATGTCTCTGATTGGACAGTCTGTCCTTCTGTTCATCAGTCTGAGGTGTGACTGTAGATACAGCTCCATCAGCCTCAGCCTGATATTATCTTTATCATGACTGAAAGTCCTGGAGCAGCAGAGGCCCTGAGTGTCCCAGCTCTGTGATAACAGCTCTGGGGGAGGGCAGGGTGAGCAGGGGGGGAGTGTGGGTGAGGGACCAGGTGAGGGCCGAGGAGGTGGAGCAGGGGGGGAGTTTGGGTGAGGGACCAGGTGAGGGCCGAGGAGGTGGAGCAGGGGGGGGTGAGGGACCAGGTGAGGGCCGGGGGTGGACCAGGTGGAGGGCCGAGGGAGGTGGAGCAGGGGGGAGTTTGGGAGTTTGGGTGAGGGACCCAGGTGAGGGCCGAGGAGGTGGAGCAGGGGGGAGTTTGGGTGAGGGACCAGGTGAGGGGCCGAGGAGGTGGAGCGCGGGGGGGAGTTTGGGGTGAGGGACCAGGTGAAAGATGTGGGGGGATAGGTGGGTACAGGGAAAAGTTCATAACTCTTGACTGCACTATATTGGGAGTGAGGGGAGTGAGGGGAGTCATCTTAATCCCTGATCTGATGAGGCTTTCTAGATGGTTGGGGGGGGGGGGGGTGAAGGATGGGTGAAGGAGGAAAAGGAGAGTGAGGAGTCCCTAGAGGGAGTAGATGTAGCAAAGGGGACCCAGGGCTGGTCTGTGGGCAGAGGAGGTGATGGAGGAAACCTCTGTTGGGGCTGTCACAGACAGGTTCAAGGCCTGTGACGAGGGGCCTGGGGGAAGTGATGCTGGAGATGGATCTTTCACTTGGGAGGGTGGTGCTGCTGCAGACTTGTTCTCTAGGGGAGGTGATGGTGCTGCTGAATCCCTCGCTGGGGGAGATGGTCGTGGAGCTGGTGGTGACTCCTTCACTGGGGGAGGTGGTTGTGCTGCTGGTGGTGACTCCTTCACTGGGGGAGGTGGTTGTGCTGCTGGTGGTGACTCCTTCACTGGGGGAGGTGGTTGTGCTGCTGGTGGTGACTCCTTCACTGGGGGAGGTGGTTGTGCTGCTGGTGGTGACTCCTTCACTGGGGGAGGTGGTTGTGCTGCTGGTGGTGACTCCTTCACTGGGGGAGGTGGTTGTGCTGCTGGTGGTGCCTCCTTCACTGGGGGAGGTGGTTGTGCTGCTGGTGGTGCCTCCTTCACTGGGGGAGGTGGTTGTGCTGCTGGTGGTGGTGCTCCTTCACTGGGGGAGGTGGTTGTGTGCTGTGGTGGTGCCTCCTTCACTGGGGGAGGGGGTTGTGCTGCTGGTGGGTGACTCCTTCACTGGGGGAGGTGGTTGTGCTGCTAGTGGTGGTGACTCCTTCACTGGGGGAGGTGGTTGTGCTGCTGGTGGTGACTCCTTCACTGGGGGAGGTGGTGTGCTGCTGGTGGTGACTCCTTCACTGGGGGAGGTGGTTGTGCTGCTGGTGGTGACTCCTTCACTGGGGGAGGTGGTTGTGCTGCTGGTGGTGCCTCCTTCACTGGGGGAGGTGGTGTGACACTGCTGGTGGTGCCTCCTTCACTGGGGGAGGTGGTTGTGCTGCTGGTGGTGCTCCTTCACTGGGGGAGGTGGTTGTGGTAGTGGGTGGTGCCTCCTTCACTGGGGGGAGGGTTCTTGTGCTGCTGGTGGTGACTCCTTCACTGGGGGAGGTGTGGTTGTGGTAGTGGTGGTGCCTCCTTCACTCACCTCTGGGGTGGTTGTGCTGAGGTGGTGCCTCCTTCACTGGGGCAGGTGGTCAGTGGTAGTGGTGGTGCCTCCTTCACTGGGGGAGGTGGGTTGTTCAGCTGCTGGTGGTGACTCCTTCACTGGGGGAGGAGGTTCTGTGGTAGTGGTGGTGGTCCACTGCTGGTGGTACTGACACATTGGCTTTGTCTCCTCTGGCTGGCGCAGCAGGAATGCTTCTCTCATTCCTTTTTCTCTCACTGGCCCAGGACCCTGTCCAGGCCGGTGCCTCAGAGGGTGGAGGAGGTTCTCCGTCAGCACTCTCACTCCACCTCTGCTCAGGTGTCTGGGTGGAGGAGGTTCTCCTCTCGTTTCCAGAACAGATGGAAGTTCTCAGTGTAGTGCAGTCCTCTGACCACACACGTGTTGAACAGCCATGTGTTCAGCTGAAGCACCTTGTAAATTAGTTCATCTTCCTTCTGTCTATATCAGAAGAGGTCCACTGATGAATGTCTGAACCTCCACTTTATCAAGCTCCTCAAATAACTCAATGAAATTATTTTTCAAGATTTCAGTCTGATTCATTCTGGTGTCAAATGCACCACGAGCTCAATCAGCTGTTTAAGTCCTCGGTGTGTTGACAAAACTTTTGGGAGGAGTTTTGTCTCAGAAACAGTGTGACTGGGATACGAGCAAGTTTGGATTCCTCTGTGAGTCACATCTCTGAGAGCTCCGTCTCCTAACGTCAGGTTTGATTCCTCTGTGGCTCACATCTTGTCTGAGAGCTCCGTCTCCTAACGTCAGGTTTGATTCCTCTGTGGCTCACATCTCTGAGAGCTCCGTCTCCTAACGTCAGGTTTGATTCCTCTGTGGCTCACATCTCTGAGAGCTCCGTCTCCTAACGTCAGGTTTGATTCCTCTGTGGCTCACATCTCTGAGAGCTCCGTCTCCTAACGTCAGGTTTGATTCCTCTGTGAGTCACATCTCTGAGAGCTCCGTCTCCTAGTAGCAGTGTATCTCTGACCTTGACGTTTGGCACAGATCTCATGTCTGTCTCTTTTGTTAACTTCACTGCTCTTGTTTTGTTGATGTTAATATACAAACAGAAAATTGATTTTTGTCACATCTCTGACAGTGGTAAAAATCTGTTTTTCGTTGTATTTTGGGTGATGTAACTATATTAGCTTTGTCTTTATCACTTGTTGCGTTGACTTGTCGTTCTTGTCTTTACAAAGTTTTGAAAAGACCCCGTATCACTCAGGTTTAAGTTGAAAGTGGCAGTTTTGTCACCCTCTGGGCTGTGGGCTGCTTACCACTGGCAGTCACAGGGAGCGTCCGGTGAAGTCCTTTTTCAGATTCTAAAATAAATATCCGGCTTGTAGCTCATTAATTTGTTGTTGATAGTTCTGACAGCGTTCGCAGAAAGAATTCCTTTGGTTTCTTCCCCCAAACATGTCGCTGGCTTGTCAAAAACTTTGTTAAAAAATTGTAAAAATGGTTTAAAAGTCTTGGTTTACTTAAAAGAAAATCATAACTAAACAAATCTCCCAGCACTGGAAGAGATGATTAAAAAGCAAAGTAAAAAAGGAAGCAGCAGGAGCAAGCAAGGTTTGCATCTGCACTCTTCAGAAGCAGGAAGCAGAATGTGCAATGAGTTAAATGTGATGTGCAGTTTTTATCTTGACCCTTTTGTGACAAACAGATGGAAATGATCCTTTGGCTTTAGTCCTGTGAGTTTACATCATGTTGTATAATCTACCTTCACTAACGTCTCAAACAAATAAGTAAATAAATACATGGCTCCATCTCTGCTTTAGCAGTAGCTTTTATATCATTATCGTAGTAGTAGTATATTGTACTTTTTGGCGGTTTGCAGCCGAGTGTGAAGTGTCTGGGATGAGAATCAGCTCCTCCAAATCCGAGGCCATGGTTCTCGACTGGAAAAAGGTGGCGCCCTCTGCAGGTGGGTGGTGAGTCTCCACTCGGCTCTGCTCCGGACGCCTCCTGGACACCTCCCCGGGGAGGTGTTCATGTCCCACCAGAGGAGGTCTCAGGGAAGACCCAGGACACACTGGAGGGACTATGTCTCTCTGGCCTGGGAACGCCTTGGGGTCCCACCGGAGGAGCTGGAGGACATGTCTGGGGTGAGGGAAGTCTGGGAGTCCGGGAGTCCCTGCTCAGACTGCTGCCCCCACGACCCGGCCCCGGATAAGAGGAAGAACATGGATGGATGGATAGTAGTATTTTGTAGTACTTGTAGTGCTTTGCAGGTGTGTTCTCCTGATCCTGCTCAGTGCCTCCACTTCATCTCTCTACTTTAGAGTTTATAGTAGTAGTATACAGTAGTATACAGTAGTATACAGTAGTATACAGTAGTAATAGTGCATGTAGTACTTGTAGTACTTGTATTCGCAGGTGTATTCTCCTGATCCTGCTCTTCGCTCAGTACCTGCGCTCCATCTCTCTCCCGGTCCCGGTCTACAGCCCAAAGAGAGGACTGTCCTCCACCCGAGTCCACGTCTTTAAGATGTTCCCTGTGAGTCGTCCACGATCTGGTTTGGTCCTTGATTTTTTCATGTTTTATTTTATTTTAATTCATATTTTGTTTCAGATTATTTTAGCGATCTTGCTTGTGTGGCTGCTCTGCTACGTTATGACCCTGACTGACCTCTTGCCCTCTGACCCTGGTCGCTATGGTCACCGCGCCCGGACTGACGCTCGTGGCGACATCATCAGCTCGGCGCCGTGGATACGGGTGCCCTACCCCTGTGAGCCAATCAGAGCGCAGCACACATTTATGGTTTAGACCTGGTTTAGACCCGGTTTAGTCCCGGTTCAGACCCGCTTTAGTCTCGGTTTTGTCCCGATTTAGTCCCGGTTTAGACCCGGTTTAGTCCTGGTTCAGTCCTGGTTTAGTCCCGGTTTAGTCCTGGTTCAGTCTTGGTTTAGTCCTGGTTTAGTCCTGGTTCAGTCCTGGTTCAGTCCTGGTTTAGTCTTGGTTCAGTCCTGGTTCAGTCCTGGTTCAGTCTTGGTTCAGTCCTGGTTTAGTTCTGGTCTAGTCCTGGTTTAGTCCTGGTTTAGACCTGGTTTAGTCCTGGTTTAGTCCTGGTTCAGTCCTGGTTCAGTCCTGGTTCAGTCCTGGTTCAGTCCTGGTTCAGTCCTGGTTCAGTCCTGGTCTAGTCCTGGTTCAGTCTTGGTTCAGTCCTGGTTTAGTCCTGGTTTAGTTCTGGTTCAGTCCTGGTTTAGTCCTGGTTTAGTCCTGGTTTAGTCCTGGTTTAGTCCTGGTTCAGTCCTGGTTTAGTCCTGGTCTAGTCCTGGTTTAGTCCTGGTTTAGTCCTGGTTCAGTCTTGGTTCAGTCCTGGTTCAGTCCTTGGTTCAGTCCTGGTCTAGTCTGGTCTAGTCCTGGTTTAGTCCTGGTTTAGTCCTGGTTCAGTCCTGGTTTAGTCCTGGTTTAGTCTTGGTTCAGTCCTGGTTCAGTCCTGGTTCAGTCCTGGTTTAGTCTTGGTTTAGTCTTGATTTAGTCTTGGTTTAGTCTTGGTTTAGTCTTGGTTTAGTCCTGGTTTAGTCCTGGTTTAGTCCTGGTTTAGTCCTGGTTTAGTCCTGGTTCAGTCCTGGTTTAGTCTTGGTTTAGACCTGGTTTAGTCCTGGTTTAGACCTGGTTCAGTCCTGGTTTAGTCCTGGTTCAGTCTTGGTTTAGTCCTGGTTTAGTCCTGGTTCAGTCTTGGTTCAGTCCTGGTTCAGTCCTGGTTTAGTCCTGGTTTAGTCTTGGTTTAGTCTTGGTTCAGTCTTGGTTTAGTCCTGGTTTAGTCCTGGTTTAGACCTGGTTTAGACCTGGTTTAGTCCTGGTTTAGTCCTGGTTTAGTCCTGGTTTAGTCCTGGTTTAGACCTGGTTTAGTCCTGGTTTAGTCCTGGTTTAGTCCTGGTTTAGTCCTGGTTTAGTCCTGGTTTAGTTCTGGTTCAGTCTTGGTTTAGTCCTGGTTTAGTCCTGGTTCAGTCTTGGTTTAGTCCTGGTTCAGTCTTGGTTTAGTCCTGGTTTAGTCCTGGTTTAGTCCTGGTTTAGTCCTCGTTTAGTCCTGGTTTAGTCCTGGTTTAGTCCTGGTTTAGTCCTGGTTTACTCTGGACAAACGTGACAGAAAACAAAAAGTCAGATGTTCTACAGAAAAGAGACAAATCTTTTTCAGATCCAGGGTTTTCCCTTCAGAGCTGTGGGCTCAGACTCACCCTGTAGCGGGGTGGTTACTGGTTCTTTCTGTCTGTAGGTCAGTGGGGTTTGCCCGTGCCCTGTAGCGGGGTGGTTACTGGTTCTTTCTGTCTGTAGGTCAGTGGGGTTTGTCCGTGCCCTGTAGCGGGGTGGTTACTGGTTCTTTCTCTCTGCAGGTCAGTGGGGTTTGTCTGTGCCCTGTAGCGGGGTGGTTACTGGTTCTTTCTCTCTGTAGGTCAGTGGGGTTTGTCTGTGCCCTGTAGCGGGGTGGTTACTGGTTCTTTCTGTCTGTAGGTCAGTGGGGTTTGCCCGTGTTCACCGTTGCAGGTTTTCTGGGGATGATGAGTGCGACTCTTGCCGGGATCGTGGAGTCCATCGGAGATTATTACGCCTGTGCACGTTTGTCTGGAGCCCCGCCTCCTCCCGTGCACGCCATCAACAGGTGAGCCCCGCCTCCTCCCGTGCACGCCATCAACAGGTGAGCCCCGCCCCCTCCCGTGCACGCCATCAACAGGTGAGCCCCGCCTCCTCCCGTGCACGCCATCAACAGGTGAGCCCCGCCTCCTCCCGTGCACGCCATCAACAGGTGAGCCCCGCCTCCTCCCGTGCACGCCATCAACAGGTGAGCCCCGCCCCTGTCACCAGGCCAGACCCTGACAGTCCTTCAGGCTTTGGGTCCCATTTAGCTTCTGGGGTTTAGTTTCATTTTGAGGCACCATTTTGTGGACTTAGACTCTGTGAATCTTGTTTTTATGGAAATGGTTCTAACTTCTGGTCCAAACTCTGAAACTGTGGAGACGTGTTTAAACACAAACGCTTCAAGTTCAACATTCAGACTTTATTTACTGAAATGTGACAATAAACAGAGACGATGGATAAATATTATCACGCTGGGGGAGGAATACTATGGTGGCATAGTGCCAAAAACACAAAAGTGATTTAAACACCTCAGCCTCCACAGTGAGGTCTATTCCAGGGACTGGAGAGGAGAGTCCGACCGATAGTCGAACCTCAGATCCAGGAGGAGCAGTGTGGTTTTCGTCCTGGTCGTGGAACACTGGACCAGCTCTACACTCTCCATCAGGTCCTCGAGGCTCATGGGAGTTTGCCACAGTCCACATGTGTTTTGTTGATCTGGGCATTCGACCGTGTCCCTCGTGGTGTCTTTTGGGGGGCGCTCTGGGAGTATGGGGTCCGGGGCCCTTTGCTAAGGGCTGTCTGGTCCCTGTGTGACCGGAGCAGGAGGTGTGTTCTCTGCAGTGAGTCAGACTTGTTCCCGGTGCATGTTGGACTCCACCAGGGCTGCACTTTGTCAGCGGTTCTGTTCATTATTTTATGGACAGAATTTCTAGACGCAGCCAGGGCTGGAGGGGGTCTGGTTCAGGGGCTGGAGGGGGTCTGGTTCAGGGGCTGGAGGGGGTCTGGTTCAGGGGCCGGAGGGGGTCTGGTTCAGGGGCCGGAGGGGGTCTGGTTCAGGGGCTGGAGGGGCTCTGGTTCAGGGCTGGAGGGGGTCTGGTTCAGGGGCTGGAGGGGGTCCGGTTCAGGGGCCGGAGGGGCTCTGGTTCAGGGGCTGGAGGGGGTCTGGTTCAGGGGGCTGGAGGGGGGGGTCTGGTTTGGAACCACAGGATCATCTCTGCTGTTTGCAGATGATGTTGTCCTGATGCTTCTTCAGGACCTGCAGCACTGAGGCGGTTTGAGCCGAGTGTGAAGTGTCTGGGATGAGAATCAGCTCTTCTAAATCTGAGGCCATGGTTCTCGACCGGAAAAAGGTGGTTTGCCCTCTCCGGGTGGGTGGGGAGCCCTTGCCTCAAGTGGAGGAGTTCAAGTATCTCAGGGTCTTGTTCTCGAGTGAGGGAAGGATGGAACGTGAGATTGACAGGCGGATCGGTGCAGCGTCTGCAGTGATGCGGTCGCTGTATTGGTCCGTTGTGGCTCCGGCCCCGGATAAGCGGAAGAAAATGGATGGATGGATGATTTAAACAGCACATGTTCAGGAGCCTGTGGTCAGTCCGAGCTCATGGTCCTGTTTAGAGTTTAGTTTTACACAAAAAGGTGAGACAGATGCTGAAAAACAGTTGGCTAATGCTAATGCTAATGCTAATGGTATTTAAAGGAGTGGCTTAGATCAACACAAACATGTGAACACACTTCATAAGAACTCAGTTTTAGCATTACATAAAATACTCAAGCTATAGGACTTGTACAATACACCTTGCACTAGGTTATGTGCAATACACACAGCACTTCAGAGTTCAATTCAATTTATTTTTGTAAAGCCCAAAATCACGACAGCAGTCGCCTCTTAGGGCTGAACCTGGAGTTAATTAACCAACAGAATTAGAAAATCAACAATGAAACAGAAACAGACAAACAGATTAATCCACAGAAAACAAGCAATGAATAACTGTCCCAGAAC
Source organism: Periophthalmus modestus (assembly GCA_019594935.1). NCBI lineage: Eukaryota > Metazoa > Chordata > Actinopteri > Gobiiformes > Gobiidae > Periophthalmus > Periophthalmus modestus. The sequence goes on from JAIEZT010001243.1 coordinate 58,197, forward strand.
ATCCCCTGTCCTTAGACCCTCCTTCTCCAAAGGAAAAACTCCAAAAACCCAGTGAGAAAAGGAGAAACCTGGAGGAGAACCACAGTGAAGGAGAGATCCACTCCCATGGACGGACAGGCTGCAGATGTGTCCAGGACTAAGGAGCATCCAGTTCAAGTCTGTAGGGCCAGAGCCCAACGAGCCGTCCATTCAGGCAAGAAGATCTAGAGTCCAGCCATCACCGGACGGTCAGGAGGCGGTCAGCGGCCAGGCGTCTGAAACAGTTCCACTCCCCAGAGGGGAGTGGGACGGCGGACAACATGTGAATAGCAATGAACAAACTGAATAGTAAATGTTGTTGAGGGAAAACAGGAGGAAAAAGAGGATAGTGCTCAGGTTACCATACTTCCCCCAGCATGACTATCCCTAGGCAGCCTGACTAAAACTACAGGGTTTATTTCTGGTCCTGACCATAAACTATTTCAAAGAGAAACGTTTTAAGCCTGGTCTTAAATGTAGAGACTGTGGAGCCTCTTTAACATGGGAAGGAGCTGATTCCACACAGGAGCTTGGTAAGTGAAAGCTCTCCCTCCTACTGTGCTTTTAGTCACTCTAGAACCACCAATAGTCCAGCATTTGGGGGCGGAGTCTCTGTTTGGGTGGTATGGTACTATAGCATCTTGCAGATACAACGGGGCCATGCCCTTTATGGCTTTATATGTCAGGAGGAGAACTTTGAATTTGATTCTGAACTGGACAGAAGCCAGTGAAGGGACTCCAGCACTGGGGTGATGTGTCTCTTCTCTTAGTTCCTGTTAGGAGCCTGGCTGCTGCATTTTGAACTAGCTGAAAGCTTTTATAGAGTTTTAGGGCAAGCGACTAGTCAGGAGTTACAGTAATCTAGCCTTGATGTAACAAATGCATGGATAAGTTTTTCAGTGTCACTTTTAGACAAGATTTTTCTGATTTTGGCAATATTACGCAGGTGTAAAGAAAGCTGTTCTACAGGATTGGTTTATATGTGGTTTGAATGAGACTCTTGGTCAAACAAGACTCCAAGGTTCCTCACAGTAGAACTGGAGGCACCACTGACACTGTCCAGAGTGACTCTGGTCAAACAGAGAGTCTCGCAGGCTTTTGGGGCCTAGGGTAATGACCTCTGTTTTTTTTCTGGGTTAAGAAGCAGATAATTAAGTGTCATCCAGGTTTTTATGTCCTTCACACAGGCACTAAGTCTGTCCACTCGATCAGACTGATCTGGTTTCATTGACAAGTACAGCTGTGTGTCATCAGCAGAGCAGTGGAAGTTAATGCCATGTTTTCTGATGATATTACCTAACGGCAACATATAGAGTGTGAACAGGATTGGACCCAGTACAGAACCCTGTGGCACACCATGTTCTACTTTAGAACATGGAGAGGAGCTCTGATTTACATGAACAAAACTGGTACCTATCAGACAGGTAGGATTTAAACCAGCTGAGGGCTGCCCCTCGGACACGTCACATTCTAATCTCTGTAGTAGAATATTGTGGTCGATGGTCAAAACGCTGCACTGAGGTCCAACAGAACCAGGACTGAGACTAGTCCATTGTCAGCAGCTAATAACAAGTCATTTGTGACTTTAAGTAGTGCAGTTTCTGTGGTGAGCTCTGAATCCTGATTGAAAAGTTTCAAATTAATTATTAGCCTGTAGGTGGCGATAAAGCTGCTTAACTACAATTTTTTCAAGGATTTTTGAGACAAAGGGGAGATTAGAGATGGGCCTATAGTTGGCTAAAATATCAGGTTCAAGATTAGGTTTTTTCAGAAGCGGTTTAATCACTGCATATTTGAAGGACTGGGGGACAGAGCCATTTTCTAATGATGTATTTATTATATTAAGGACAGGATCTATAATTAGAGGGAGGATTTCTTTGAGGAGTCTGGTTGGTATAGGGTCTAAGATACAAGTTGATGTTTTTGAGGACATAAAGGCTGAAGTTCTCTTGGTCAACAGCAGTAAACCTGTCTAATGTCACTGGTGGATTTATGTGGGACATTAGTTTTACAGCCTGGGCTTGCTCAATACTGACTGTAGGAGTCATTTTGTTCAATTTATCTCTAATTTCTATGATTTTGTTGTTAAAGAAATGAAGAAAGTCATTGCAGGTAAGAGTAGCAGGGATTGAGGTTCAACTGCGCTGTGGCAGTTTGTCAGCCTGGCTACAGCGCTGAACAGAAACTGCTGCTGCTGTTTTTGTTTACTTCAATTAAATTTGAAAAGTATCTGGTTTGGGACTTCCGCAGAGCCTTCTTATAAGTCAAAAGGCAGATTTTCCAGCCTTTAGTGATTGCTCAGAGCGGGAGTAGCGCCATGACCTCTCTAATGTTCTGACCTTTTGTTTGAGTGAGCGCAGTTCTTCATTGTACCAGGGGGCAGGAGGTCTGGGCCTAACATCCTTCTGTTTTAGGGGAGCTACAGTATCAAGAGCAGTTTTCAGGGCGTACATAGATCTGTCACAAACTGGTCATACATAGATGGGCTAAAGCTGTTTTCAGAGTCAAATGACATGGTCCTAAATACTGGCTCTATTGTTTCTTTGAATGTTACAATGCATTTTTCAGATATTGTTCTTTTCATTATAGTTTTATTCTGTGGGACAGGATAATCTTTAAGGATAAACTGAAAGGTTATTAGAAAGTGGTCTGATAATATAGGGTTTTGAGGGAGGACATTAAGGTCACTGATCTCTGCACCATATGTTAGAACAAGATCCAGGGTGTGTTTGTGACTGTGGTTTATTCACATTCTGGGTAAAACCGATCCCATCGAGTCGAGCACTGAAGGCATCACCAAGATAGTCACTGCTATTGTCAACGTGTATGTTCAAATCTCCAACTCTCACTCTCCTTTCCCAGGCTAACACTAGACTAGATATAAAAGATATATAGAACTTGTACAATACACACAGCACTTTAAAAGTTGTAGTAACCCTCCTGAGTTTGTTTGTGACTTGTCTTCTGTCCTGCCCTGTTTGTACTTGGCTGCATTTTGTTTATCTGGCATTTTATTTTAAGTGTGACCATCGACGTGTCCAGGGACAGATGAAACGAGCCTGTGGCTAAAATCTGCCATATTTACATATGTATCTTATGTTCATTAATATGCACTGTCCCTTTTCTAAATAAATAAATACATTTTTTAAAATGCTAATGCTAATGCTAGCTTATAATTATTTGAGAGGGACTTGTGTAACAGCACAGATCAGCTCACCTGTTGGAGTTCCAGCTAAATCAGTCTTTAGGATCAGACGGCGCTAAACAAAGCTAAAATTAAAGACTAATTTGAGTAACAGAGCTGCAGACAGAGCAGTCCCTCTAGTTAGCAAAACACCCCCAGAAAATGTTGACATTAGCTGCAAAGTATCAAAAAACAGTTGTTAAATAGTGTGTTGGCAGAAGTGGGGGTCTGCTGATACGTCTGTGTGTTTCAGGGGCATCTTCACTGAAGGCGTCTGCTGCATCATCGCCGGGTTATTAGGGACAGGAAACGGATCCACCTCCTCCAGCCCAAACATCGGGGTCCTGGGGATCACCAAGGTCAGAGGTCACACAGGGGTCACGCAGGGGTCACGCAGGGGTCACGCAGAGGTCACACACAGGTCACACAGGGGTCACGCAGAGGTCACACAGAGGTCACACAGGGGTCACGCAGGGGTCACACAGGGGTCATGCAGAGGTCACACACACAGGTCACACAGGGGACACACAGGGGTCACACACGGGTCACACAGGGGTCAAACAGAGGTCACACACTGGTCACACAGGGGTCACGCAGGGGTCACACAGGGGTCACACAGGGGTCACAGAGGGTCACACACACAGGGGTCACATAGAGGTCACACAGAGGTCACACACAGAGGTCACACACAGGGGTCACACACACGAGTCACACACAGGGGTCGCACACAGGGGTCGCACACAGGGGTCGCACACAGGGGTCGCACACAGGGGTCGCACACACAGGTCGGGTCACACAGGTTCAGAGTGTAGACTGTACATATAAATGAACATACCGAACCTGCTAGCCACTGCTTTTCAAACAGGAAGTGATCATGGGCGCACTTAGACTCCATCAACTCTGGCTCCAGTTCACTTTCTATTGAAAAAATTGTGGCCCCTCTGTCTGTACCTGCTGCTGTCAGACTCGTCATTCTGACCTTCAAATGTTGGTTTGAACCTGCTCCACATGAGAGATGCGGATCAGGCTTTTTTTCATCCCACATCTCCAACATTTCTGATAATGTCTCTGGTCTCAGGTCTAATCCCAGTCTCTGGTCTCAGATCTAATCCCAGTCTCTGGTCTCAGGTCTAATCCCAGTCTCTGGTCTCAGGTCTAATCCCCGTCTCTGGTCTCAGGTGGGCAGTCGGCGCGTGGTTCAGTTCGGGGCTGGGATCATGTTCCTGCTCGGGTCTGTGGGGAAGTTCACGGCGCTCTTCGCCTCTTTACCAGATCCAATACTCGGAGGCATGTTCTGCACCCTGTTTGGTAAGTCCAGTCCTAGTCTTTCCATCCATCCATCCATGTTCTTCCTCTTATCCGGGGCCGGGTTGCGGGGGCAGCAGTCTAAGCAGGGACTCCCAGACTTCCCTCACCCCAGACACGTCCTCCAGCTCCTCCGGTGGGACCCCAAGGCGTTCCCAGGCCAGAGAGACATAGTCCCTCCAGCGTGTCCTGGGTCTTCCTCGGGGCCTCCTCCCGGTGGGACATGCCCAGAACACCTCCCTAGGGGGGCGTCCAGGAGGCATCCTGAGCAGATGCCCGAGCCTCAGCTGGTTCCTCTCGACGTGAAGGAGCAGCGGCTCTACTCCGAGCTCCTCCCGTGTGACTGAGCTCCTCACCCTGTCTCTAAGGGTGCGCCCAGCCACTCTGTGGAGGAAACTCATTTCGGCCGCTTGTATCCGCGATCTTGTCCTTTTGGTCACGACCCAGAGCTCATGACCATAGGTGAGGGTAGAATGTAGATTGAGGTAAATCGAGAGCTTTGCCTTTCGACTCAGCTCCTTCTTTACCACAACGGACCGATACAGCGACATCATCACTGCAGACGCTGCACCGATCCGCCTGTCAATCTCACGCTCCATCCTTCCCTCACTCGTGAACAAGACCCCGAGATACTTGAACTCCTCCACTTGTATAGTCCTGGTCTAGTGCAAGTCTAGTCCTGGTCTAGTCCAGGTCTAGTCCAGGTCTAGTCCTGGTCTAGTCCTGGTCTAGTCCTGGTCTAGTCCTGGTCTAGTCCTGGTCTAGTCCTGGTCTAGTCCTGGTCTAGTCTTGGTTTGTTTTCAGGGATGATCACAGCAGTGGGACTCTCTAATCTTCAACTCGTGGATTTGAATTCAAGCAGAAATCTTTTTGTTTTGGGGTTCTCCATGTTTTTTGGCCTCACGCTGCCCACCTACCTGGATTCACACCCGGACTGCATCCACACAGGTACCTCAGATGCCCTCCCTGTGTGTCAGATGCCCTCCCTGTGTGTCAGATGCCCTCCCTGTGTGTGTCAGATGCCCTCTCTGTGTGTCAGATGCCCTCCCTGTGTGTCAGATGCCCTCCCTGTGTGTCAGATGCCCTCCCTGTGCGTCAGATGCCCTCCCTGTGTGTCAGATGCCCTCCCATTCTCTTGTTTTCAGGAGTACTAGAGTTGGACCAGATACTGACCGTGTTGCTGTCCACTGAGATGTTCGTCGGAGGATTCCTCGCCTTTTGCCTGGACAACACCATACCTGGTAACCATAGTAACAGCACACCTCCTCTCACCTGAGCTCAGCTTTAATACTTCAAACAGGATGAGGTCCATGTTTCAGTGTGGGTCAGGGTTCAGGTCTGGGTCTGGTGTGTGTGGTCTGGTTTAGTCCAGCTTTAGTCCCGGTTTAGTCCAGGTTTAGACCAGGTTAAGTCCAGGTTTAGTCCCAGTCAAGTCCCGGTCTGTGTAGGCTCTCTGAGGGACGGGGTCCGGTTCAGTCTTCAGTCCGTCCTGGTTTTAGTCCTGGTTTCGTCCCAGTTAAGACCTGCTTTAGTCCTGCTTTAGTCTTGTTTTAGCCCTCGTTCTGACATGGTTCTGTGTTCTAGGCTCTCTGGAGGAGCGGGGGCTCATTATCTGGACTGCCTCGTCTCGTTCTGGTTCTTCTCCGTCGTACGAGTTTCCTTTTGGGATGAGCCTGGTCCGGAAAGTCCCAGTCCTGAGCAGAGTTCCCATCTGCCCCACCTTCACAGGCTTCAGGAGGACCAAGGGAGACCAGGATCCAGACCAGGACCAAGACCATGATGAGGTCTGGACCAGAGTTTGACCCTGAGAAACCCAGAAACCCTCCTGCTCCTCCTAGAGGTCAATCTCAGCAATGCTCTGAGTGACAGGTGGATTTAATCACAGTGAAGTGTGAACTCTCAGAAGGAGCAGGTGACTTTAGCTACCTCTTTAAGGGTGAATAAAGATACTAAGTTTACATGAATTATGATAAACTCCAAATTGGGATCTGGCTCCAAGAAAATTATACTTATTTTTTTAGCACCCTCGCCTAACCGTGAGCTCAGAAACCCGTAGACTGCAGATATAAACGGACAGAGCTAACCTGCTAATCACAGCACGACAAACAGGAAGTGAGCAACGCGGCTCCATCGACTCCGGCTCCATTGGCTCGAATTCACTTTCTATTGAAAAAACAGCCTCTCTCCGTCCCTGCTGCTGTCAGACTCATGTTGGTCTTAAATGTTCGTATTAACCCTCTACATGATCCTGGGTTTTTTATTTCACGTCTGTGTCTGTAAATCAACATATGAACATTAAAAACAGACAAATCTTTCCCCGAGGTCACTTCCACCGATGTTAGCAACAGGTTTGATTGACAGTGTTGCTAAGCGCCCGTCCCCCTCCAAACCAGGGGTGTGGGCGGGAAGGTACTTTACCTTCAGCAGTCTCGCTCCTGATTGGCTCTTTGGTTGCTATGATACTCAGTCGAGAATCCCAAAGTCCAGCTCCAAATCGTCCCTAGACCTGCTCCAGCCTCGATGAGCTTCATCCGGAGCAGAACGCCGTGGGTGACGTCCCACTCCACTTCTTTATACAGTCTGTGCCCATGGCCCTGCGTTTGGTTTGAGCCGAAAAAGCGACGGGGACAAACAGATGGTGTCTGTCCTGAACCGAGCGCAGGGTTAAAATCTGCTCCAGTCAAGTCATGTTTTATTTTTCGTTTTTTATAAATAATTGTTTCTATTTCAGATTTGTTCTTTTATAGTTAGGCCCGAGCCGGAGACAACGTCCCGGCGAGGGACTCATTAAAACCGCGTCCGAAACGGGGAAAATGGCAAAAATCAAGTGGTTAACACGCCCCGACATGCCAGTGAGTGGTGTCAAAAATTAGAACTCGCCAAGCTCTAATAGTCACTGAAGACCACGAAAAAAAATAACGAAAGACGACTCGATAGCGCCACCTCAAACTTTGATTTTCATTGGGCCTATGGGAGCCCGACTCGGAAAAAAGTCGACCGAAAAATCTGAGACTCGCATCAAAAAATAGAACATGTCAGGACATGACAAAAATGATATTATGGCCCCGCCCTAAAATGTACAGGAAGTCGGCCATATTGGATCAAACCCGGGTGATGACAAAAGCGCACACCCTCACATTCAGGACATCTCCTCGCACAGTTTTCATCACAAACACTTCAAATTTGGCCAAAACCCACTAAACCCATGTGAGATTAAAGATCATCAATTATATTTGAATATGACTTTGGGTGTGGTCATGGTGAATTTTATACAAAATTGTAATTTTTGGAATATTTCAATAAAATATTTCTCTTTCACACATTTTTTGTTGGGAAAACGCTAATACAGCGTTTATGCACATTTGTGAGCTGAACACAATGATATGCAAATCATGGCTTTATCTCACAAAATGACTCTCTAGCGCCCTCTTCAAATTTCATTTTCAAAAATTCGTAGAAGACAATCGATTTGTCCTGGACTTGTGAAAAAATTCACAGGGGCCTTATTTGTGATGGGGCACAATGTGAGAAAGTCACATGACTGTAGCTTTTATGGTTTAGGAGGAAAAAAAAGGGGGAAAAATGAGTTTCCATTATTATTATTATTCTTTTTATTCTTATTTTCCTTGCGACAATGACTCCATTTTTGACCCCTTGAACGTTAACGAAAACTCAATTTTATTGGACCCAAAATTCAAGTCTGGTGAAAAATTAATTATTTTGATGGGCAAAAAAATTAATGTTTTAAAATGACTCAATAGCGCCACCTCAAAAATAAAAAAACATTACGGCAATGACAAACCTTTTTCATCGTAGACAAATGAAATTTGGTAGAACCATAGAACATGTCAAGACAAGTAAAAAATTATATTATGACCCCACCCTAAACCCTACAGGAAGTTTTGGCCATTGTGGGCGGAACCCCCATTTTTTTGAAATTTTAACTCTCACATTTGGATTTTTTACGCCATGGATTTTCATTCAAGAAACTTGCAAATTGGTCAGAATGAACTAGACCCATGTGGGATTACAGTCTTCTACCTTGGATTTTTCTAACTCATAAAATGTGGGTGTGGCCAGCCTGCCAAGAAAAAAGGCATTTTTTGAAGTATTAAATGGTACGTAACTAAAACCTGCAGTGTCCTATTTCCCCGGCATTAATATACATTTTGTTCAAAATCTTGATCTGAGTGCATACATATACATTTTATAGAGGTTAGACATTACATTGCTCCACAGCGCCCCCTTGAACTTTTGAATGGGACCAAAAAAATTACTTTGTCATAAACATTTGAAATTTGGCATGAAGATGTGGCTTGACATACTGAACAAAAAAGCCAATGAGAACATACCTCTATTTGGAACTATGTTACCGTGGTAACCGTGGAAATGGTCATAAATGTGTCATTGAAATGAATGGGGTTCAGAGTACTGGACTTTGTTGTCGACTAAATAGATGCTCTGCACTAATCCAACTATGACCTAAAATTCAAGGTTGGTGAAAAAAATGTGTAATTTGATGTGCAAGAAAATTAATGTTTCAAAATGACTCAGTAGCGCCACCTCAAAGTTCAAAATACATTACGTCAATGACAGACCTTTTTCATCGTAGACAAATGAAATTTGGTAGAACCATAGAACATGTCAAGACAAGTAAAAAATGATATTATGACCCCACCCTAAACCCTACAGGGAGTCGGCCATTGTGGGCGGAACCTCATTTTTTTCAACATTTTAACTCTCACGTTTGGATTTTTTACGCCATGGATTTTCATTCAACATATTTGCAAATTCGTCTAAATGAACTAGACCCATGTGGGATTAAAGGCGACTCACATGGATTTTTCTAAGTCATAAAATGTGGGTGTGGCCAGCCTGCAAAGAAAAATGGCGTTTTTTGAAGTGTTGAATTGCACCTAACTCAAACATGCAGTGTCCTGTTAGCCGGCATTAATATACATTTTGGTCACAATATTGATCTGAACCTAATGATATACAGTTTACATAGATCAGACAATCCATTGCTCCACAGCGCCCCTTGGAAATTTTGAATGGGACCCAAAAATTTTGACTTTGTCAAAAAACTTTTGAAATTTGGCATGGACCTCCCTATCTCCATACTGAACAAAAAAGCCAAAGAGAACATACCTCTATTTGCAAGTGTGTTGCCATGGCAACGACCGATATTTCTCATTGAAATACATGGGTTTTGGCTAACTGGGATAAAAAAATGTACTTTGTCATTGACCATCGAAATTTGGTACACATATTCCACTCATCATACTGAACAAAAAAGTCAATGAAGACATACCTCTATTTCCAACCGTGGAGGTGTGAAAATGTCATAAATGCTGTCATTGGAATGAATGGAGTAGTATTACTCAGTCGCTGATTTTGGTGGGAGGGGCGATGTAAGCGGGAACGAGAGGCGCGAACTCCGCGGTGGCGTGTACCCCGCGGTCGCAAGGGTGGCGAGGGCCTTTATCACTGCTTGCAGTTTTAATTCCTTTTATTTCCCTTGAGTCATTCTGAGAGAATAAATGTTTAATGTGGTTTTACATGATTTTATTGTTGTATTTCTGTTTAAAACGTGAATAAAAGACACGATTAATGAGAATCATTTATCTTCTCTAATGCCAGAGCTCGGTAGAACAGCGGTACAGTCAGTTACATTTACTTAAGCAATTTCTTTAAAAATTTGCATAAAAGTTGTGGTTCCCCTTCCCGCTGTAAGTCTCAAGTGACAAAAGCTTTATGCTACGTCCCGACAGTTACTCTTTAAATTATTCTTACTCAAGTAGTACTTTTCTCAAATACTTTTTTACTACCACTTGAGGAATTTCTTGATTTTGAGAGATTTTGATTGGACGATGCAGGAGAGGGGGCGGGGTCAGAGGTTTTGATTGGATGACACAGGATAGGGGGCGGGGTCAAAAGATTTTATTGGCCATTTCACAGTTAAACACATTTAGTTCAAATCAACACATTTTACACATTTTACACCGATCAAATCATTAAAATAAACCCAGAGTCTTCAGTACTTAGGCCTCTTCACGTCCACCCTGAGGAAACCAACAAGAAGGCAAGGGAAGGAGGCGAGGAGGCAAGGAAAGGAGGAGAGGAGGCAAGGGAAGGAGGTGAGGAGGCAAGGGAAGGAGGTGAGGAGCCAAGGGGGCAAGGGAAGGAAGCGAAGAGGAGGCATGGGAAGGAGGTGAGGCGGTAAGGGAAGGAGGCAAGGAAACAAGGGAAGGAGGCGAGGAGGCAAGGGGGCAAGGGAAGGAGGCGAAGAGGAGGCAAGGGAAGGAGGTGAGGAAGCAAGGGAAGGAGGCGAGGAGGCAAGGGAAGGAGGCGAGGAGGCAAGGGAAGGAGGCAAGAGAGAAAAAAGTTGTGTTGAGTCAAACTGGACAAACTTTTGGTTCATTTACTTTTCACTTTGTCTAAGTTTTAAATGTCATGAGATTTGAGCTGTGATTTGTGGAGACTCACCCATCCGCCTCCATCTTCTTCCTCTTCTCAATGATCTGGAAAATAAATAAAAGACTAGGACTAGATCAGGACTAGACCAGGACTAAAATAGGTCTAAATCAGGACTAAATCCAGACTAAACCTGGTCTAGAACAGGACTAAATCCAGACTAAACCTGGTCTAGAACAGGACTAAATCCAGACTAAACCTGGTCTAGAACTGGACTAAATCCAGACTAAACCTGGTCTAGAACTGGACTAAATCCAGACTAAACCTGGTCTAGAACAGGACTAAATCCAGACTAAACCTGGTCTAGAACAGGACTAAATCCAGACTAAACCTGGTGTAGAACAGGACTAGACCAGGACTAAATCCAGAGTCTTAAGTCGGTGTCACTCACAGCACTGATCTTCTTCCACTGTCGGTCCAGTTCGGCTTTTTCGTTGGTTTCTTTGAATCGTCGCGTTTTTCTGCCTTCAGACATCTTTATACCGTACTGGAACGCAGCCCTAAAAGTACACAAATATATAAATATGTACCACTAAATACTACTAGAAAATATACAATGTACTGTGAAAAATAATCAAGAATATTACTTCAAAAAGAATAGTACTTATAAGACTGTGTAATCTATGAGATGTACTGGAACTGGTAGAGGTTAAAGGGGAGGTGTTAGGAGGTAGGTGTTAGGAGGCAGGTGTTAGGAGGTAGGTGTTAGGAGGTAGGTGTTAGGAGGTAGGTGTTAGGAGGTAGGTGTTAGGAGGTAGGAGGAGGTAGGTGTTGTTAGGAGACAGGTGTTAGGAGACAGGTGTTAGGAGACAGGTGTTAGGAGACAGGTGTTAGGAGACAGGTGTTAGGAAGTAGGTGCTAGGAGGTACATGTTAGGAGACCGGTGCTAGGAGACAGGTGCTAGGAGGTAGGAGTTAGGAGGTAGGAGTTAGGAGGTAGGTGCTAGGAGGTAGGTGCTAGGAGGTAGGTGCTAGGAGGTAGGTGCTAGGAGGTAGGGTGTAGGGCACAGGGTGTAGGAAGCAGTACGTACTTGGGCAGCGCCTCCTTGTTGTTCATGTAGTCTGAATACTCCTCCTGAGTGTCGAAGTCCCATCGTCCCAGAGGACCCTTCTTATTCCCCTAAAAACAACATTTAAATGAGCTCATGATGTCATCACGACAGGACCAAGGGCTGCTGGGAAATGTAGTCACCTGATCCATTTTACTGTAGTCCACCTCCTCGTCACTGTCCACTGCCAGATCGTCCATTCTACACAACAAAGAAGCATCAGGAGTCTAACCCACAACCTTCCCTGTGTGGCACAGTGTCGCCTCTCAGTGAGGAGGTTGTGGGTTAGATTCTTACGTTGCCGGGTAACACTCAGCGTAGGAGTTGGACCCTCCAAAGAAGTCTCCGAGTTGCTCTTTGCTGTCTCTCCGCGACCCAGTGCAGAGACATTAAGGACCAAACCGGGACCAAACCGGGACCATAACAGGATCAAACCTGAACCACAACGGGACCACAACGGGACCACACCTGAACCACAACGGGACCACAACAGGACCAAACTGGGACCAAACCAGGACCACACCTGGACCAAACCGGGTCCATAACAGAACTACAACGGGACTATAGCAGGTCTATAACAGGTCTATAATGAGACTGTAACAGGACTATAACAGGATCCAATCTAGTGATGCACTGTTCAAGCTTTTTCAGTTCCGATACTGATATTGATACTTTGCTTTTAAGAAACGTAAGAGTTCTTTACCCTTCACATCACTCCACAGCTTCATTAATCAAAGTTCAAATATAATGAAAGGTTCTAGGCCAAAATCAGCCTGTAAATGATCTAACTGTATTCAACTAAAAGACAAACCAGTATCGATATCCCCAAAAACAAGGACTAAACAAGAACCAATCCAGAACCCAGAACTGGCCTGAGCCAGGACCAAACTAGGACCAAACTAGGACCAAACCAGGACCAAACTAGGACCAAACCAGGACCAAACCAGGCCCAGTGCAGTGAAGGATATGCCTCCTGGTTCCATTGGGGTCCTGCAGCTCCAGCAAACTTCTCGTTGATGAGTTTGATCTGATCTCGGACTGAACCAGGACCTGAACACAAACAAAACTAGTTCAGGAAGATCTAAACCAGGTCTAAAACAAGACTAAACCAGGTCTAAACCAGGTCTAAAACAAGACTAAACCAGGTCTAAACCAGGACTAAACCAGGACTAAACCAGGTCTAACCCAGGACTAAACTAGGTCTAAACCAGGTCTAAACCAGGGCTAAACCAGGTCTAAACTAGGACTAAACTAGGTCTAAACCAGGGCTAAACCAGGTCTAACCCAGGACTAAACTAGGTCTAAATCAGGTCTAAACCAGGACTAAACCAGGTCTAACCCAGGACTAAACTAGGTCTAAACCAGGGCTAAACCAGGTCTAAACCAGGACTAAACTAGGTCTAAACTAGGTCTGAACTAGGTCTAAACCAGGGCTAAACCAGGTCTATACCAGGACTAAACCAGGTCTAAACCAGGACTAAACCAGGTCTAAACCAGGTCTAAACCAGGACTAAACCAGGTCTATACCAGGACTAAACCAGGTCTAAACCAGGTCTAAACCAGGACTAAACCAGGTCTAAACCAGGTCTAAACCAGGACTAAACCAGGTCTATACCAGGACTAAACCAGGTCTAAACCAGGTCTAAACCAGGACTTAAAGAGTCTCACCTGTGTCCACCTCCAATGCCTGAAAAACAGAAGAGCAAAATATTAAAACTTTATTAACCTCAAAAGAGTGAAATATAAAGTCTAATACAAATGTGTATCTCTGTTTAGTTCTGACCTGCTCCTCAGCGCCCCCTCGTGGCTTGTCGAAGTAGCTGTGTCGGCTCTTCTCCTCTCTCTCCCTCTCTCTCTCTCTCTCCCTCTCCCGGTCTCTCTCTCTGTCTCTCTCCCTCTCTCGCTCCCTCTCTCGCTCCCTCTCACGGTGACGCTCTTTCTCTCTGGACTTGGACGAGGTCGGGATGTAGTCTCCGATGTCGTCAAAGATACTGAAAAAAACACACAAACATGTGGATGACAGGAGGGTCACAAAGGCAGCAGTCTAAGCAGGGACTCCCAGACTTCCCTCACCCCAGACACATCCTCCAGCTCTCCGGTGGGACCCCAAGGCGTTCCCAGGCCAGAGACATAGTTCCTACAGCATGTACTGGATCTTCCTTGGGGCCTCCTCCCAGTGGGACATGTCCAGAACACCTCCTTAAGGAGGTGTCTGGCACAGATGCCTGCGAAACATCAGCTCACTCCTCTCACTGTGGAGGAGCAACAGCTCTACTCCAGAGCTCCTCCCGTGTGCCTAAGCTCCTCATCTCTATCTCTAAAGGAGCGTCCAGCCACCCTGCGGAGGAAACTCTACAGGGCGGATCACGGGTACAAGTGGTCCAAATGAGTCCTAAAGCAGGACTGAACCGGGACTGAACCGGGACTAAACCGGGACCAAACCGGGACCAAACCGAGACCAAACCGGAACCAAACCAGGACTAAACCAGGACTAAACTAGAACTAGAGTCTGGAGCAGGACTCACCTGAGGTCAGCCTCAGGAGCACGCTTGTCATCCAGTTTACCTGAAACAAAGAAAGGTGAGGTACTGAGAGGAGCCACAGAAGGTCATGATCATAATTATGAATGATAATATTGTAGAAGTAAAAGGTAAGAGATACTAAGTAGGAGGAAGGCTGTAGAAAGTAAAGGATAGTGACTAGGAGTTAGGGGATAGCGAATAGGAGGTAGGAGGTCAAGGACAGCAAGTAGGAAGTCGGAGGTAGGGGATAGTGAGGAGCAGATAGGGGATAGTGAGGAGGAGGTAGGGGATAGTGAGGAGGAGGTAGGGGATAGTGAGGAGGAGGTAGGGGATAGTGAGGAGGAGGTAGGGGATAGTGAGGAGGAGGTAGGGGATAGTGAGGAGCAGATAGGGGATAGTGAGGAGGAGGTAGGGGATAGTGAGGAGCAGATAGGGGATAGTGAGGAGCAGATAGGGGATAGTGAGGAGGAGGTAGGGGATAGTGAGGAGCAGATAGGGGATAGTGAGGAGGAGGTAGGGGATAGTGAGGAGGAGGTAGGGGATAGTGAGGAGGAGGTAGGGGATAGTGAGGAGCAGATAGGGGATAGTGAGGAGAAGGTAGGGATAGTGAGGAGGAGGTAGGGGATAGTGAGGAGGAGGTAGGGGATAGTGAGGAGGAGCAGATAGGGGATAGTGAGGAGGAGGTAGGGGATAGTGAGGAGAGGTAGGGGATAGTGAGGAGCAGATAGGGGATAGTGAGGAGCAGATAGGGGATAGTGAGGAGCAGATAGGGGATAGTGAGGAGGAGGTAGGGGATAGTGAGGAGGAGGTAGGGGCTTTGTCTTTCCTCTTGAGCCTTTTGTTTCTGACTCCCACTCTGGGTTAGGGTTATCTGCTCTGAGGTAGAGGATAGGCTGTACGGGACAGGAGGTAGGACATAGGTTGTAGGGGATAGGAGGTAGGACATAGGCTGTAGGAGATAGGAGGCAGGACATAGGCTGTAGGAGATAGGAGGTAGAGGATAGGAGGTAGGGGATAGGCTGTAGGGGATAGGAGGTAGGAGATAGGAGGTAGGGGATAGGCTGTAGGGGATAGGAGGTAGAGGATAGGAGGTAGGGGATAGGAGGTAGAGAGAGGACAGGCTGTAGGGGATAGGCTGCAGGGGATAGGAGGTAGGATATAGGCTGTAGGGGATAGGAGGTAGAGGATAGGAGGTAGGGTGTAGGCTGCAGGGGGTAGGCTGTAGATAATAGGAGGTAGAGGATAGGAGGTAGGGTGTAGGCTGCAGGGGGTAGGCTGTAGATAATAGGAGGTAGAGGACAGGAGGTAGGGTGTAGTCTGTAGGGTGTAGTCTGTAGGTGATAGGCTGTAGAGTATAGGCTGTAGAGGATAGGCAGTAGAGGATAGGAGGTAGGGTGTAGGCTGTAGAGGATAGGCGGTAGAGAGGATAGGAGGTAGGGTGTAGGCTGTAGAGGATAGGCTGTAGGGGATAGGAGGTAGGAGATAGGAGGTAGAGGACAGGAGGTAGGGTGTAGTCTGTAGGGTGTAGTCTGTAGGTGATAGGCTGTAGAGTATAGGCTGTAGAGGATAGGCAGTAGAGGATAGGAGGTAGGGTGTAGGCTGTAGAGGATAGGCGGTAGAGGATAGGAGGTAGGGTGTAGGCTGTAGAGGATAGGCTGTAGGGGATAGGAGGTAGGGGATAGGAGGTAGAGGATAGGAGGTAGAGGATAGGAGGTAGAGGATAGGAGGTAGAGGATAGGAGGTAGGGTGTAGGCTATAGAGCATAGGCTGTAGGGGATAGGAGGTAGGGTGTAGACTGCAGGGGGTAGGCTGTAGAGGACAGGAGGTAGAGGATAGGAGGTAGGGTGTAGGCTATAGAGGATAGGCTGTAGAGGATAGGGGGTAGAGTGTAGGCTGCAGGGGGTACGCTGTAGAGCCCTGGTCACAAGAAGGCGGACTCCGGTCCGGATCAAGACGCGATCCAATCTGGACCCGAGCTTTTTTAGCCTATATCTGGTGAATTTCAAAGTTTATAATGCGCGCATTATCTAACCATCTTGCGCAGCTTATAGCCTTCGCCGCGGTAGAAAGCGGAGTCTCCTCCAAACGAGGCGGCGTGATACGGTAATGTTTTTAAGAGAGCCACACACGGTACGGGTCAGCCAATGAGATCAGCGTATTTGGGGAAGGTGCCGTAATCTATTTTTAGATGCATACATTCACACACACACATCTCCAGTCAAATGTGGTGCTGAAAGAGCAAGTTAGTGAAAGAGGTGCTGAATCTTTCTGGATCCAGTTGGTTTCAGAGACATCTTTCCCAACACTAAAGAAAGTAGCCCTGTACATATTGTGTATGTTTGGTTCAACATACTGCTGTGAAGCTGCTTTCTCCACAATGAACATCAACAAAAACAAATACCGTTCCAGGCTCACCAATGACCACCTTCACATGTGCTTGAGGATGGCTTTAACAGCATTCAGCCCTAGATTTAGAATGCTTGCAAAGCAACAAAGAGCTTACTTCTCTCAGAAAAAGTAAAATGCTTTGTTAGTTCAAATTATTTATCAATGATCAGTATTGTGTAGTTTTTGTATCAAGCATTTTTTTTTTTTTATTTAGTTTCACATTACAGTCAAAAAGCGTGTTTTTGTTTTCCTTTGAAATAAACATGTATTTATTTAATTTATTTTCATAGTTAAATGCACAACTTAAAAACTGTGTTATCGTTACAGCTGTTAAAATTGGAACTAAAAATAAAACGGAAGCTTCGGACCTTCACTTGTTGATTTTTTTAATTTTTTTTTTTTATTCGGACCTCAGTGATATTTTATTTGTGACCCCTGCTGTAGAGGATAGGAGGTAGAGGATAGGAGGTAGGGTGTAGGCTGTAGAGGATAGGAGGTAGGGTGTAGGCTGCAGGGGGTAGGCTGTAATAATAATAATAATGCCTTACATTTGTAATGCGCTTTATCAAAGCCTCTCAAAGCGCTACAGTGAAGTCATTATCCATTCACTCCACACTTGGTGATGGTAAACTACTATTGTAGCCACAGCTGCCCTGGGGTAGACTGACGGAAGCGAGGCTGCCAGTTTGCGCCATCGGCCCCTCCGACCACCACCGATCATTCACACACACACCACTTTCATACCAGGCAGTGTGGGTGAAGTGTCTTGCCTAAGGACACAACGACAGAACTTGGTCCGAGCTGGACTCGATCCTCCGACCTTCGGGTTGGGAGACCAACGCTCTAACCACTGAGCCACTGTCACCCCGTAGAGGTTAGGAGGTAGGGGGTAGACTGTAGAGAATAGGAGGTAGGGTGTAGGCTGTAGAGGATAGGCTGTAGGGGATAGGAGGTAGGGTGTAGGCTGCAGGAGGTAGGCTGTAGGGGATAGGAGGTAGGATGTAGTCTGTAGGGGATAGGAGACAGGGGGTAGGAGGTAGGGAATAGGCTGTAGGGTGTAGGAGGTAGGTCTGTAGGGTTTATGTTGTACCTTTATCTTTCTTCTTGAGCCTCTTGTTCCTGGTTCCCGCTCGGAGGTAGGACAGGATCTGAGTGAGTTTGGAGATCACGATGTCGTTGGTCGTCAGCGTCGTCTGCGCCTAAAACAGGACAAAAACATTAAGGTTTTAATAATAATACATTTTATTTATCAGGAGACTTTCTAGACACTCACGGCCATCTTTAAATGCGTCTTATTCATTTAATAATATGACATCACACATTTCAACTTTAACACGTGTGTGGGAAATAAAGAGGATTTTTTTTCATATGTAGCAAAATGACTATGAAACACTCCCGAATCCAACGAGTATCACCAAGAAAATAAAACGGGAACAGAAAGTGTGGACGTAACCTCCATAGTAGGGCAGTCACCTCCGGATGAGGGTGGTGGGGATGTCGGAGTAGTAGTAGTAGTAGTAGTAGTAGTAGTAGTAGTAGTACCTAGTATAGTAGGGCAGTCACCTCCGGAGTAGTAGTGGTGGGGATGTCGTAGTAGTAGTAGTAGTAGTAGTAGTAGTAGTAGTAGTAGTAGTAGTATGTACCTCCATAGTAGGGCAGTCGGCCTTGCTCCGGATGAGGGTGGTGGGGATGTCGGCGTAGTAGTAGTAGTAGTAGTAGTAGTAGTAGTAGTAGTAGTATGTACCTCCATAGTAGGGCAGTCGGCCTTGCTCCGGATGAGGGTGGTGGGGATGTCGGTGTCAGTAAACTCGTCCTCGAGGTCGACCACATACGCCATTCTCCCAGGAAGAAACAGCTCGTTCCTCTCAGAGTGTCCCGAGCGGAACACCACACGGTAAATGTTCCTCCCTGAAACACATGCTGTTAGATTACTACTACTACTACTACTACAACAAGTACTTCTACTACTACTATTAATACAAGCACTTCTACTACTACTGCTGCTGCTACTGCAGCTGCTACTACTACTACCACTGTTTTGCTCAAGGACACTATAACAAACAAAATGTTTAGGGAACAGTGTAGCATGTTCCACTTTAACGTGTTCTAGTGAATAATGTAGCATGTTCTACTTTAACGTGTTCTAGTGAATAATGTAGCATGTTCTACTTTAACGTGTTCTAGTGAATAATGTAGCATGTTCTACTTTAATGTGTTCTAGTGAATAATGTAGCATGTTCTACTTTAACGTGTTCTAGTGAATAATGTAGCATGTTCTACTTTAACGTGTTCTAGTGAATAATGTAGCATGTTCCACTTTAACGTGTTCTAGTGAATAATGTAGCATGTTCTGCTTTAACGTGTTCTAGTGAATAATGTAGCATGTTCCACTTTAACGTGTTCTAGTGAATAATGTAGCATGTTCTACTTTAACGTGTTCTAGTGAATAATGTAGCATGTTCCACTTTAACGTGTTCTAGTGAATAATGTAGCATGTTCTGCTTTAACGTGTTCTAGTGAATAATGTAGCATGTTCTACTTTAACGTGTTCTAGTGAATAATGTAGCATGTTTGACTTTAACGTGTTCTAGTGAATAATGTAGCATGTTTGACTTTAACGTGTTCTAGTGAATAATGTAGCATGTTCCACTTTAACGTGTTCTAGTGAATAATGTAGCATGTTCTACTTTAACGTGTTCTAGTGAATAATGTAGCATGTTCTACTTTAACGTGTTCTAGTGAATAATGTAGCATGTTTGACTTTAACGTGTTCTAGTGAATAATGTAGCATGTTCCACTTTAACGTGTTCTAGTGAATAATGTAGCATGTTCCACTTTAACGTGTTCTAGTGAATAATGTAGCATGTTTGACTTTAATGTGTTCTAGTGAATAATGTAGCATGTTCTACTTTAACGTGTTCTAGTGAATAATGTAGCATATTGTAGCTTAGCGTGTTATATCTTGGCATGTTCCAGTTTAGCATGTTGTAGCTTAGTGTGTTATATCTTGGCATGTTCCAGTTTAGCATGTTGTAGCTTAGCGTGTTCTGGTGAATAGTCTGTAATGTATTCTCACCGAGGCGTGTCTTAAACTCCATCTTCTCCTCTGGCTCCACCTCTTTCCTGAAACACAAACACAGCTGAAGTTGTATTTAAATGTGCTTGATAAGTAAAATTGAATTGATTAGTTGAGGCTAGTGCTACATGCTAGCACTGTTTTGGTGTTTGCAAAAGTGAGTAAAGGTTAAAGGGGAGAGATGGTCCTGTTCTCGGAGGAGCTCTTGTGTTTACTGTCACACAGATTGTCGCAGACTCAGTGACAGGAGGGTTCACTGTGCACCATGTATCAGTCGCAGCTCGTTTTTGGTTGTACGACAGTTCTTAGTTTGACCTTTGTCTTGCTTTCATGCTGAGACCAAACACCCACAACATTTTAGCTACGGCCCAATGATCAGAATATTTTGCCGCAGACGCCCAAAATTGTGCAGCGGAGACCTGGCATAAAGTACCTAATGACAGGTTGAACAATCTATTTTACCAAAACACAGTTAATTATATTAAAGGTTTTACAAAAAAAAAAAAAAAAAAAAAAATCCAATTTGGAAATGTCTTTGCTTTCAAATTTTACTTCCTGGTTGAAAATCATGACATCACCCTCGAGAATTCCAAAACTGTTACCTAGCAACCACGTCGTTCTCAGTCAAAACTCCTCTAATGTCACAGGTTATTATTTGACAAATATAAGTAAACAAAACCACCTTATTTTGTTTAAATAATCATTTAAGTATCAGGACAAATGTGTTTCTGTGCAAATTGAGCCAAACTTTTGGATGGAATTCTCCCAGTGTGATGTCATCAGTGTGAGACTTTACCTTCTGTAACTCTCAACATGTTTTTGAACCTTTTCTTCACAAATTGCTTATTAATTGGTGTAAAAGTATAATTTACATTTAGAACAGGTTTTATTTCACCAAATTAAGCCGAAAGTTGAGAATGATAAACGAGACAAACACACTCTGACACTATATAGTTGTGCATGTGTAGAAGACTGTGATATTTGATCGTCTTGTTGTGTCTGATGGAGTCTGGACTGTGATATTTGATCGTCTTGTTGTGTCTGATGGAGTCTGGACTGTGATATTTGATCGTCTTGTTGTGTCTGATGGAGTCTGGACTGTGATATTTGATCGTCTTGTTGTGTCTGATGAGTCTGGACCTGACACACAAACACCAGATATTTGATCGTCTTGTTGTGTCTGATGGAGTCTGGACTGTGATATTTGATCGTAACCAGTGTGTCTGATGGAGTCTGGACTGTGATATTTGATCGTCTTGTTGTATTGTGTCTGATGGAGTCTGGACTGTGATATTTGATCGTCTTGTTGTATTGTGTCTGATGGAGTCAGTGCGTCGTACTTTGCCTCCTTCTGGACCTTCTCCATCATGTCCTCCTCCTCTTTCTCTTTGTTGGTGATCTCCGCTCGCACCTGACACACAAACACCAGGGATTAACTCACAAATACACTTACAGTTTATGGTCACAACACACAGTAATTATGTCATAACCAGTGTGGTCACGATGCTAAAATTTCATGTATGTGTGTGTATGTGCGCGTGTGTGTATATATGTGTATGTGTGTGTCTGTGTGTGTATGTGTATAGTGTGTGTGTATGTATGTGTATAGTGTGTGTGTGTATAGTGTGTGTAGTGTGTGTGTGTTGTATAGTGTGTGTATGTGTATAGTGTGTGTGTATAGTGTATGTATGTGTGTAGTGTGTGTATGTATGTGTATAGTGTGTGTAGTGTGTGTGTGTGTATGTGTATAGTGTGTGTATGTGTATAGTGTGTATGTGTATAGTGTGTG
>JAIEZT010001243.1:85000-411301 GCA_019594935.1 Periophthalmus modestus
ATACTGCACTAGTGTATCATTAGTATTAATCAAATACACAACTAACAGAATACTGCACTAGTGTATCACTAGTATTAATCAAATACACAACAGAATACTGCACTAGTGTATCACTAGTATTAATCAAATACACAACAGAATACTGCACTAGTGTATCACTAGTATTAATCAAATACACAACTAACAGAATACTGCACTAGTGTATCACTAGTAGTATTAGTGTGTCACTGTGCTGTGGTAAGATAGCTGTAGTGATGGTAGTATTTTGCAGTAGTATAAGTTGTAGTAGTATTACTCACTGCGCTGTGACACAGTGAGGTAATTAGCAGTGGTTATAGTAGTGGTAGTAGTAGCAGTAGTAGTAGTAGCAGTAGTAATAGTAGTAGTAGTAGTAATAGTAGTAGTGGTACTCACTGAGCGGCGGCGCGGTGGTCGTCCACATCGTGTCCCTCTGGAGCCAAAGGGTTGGAGTAACTCTCGGCTGAAACACAAACTGTAAATCACATGTGTGTAACAGAACATGTGTGTAAACAGAACATGTGTGTAAGAGAACATGTGTGTAAGAGAACATGTGTGTAAGAGAACATGTGTGTAAGAGAACATGTGTGTAACAGAACATGTGTGTAACAGATCATGTGTGTAACAGATCATGTGTGTAACAGATCATGTGTGTAACAGAACATGTGTGTAACAGATCATGTGTGTAACAGATCATGTGTGTAACCGAACATGTGTGTAACCGAACATGTGTGTAACAGATCATGTGTGTAACAGAACATGTGTGTAACAGATCATGTGTGTAACAGAACATGTGTGTAACAGAACATGTGTGTAACCGATCATGTGTGTAACCGATCATGTGTGTAACCGAACATGTGTGTAACCGAACATGTGTGTAACCGATCATGTGTGTAACAGAACGTGTGTAACAGAACGTGTGTGTAACAGAACAGACAGTAGAGTCTGTAGTTTGGACAGTAGAGTCTGTAGTTTGGACAGTAGAGTCTGTAGTTTGGACAGTAGAGTCTGTAGTTTGGACAGTAGAGTCTGTAGTTTGGACACAGTAGAGTCTGTAGTTTGGACGCAGTAGAGTCTGTAGTTTGGACAGTAGAGTCTGTAGTTTGGACGCAGTAGAGTTTGTAGTTTGGCCAGTAGAGTCTCAGAGTTTAGCTTTAGATCTCGTTTAAAAGTATAATGACTCTTATGGGAAACAAACACTAAACAGATTTTCTCTGCACAGACATTTTAAAGTCTAAATTAAACTCTGCGGCGCTCAGTTTGTGAAGTAATCTCACAGAAGAATATCTGAAGAATATCTGCGGGTTTTAAAGAATATCTGAAGAATATCTGCGGGTTTTTAAAGAATATCTGAAGAATATCTGCGGGTTTTAAAGCCTCAGTTGTGCCTAAAGTTTGTTTACTGCGGAGCTAGCATGTTAACGGCTAAGTGCGGAGCTAAAGGCCGTAAAGACTCACTCTCGGGCATGGTCCGGTCCGGTCCGGTCCGGTCTGGTCCGGTTCGGGAGAGTTCTGTTTTTCCTCGGTCTGTCTGAGGCTCGGTTCCGCTCACGGACCCGGGATTCTGAGTTTATTCGGTCCAAATGAGGCTAAAGAGGAGCTAAATCTGACCCAGAGCTAACGCACAACACTGTGGCTAAAGGCTAAAGCTAAAGGAGCTGATGAGAGCGCCCCCAGAGGAGCCAGAGTGCACTGCGGCTAAAGGAGCTGCACACAGCGCCCCCAGATGAGCCAGAGTGCACTGCACCAACAAACCTGATGCCCTCCCGCAGCAGAATATTCAGCTCAGTCCATGTTTACTCCGGACTCACGGTCCATTTTTAAAAACAGACACGACAGTAACTTTTACTCCTACTGGAGTCATATTTGTATTCAAGTAACTCGAGTAATCTATACAGACTAACTCTTACTCGAGTAAAGTCGTGTTCCTCTGTGAGTAACTCACAGTACGGAGTAACAGTACTCTTACTCGAGTAAAGTCGTGTTCCTCTGTGAGTCTAAAGTGACTTTCTGTAACATGAACTGAACATGTTTCTGGCTCCTTCAGATGTGATTTAGTTTGTCTCATTTTTGTGTCTGAAGAATAAACTGATTATTATTATTATTATTATTATTATTATTATTATTATTATTATTATTATTATTATTATTATTAATATTAGTAGTAGTAGTAGTAGTAGTAGTAGTAGTGGTAGTAGTAGTAGTAGTGGTAGTAGTAGTATCAGATTTACTTCAAATATAAAGATGTTGTGTCCGGACAGTTACTCTTTAACTTACTCGAGTCGTATTTTTCCCAAATACTTTTTACTCGCTCTTGAGTCATTTCCTGGACAACTACTTTGTACTTTTACTTGAGTAATATTATTTTAAAATTATGTTACTCTTACTTGAGTACAATGTTTGGCTGCTCTGCCACCTCTGCTCCTGTGTCAGATGCCCTCCCTCCTCCTGTGTCAGATGCCCTCCCTCCTCCTGTGTCAGATGCCCTCCCTCCTCCTGTGTCAGATGCCCTCCCTCCTCCTGTGTCAGATGCCCTCCCTCCTCCTGTGTCAGATGCCCTCCCTCCTCCTGTGTCAGATGCCCTCCCTCCTCCTGTATCTGTGTAGTGTTGGACTGAGATGAGAGCAGGTCAAATGTCTCTAGTTAAACTGCAGATGTGTGTCAGATGCCCTCCCAGCTGTTGTGGTTGGAGAACTAAAAAAACAACAAAAAAACATTTCTTTTCCAGAGCACAGATTCAAAGCTCTGGTTAAATGTAATTTATAAAGTCAAAGGCTTAAACTGTGGGTGAAATAACAGAACAAGAGTGTGAGAAGTGTCGCCCTCGTGTGGACTCAGCGGGCGGTGCAGGATCTAAGTGTCGCCCTCGTGTGGACTCAGCGGGCGGTGCAGGATCTCCTCAGGACCCAAAGGAGCAGATGGAGATCCACAGAGGGGCAAAGGCTCAGAGAGTGTGAACTGTGCAGAAAAACACAGTTCACTTTGACTCTGTGGAAATCAAGACTTTTAGATTTGACTTCAGGCTTAGACAATGTCTTCCAATAATAAAAACACTCCCATCTAAAAAGAGTCTAAAAATAATCAAATAAAAAAAAAAAAAAAAAAAAGAGAACTAATAATACTTTATGCCTGTTGTATTGTCCAGTGGTGGAAGGTAACAAAATACAAATAGTAAAGTACTGTACACATTTTAGACATCTGTACTTTACTTAAGTACATTTTAAAGTGTACATTTTTTACTTTTACTTCAGTACATGTGAACGCAGTATCTGTACTTTTTACTCCACTACATTTATGAACAGGACTGAAAAGTAAAAGTATTTTTACTATAGTTTGAGACCTGCTGAAAAGTCTGAGCGTTTATTTTTCACATGTTCATAATTTGAGCAAAACAAAAAATACAAATAAAAACAGGTGGAAAAAGAGACGGATTTAATTGTTTCTGTTGAACAAAATTCAGCACAAATCTGTGCAAAAATTACTGCATCCCTCAGAATATGTGCAAAATATGTTTACTTTCTACACTTTAAGTACATTTAAACAGGTACTTCAGTACTTTTACTACTAAGTAGATTTTTTCATGTGAGACTTTTACTTTTACTTGAGTATTTTTTTGCTCTGGTATCTGTACTTTTACTCACTTTACTTCATCCATCACTGGAAGTAAATGTATTTGATCTGTATTTTTTTTTTATCACCAAATGTCACATTATTCTCCATGTGGATTAAATAAAATAATTCATAGATGGATGATGCCTTCATCATCTCAGCATAAACTCAATGTAAACTCAGTGTAAACTCAGTATAAAGTCAGTGTAAACTCAGTGTAAACTCAGTGTAAAGTCAGTGTAAACTCAGTGTAAACTCAGTATAAAGTCAGTGTAAACTCAGTGTAAACTCAGTGTAAACTCAGTGTAAACTCGGTGTAAATTCGGTGTAAACTCAGTGTAAACTCAGTGTAAACTCAGTGTAAACTCAATGTAAACTCAGTGTAAACTCAGTGTAAACTCAGTGTAAACTCAGTGTAAACTCAGTACAAACTCAGTGTAAACTCAATGTAAACTCAGTGTAAACTCAGTACAAACTCAGTATAAAGTCGGTATAAACTCAGTGTAAACTCAGTGTAAATTCAGTGTAAACTCGGTATAAACTCAGTGTAAACTCAGTGTAAACTTGGTATAAACTCAGTGTAAACTCAGTGTAAACTCGGTATAAACTCAGTGTAAACTCGGTATAAACTCAGTATAAACTCAGTGTAAACTCAGTGTAAACTCAGTATAAAGTCGGTATAAACTCAGTGTAAACTCGGTATAAACTCAGTGTAAACTCAGTGTAAATTCGGTGTAAACTCAGTGTAAACTCAGTGTAAACTCAGTACAAACTCAGTACAAACTCAGTGTAAACTCGGTATAAACTCAGTGTAAACTCAGTGTAAACTCGGTATAAACTCAGTGTAAACTCAGTGTAAACTCGGTATAAACTCAGTGTAAACTCAGTGTAAACTTGGTATAAACTCAGTGTAAACTCAGTGTAAACTCAGTGTAAACTCGGTATAAACTCAGTGTAAACTCAGTGTAAACTCGGTATAAACTCAGTGTAAACTCAGTGTAAATTCGGTGTAAACTCAGTATAAACTCAGTATAAACTCGGTATAAACTCGCTGTAAAGTGGGCGGAGTCAGTCCATTGAGTTTGCTGAGTTTTACATTTGAAAACATGGGGTTGATATTTAAAGTATGTTGAACAGGAAACATCTCTGTTCCTCCTGGTGTAAAAAGGGCAAATCTCCTGCAGACGTTTAATATGAAAAACATGTGACACTGTGGTCACAACGCCAAGATATGTGTCAGTGTTTGAGTCTCACCAAGGAGAAGCTGACACTATCCAACAGAAATGTAAATGTATGAACATGTCTCTGAACCACAGACAGGAGGAGGGAGAGGAGGAGAGAGGAGGAGGAGAGAGGAGGAGAGAGAGGAGGAGAGAGGAAAGAGAAGAGGAGGAGAGAGAGGAGGAGGAGAGAGGAGGAAGAGGGGGGAGGAGGAGGAGAAAGAGGAGAGAGGAGGCAGAGAGAGGAGGAAGAGGGAGAGAAGGAGTTAGAGGAGACTGGAGGAGGAGGAGGGAGAGGAGGAGAGAGAGGAGAGAGGAGGGAGAGGGGAGAAGAGGCTCAGTCGCGTGTTTCTTTCCGAGTATCTGGCAACCCTCCTGCCGTCCTTCAGAACAAACATGGCGGCGTCTGTGGTGCGGACCCTCGGCTCCAGTTTGGCCAAAAACCTGCGCGAAGTTCGGCTTCACCTGAGCCAGAGCTGCGCCGGGAGTCAGGGCGCCAGGTGAGTGTGTGGACCCGGGACAGAGTGAAGCTCAGGCGGGGAAACATCCGGAGAAACACCCGGAAAAACAGCGGACAACCAGAGCGGAGCTAACAGGCTAATACCAGGCTAACGCTAATGTCATAGAAACACATGGAGACCGAGGCTAAAGGCTAACAGCAAAGCTAACAACAGAGCTAACAACAGAGCTAACAGAGGACTAAACCAGGTCTAAACCAGGACTGAACCAGGTCTAAACCAGGTCTAAACCAGGTCTAAACCAGGTCTAAACCAGGTCTAAACCAGGACTAAACCAGGTCTAAAACAGGTCTAAACCAGGACAAAACCAGGTCTAAACCAGCACTAAACCAGGTCTAAACCAGGTCTAAACCAGGACTAAACCAGGACTAAACCAGCTCTAAACCAGGACTGAACCAGGACTGAACCAGGTCTAAACCAGGTCTAAACCAGGACTGAACCAGGTCTAAACCAGCACTAAACCAGGTCTAAACCAGGACTAAACCAGGACTAAACCAGGTTTAAACCAGGACTGAACCAGGACTGAACCAGGACTGAACCAGGACTGAACCAGGTCTGAACCAGGTCTAAACCAGGACTAAGCCAGGTCTAAACCAGGTCTAAACCAGGTCTGAACCAGGTCTAAACCAGGACTAAACCAGGACTAAACCAGGTCTAAACCATATTGTTTCTGAAGTTGATATTTTGAAGCTGGTTTTGCTCATTGTCTTGTTGTTTTTCTTTTATCTCAGAGAGTTTGTGGAGCAGCACTATGTGACTCTGAAGAGGTCCAACCCCGAGTTCCCCTTCCTCATCCGGGAGTGTTCTGGGGTCAGGGCCACGCTCTGGGCCAGATACGGTAAATGCACCATGAACATATTAAACTGTATAAACCATAATTGTAATAGATTCATGTGTCAGTGCCTAACCCTGCTGTGCTCTGCAAACTAAACCTCTGTATCTGAGAGGTCGGAGTGTTCTGGGGTCAGGGGTCAGGTTTAGGCTCAGGTCATAAACTGTTTAAGGCAGTGGATTAAGTGAGTGTGACGTCACAGGCTCCGGTCAAATGAAGCCCAGCAGGTTTAGGGGCCAATTTGGAAACGGGTTTTATATTTGTAATTCTGACTGCAGGAGTGAGGCTGTTGACGGTAACGCCCCTTCCCGCCCACACCACTGGTTTAGCAGGGAGCGGGCGCTTCACGCTGTCAATCAAACCTGCTGCTAGCGCTAGCAAGACCGACCTCAGGGAAAGAAGGCGCCTGATATTAATGTTCATAGCTTGATTTACAGACAATAGCAATAAAAAGTTTGTATTACTCCACTGTACACGGTCCTGGTATTTTTAAAGACCAAAATGACGAGAGCAGCAGTTACTACTGAAAAACTGAGACCCCTCTGTCCAT
The DNA here is from genome assembly GCA_019594935.1 of Periophthalmus modestus. Taxonomy (NCBI): domain Eukaryota; kingdom Metazoa; phylum Chordata; class Actinopteri; order Gobiiformes; family Gobiidae; genus Periophthalmus; species Periophthalmus modestus. The sequence goes on from JAIEZT010001243.1 coordinate 91,748, forward strand.
GAGAGAAGTCAGTGAAGCCAGACTCATCCTCACTTCCACTTCTCTCATGGACAGAAGGGCAGCTACCAGGTTAGCTAAGTCCATTTATATATACAGTGTATGCTAGCAGGTTAGCTAAGTCCATTTATATATACAGTGTATGCTAGCAGGTTAGCTAAGTCCATTTATATATACAGTGTATGCTAGCAGGTTAGCTAAGTTCATTTATATAAACGGTACATGGTTCAGATGAGGGTTTAGGGTGTAGGTTTATGTTCACGTTCACTTTATACATGTTTTGGGCCTGTAGCTGTGGGAATGACTTCACAGATGCTCTACTGAGCATGTGCAGTACAGGGGCTCATGGGAAGTGGAGTTCTACCAAACAGTAACAGCTACTGTGTCTCTCTGTCATATTTGTATAGATATATTTAGTATTTAATGTTAATATTATTTTATGTTTCTCCAGTCTGACCTGGTGTGTGTGTGTGTGTGTATATATGTGTGTCTGTGTGTGTGTGTGTGTGTGTGTGTGTGTGTGTGTGTGTGTGTGTGTGTGTGTGTGTGTGTGTGTGTGTGTGTGTGTGTGTGTGTGTGTGTGTCTGTGTGTGTGTGTGTGTGTGTGATGTATGTGTGTGTTTATACATATGTTATGATATATTTGTGTGTTTTTAGCTCACGGTCGGGAGTGCAGTGTGTCTGTGTGTGTGTGTGTTTACACATATGTTGTAATATATTTGTGTGTTTTTAGCTCACGGTCGGGAGTGCAGTGTGTGTGTGTGTGTGTGTGTGTGTGATGTATGTGTGTGTTTTGTATACACATATGTTATGATATATTTGTGTGTTTTTAGCTCACGGTCGGGAGTGCAGTGTGTCTGTGTGTGTGTGTGTGTGTGTGTGTGTGTGTGTGTGTGTGTGTGTGTGTTTACACATATGTTGTAATATATTTGTGTGTTTTTAGCTCACGGTCGGGAGTGCAGTGTGTCTGTGGAGAACATGTCGTCTGATGAAGTGGCTTCAGCTCTGAACGGCCTCGCACAAAACAAATGAATTCTGTAATATTATTATTAATACAATCTGTCTGTGACGTGACCTCTGTGTGACCTCTGTGTGACCTCTGTGTGACCTCTGTGTGACCTCTGTATTATAAAATGATGGTTCAAATGTGTTTAATAAAATATTTCAACTTTGACCTCAGACTTTTTACATCAAGTCCACATGGCTCAGGTTGGATTCAGACCTGGGTCATGAAGTGAACAAAGTGATACTTTCTTTGGTAATGAGAGAGGGTTTTACCTTATTAAAGAGGAGGTATTTACCTCTGTGGGGTATTAAAGAGGGGGTATTTACCTCTGTGGGGTATTAAAGAGGGGGTATTTACCTCTGTGGGGTATTAAAGAGGAGGTATTTACCTCTGTGGGGTATTAAAGAGGGGGTATTTACCTCTGTGGGGTATTAAAGAGGAGGTATTTACCTCTGTGGGGTATTAAAGAGGAGGTATTTACCTCTGTGGGGTATTAAAGAGGGGGTATTTACCTCTGTGGGGTATTAAAAAGGAGGTATTTACCTCTGTGGGGTATTAAAGAGGAGGTATTTACCTCTGTGGGGTATTAAAGAGGAGGTATTTACCTCTGTGGGGTATTAAAGAGGGGTATTTACCTCTGTGGGGTATTAAAGAGGAGGTATTTACCTCTGTGGGGTATTAAAGAGGGGTATTTACCTCTGTGGGGTATTAAAGAGGAGGTATTTACCTCTGTGGGGTATTAAAGAGGAGGTATTTACCTCTGTGGGGTATTAAAGAGGAGGTATTTACCTCTGTGGGGTATTAAAGAGGAGGTATTTACCTCTGTGGGGTATTAAAGAGGGGGTATTTACCTCTGTGGAGTATTAAAGAGAGGGGTATTTACGTCTGTGGGGTATTAAAGAGGGTGTATTACACTTCTATGGGGTATTAAAGAGGGGTATTACACTTTTATGGGGTATTAAAGAGGGGTATTACACTTCTATGGGATATTAAAGAGGGGGTATTACACTTCTATGGGGTATTAAAGAGGGGTATTACACTTCTATGGGGTATTAAAGAGGGGTATTACACTTCTATGGGGTATTAAAGAGGGGTATTACACTTCTATGGGGTATTAAAGAGGGGTATTACACTTCTATGGGGGTATTAAAGAAGGGTATTACACTTCTATGGGGTATTAAAGAGGGGTATTACACTTCTATGGGGGGGTTAAAGAGGGGTATTACACTTAAAGAAGAGGGGGTATTACACTTCTATGGGGTATTAAAGAGGGGGTATTACACTTATATGGGGTATTAAAGAGGGGTATTACACTTCCATGGGGTATTAAAGAGGGGGTATTACACTTCTATGGGGTATTAAAGAGGGGTATTACACTTCCATGGGGTATTAAAGAGGGGGTATTACACTTTTATGGGGTATTAAAGAGGGGTATTACACTTCCATGGGGTATTAAAGAGGGGTATTACACTTCCATGGGGTATTAAAGAGGGGTATTACACTTCCATGGGGTATATAAGAGGGGGTATTGCACTTTTATGGGGTATTAACTGTAACATAACATATGTAGATCACTGTGTTTCCTTGTATTGTTTGAAAATGTGATAATCACCTAAAACCACACATTACCATGTTTTATGAGTTTCACTTTAAGTCCCTCCTGTTTTTCCTCCTTGTGCTAAGTCTCTCCTCCTTCAGAGCACCATAGTTTAGTCCTGGTCTAGTCCTGGTTTTAGTCCTGGTTTTTACGGTCACATTGTGTTTTGAGTTCATTAATTGAACTTTCCAAGGACTCTCCACCCACCCGGACAGGGCAAGTGACCAGAAGGAGGTGGCGCCCTCTTCAGGTGGGGAGTCTCTGCTTGGAGGAGTTCAAGTATCTCGGGGGGAGGATGGAGCGTGAGATCGACAGTTGGATCAGCGTCTGCAGTGATGATGTCGCTGTATCGTCTGTCGAGGTGAAGAAGGAGCTGAGTCCAAAGGCAAAGCTCTGGATTTACCTCAGTGACGTTCACCTCAACTATGATCATGACTCTGGGTCATGACCGAAAGAACAAGATACAAGCGACTGAAATGAGTCTCCTCCTCAGGGTGGCTGGGCGCTCCCTTAGAGACAGGGTGAGGAGCTCAGTGACACGGGAGGAGCTCGGAGTAGAGCCGCTGCTCCTCCACGTTGAGAGGAGCAGCTCAGGCTTGGGCATCAGTTCAGGATACCTCCTGGACGCCTCCCTGGGGAGAAGTTCATGTCCCACCGGGTAGAGGCACCGGGGAAGACCCAGGACACACTGGAGAGACTTGAGGTCCCACCGGAGGAGCTGGAGGATGTGTCTGGGGTGAGGGAAGTCTGGGAGTCCCAGCTTAGCCCCCGTGACCCGGCCCCGGATAAGAGGAAGAACATGGATGGATAAATAAACTTTACTGTTCCTGTGATGCATTCGACTCATCCTTAACTTAAATGGGACTAAAACAGGATTAAACCAGGACTAAACCGGGACTAACAGGATTTAACCAGGACTAACAGGACTAAACCGGGACTAACAGGATTTAACCGGGACTAACAGGACTAAACCGGGACTAACAGGATTAAACCGGGACTAAACCGGGACTAACAGGACTAAACCGGGACTAACAGGACTAAACCGGGACTAACAGGACTAAACCGGGACTAACAGGATTAAACCGGGACTAAACCGGGACTAACAGGACTAAACCAGGTCCATCTCCAGATCTTGAGCGTGTTTTGCTCAGGACCTTGATCTTCTCCATAAATGTCATGTTTGATTTGTTTGTGTTTTTCTGTAATGACAGAACTGAGAACAGAAAGAGGGAGGGAAAGAGGGAGGGAAAGAGGGAGGACAGACCAGATCAGAGGAATGAGAGAGAGAGAGGACAGACTGGAGAGACACAGGGAGGGAAAGAGAGAAAGAGGAGGAGGACTGACCAAAGGGAGAGAGGGAGAGAGGGAGAGGAGGAGGACTGACCAAAGAGAGAGAGGGAGAGAGGGAGAGAGGGAGAGGAGGAGGAGGACTGACCAAAGAGAGAGAGGGAGAGGAGAGAGAGAGGGGAGGAGGAGGACTGACCAAAGGGAGAGAGGGAGAGAGGGAGAGGAGGAGGGACTGACCAAAGGGAGAGAGGGAGAGAGAGAGAGAGAGAGAGAGAGGAGGAGGACTGACCAAAGGAGAGAGAGAGGGAGAGAGGGAGAGAGGGAGAGAGGGAGAGGAGGAGGACTGACCAAAGGGAGAGAGGGAGAGAGGGAGAGGAGGAGGACTGACCAAAGAGAGAGAGGGAGAGAGGGAGAGGAGGAGGACTGACCAAAGGGAGAGAGGAGAGAGAGAGAGAGAGGGAGGAGGGAGAGGAGGAGGACTGACCAAAGAGAGAGAGGGAGAGAGGGAGAGGAGGAGGACTGACCAAAGGGAGAGAGGGAGAGGAGGAGGACTGACCAAAGAGAGAGAGGGAGAGAGAGAGAGAGAGGGAGAGGAGGAGGACTGACCAAAGGGAGAGAGGGAGAGAGAGAGAGAGGGAGAGGAGGAGGACTGACCAAAGGGAGAGAGGGAGGGAGGACAGAGGGAGAGAGGGAGAGGAGGAGGACTGACTAAAGAGAGTCCAGAAAGAAACTAGAGAGAGAAAAAAGAAGGAAATAGATGGAAAGCACAGATTCCAGAGGGAAGAAGGGAGAGATGGAGAGGGTTAGGGTTAGGGAATTGAGAGAGAGAGAAGAGTGTGTGGGAGGACAGAAGGGGAGGGGGTGGAGAGAGAGAGAGAGACACTTAGAGACACAAGAACAGACAGAAAAGAGGGAGGAGAGACAGAAAGATTAGGTTCAGACAAGAGGGAGGGAAAGAGAGGAGGAGTAACCAGAGATTAGAGCACAGAGAGAGAGAGAAGGAGGGAGGGAGAGAGAGGGAGGGAGGGGAAAGAGTTAAACGACTGACAGGAGCAGAGAGAGAGAGAGAGAGAGAGCTCCTGTCTCCTGCACATGTGTCTGACCAACTGTGACCAACGCAGAGACTAAACCAGAACTGAACCAGGATCAGACCAGGATTCAACCAGGACCAAGCCAGAACTAAACCAGAACTGGACCAGGATTCAAACTTGGACTAAACCTGGACGGAAACTGGATTAAAACCTGAAGTGAACCAGGACCAGCCATGACCAGAGTTTATGCAACATCTGGATCAAACTGAAGGTTTTTGATGAACTCTGCACCTGAAAAACACGACTAAGACTGGACTAAACCAGGACTAAACCAGGACTAAACCAGGACTAAACCAGGACTAAACCAGGACTAAACCAGGACTAAACCAGGGCTAAACCAGGACTAAACCAGGACTAAACCAGGACTAAACCTGGACTAAACCAGGACTAAACCAGGACTAAACCAGGACTAAACCTGGACTAAACCAGGGCTAAACCTGGACTAAACCAGGGCTAAACCAGGACTAAACCAGGTCTAAACCAGGGCTAAACCTGGACTAAACCAGGGCTAAACCAGGACTAAACCAGGACTAAACCTGGACTAAACCAGGACTAAACCAGGACTAAACCAGGGCTAAACCTGGACTAAACCAGGACTAAACCTGGACTAAACCAGGACTAAACCAGGACTAAACCAGGTCTAAACCAGGGCTAAACCTGGACTAAACCAGGGCTAAACCAGGACTAAACCAGGACTAAACCTGGACTAAACCAGGACTAAACCAGGGCTAAACCAGGACTAAACCAGGACTGAACCAGGACTAAACCTGGACTAAACCAGGACTAAATCAGGGCTAAACCAGGACTAAACCAGGTCTCAACCGGGACTAAACCGGGACTAAACTAGGACTAAACCAGAACTAAACCAGGACTAAATCAGGTCTAAACCAGGTCTAAACCAGGTCTAAACCAGGACTAAACAAGAACTAAACCAGGACTAAACCAGGTCTAAACCAGGTCTAAACCAGGTCTAAACCAGGTCTAAACCAGGACTAAACGAGAACTACACCAGGACTAAACCAGGTCTAAACCAGGTCTAAACCTGGCCTACACCAGGACTAAACCAGGATTAGATTATGTCCTGAATCTCTGGATGTTTGGACCCTTTTTAAACCAGGACTAAACCAAAACTTTACCTCAGTCTATGATCCAGATCTTTGGAACTGGACCAAACCAGGAACTTGGACTGCACCTAGATCACTCTGAACCAGGCTCAGGACTAAACCAGGACTAGACCAGGACTAAACCAGGACTAGACCAGGACTAAACCAGGACTAGACCAGGACTAAACAGGGGACCGTGGACCATGGGCTGGGGGTTGTCAGGAGTCTTTCTGTGGCTCTGCTGTGGACTGTGGCTCCAGACCGGACCGGCTCTGCTCCAGTCTCCCTCAGGTCAGTGCCTCACATCAGGTCATAGGTCAAAGGTCAGTGCCTCACATCAGGTCATAGGTCAAAGGTCAGTGCCTCAAATCAGGTTATAGGTCAAAGGTCAGTGCCTCACATCAGGTCATAGGTCAAAGGTCAGTGCCTCACATCAGGTCATAGGTCAAAGGTCAGTGCCTCACATCAGGTCATAGGTCAAAGGTCAGTGCCTCACATCAGGTCATTGGTCAAAGGTCAGTGCCTCACATCAGGTCATAGGTCAAAGGTCATTGTTTCACAATGTCAATGTCTACAGCACATTTACAAAAACAGCAGCTCCCCAAACTGTGTCACACATAATAAAAACACCATCCATCCATTTTCTTCCACTTATCCGGGGCCGGGTCGCGGGGCAGCAGTCTGAGCAGGGACTCCCAGACTTCCCTCACCCCAGACACGTCCTCCAGCTCCTCCGCTGGGACCCCAAGGCGTTTCCAGCCCAGCCGAGAGACACGGTCCCTCCAGAGTGTCCTGGGTCTTCGTTGGGGGCTCCTCCCGGTGGGACATGCCCAGCTGATTCTTATCCCAGCCGCTTCACTCTCAGCTGTAGTGCCTGCTGCAGGTCCTGGTTTGATGAAGCCATCAGGACATCATCTGCAAACAGCAGAGATGAGATCCTGTGCTTCCCAAACCGGCCCCCCTCCGGCCCCTGTCTGCACTTAGAAATTCTTTCCATAAAAACAGTGAACAGAACCGGTGACAAAGTGCAGCCCTGGTGGAGTCCAACATGCACCGGGAACAAGTCTGACTCACTGCAGAGAACACAGCTCCTGCTCCGGTCATACAGGGACCGGACAGCCCTGAGCAAAGGGCCCCGGACCCCATACTCCCAGAGCGCCCCCCAAAGGACACCACGAGGGACACGGTCGAATGCCTTCTCCAGATCCACAAAACACATGTGGACTGGTTGGGAAAACTCCCATGAGCCTCGAGGACTCGATGGAGAGTATAGAGCTGGTCCAGTGTTCCACGACCAGGACGAAAACCACACTGCTCCTCCTGGAGCTGAGGTTCGACTATCGGTCGAATTCTCCTCTCCAGTCCCTGGAATAGACCTTACCGGGAAGGCTGAGGAGTGTGATTCCCCTGTAATTGGAACACACCCTCCGGTCCCCCTTTTTATACAGAGGGAGCACCACCCCGGTCTGCCAGTCCAGCGGTACTGTCCCCGACCGCCACGCGATGTTGTAGAGACGTGTCAGCCAAGACAGCCCCACAACATCCAGAGACTTGAAGTTCTCAGGACGGTTCTTGTCCACCCCCAGAGCCTTGCCACCGAGGAGTTTGCCAACCACCTCAGTGACTTCAGCCAGGGTGATGGACGAGTCCGCCTCCGGGTCCCCAGTCTCTACTTCCTCCTCAGAAGACATGACGGTGGGATTGAGGAGATCCTCAAAGTATTCATAAGCATTCAAATAAATTTATTATTGTTCCTTATTTCTGTGAGGCCGTCTGATAGTCCACCTCCTTGGCCTCCCCGAACTCCTCCCAACCCCGAGTTTTTGCGACCGCAATAGCACAAGCTGCAGAACACTTGGCCTGCCAGTACTCAGCTGCCTCAGGAGCCAACAAGGCTCAATAGGACCCCTCCTTCAGCCTGACGGCATCCCTGTCCACCACCTATTCAGGGATTGCTGCCGCGACAGGCACCACAGGCCTACGACCACGCCAGAGTTGAAAACCCCCCTGACAGAAGGCTCCACCAGACGTTCCCAACAGACCTTCACGATACACTTGGGCCTGCCAGGTCTATCCGACTTCCTCCTCCGCCAGCGAATCCAACTCACAACCAGGTGGTGATTGGTTGACAGCTCTGCCCCTCTCTTCACCCGAGTGTCCAAGATACCCAGCCGGAGGTCAGATGACACGACAACAAAGTCGATCATCGACCTCTGACCTAGGGTGTCTTCCCAATCACGCCCCTCCAAGTGTCACTGTCAATGCCCACGTGGGCCTTGAAGTCCCCCAGGAGAACAACAGAGTCCTCGGTCGGTGCACTGTCTAGTACCCCCCCCAGGGACTCCAAGAAGGCCGGGTACTCTGCACTGCTGTTCGGCCCATACGCCGACACAATAATGACAGACCTGTCTCCAACCCAAAGGTGCAGGGACGCGACCCTCTCGTTCACCGGGGCGAACTCCAACATGAGGCGACGGAGCTGTGGGGCAATGAGCCCAATCCCCGCGGGCAACTCCAGAGAAATGGAGAGTCCAGCCCCTCTCAAGCAGTTTGGTTTTAGAGCCCACGCTGTGTGTGGAGGTGAGGTCGACTACACCTAGCCGGTGATGCTCAACCTCCTGCACAAACAGGCTCCTTCACTCCCAGTGAGGTGACATTCCATGTTCCCAGAGCCAGGTCCAGAGATCCGGTTGTCGAGGCCCCCACTTTTGACTGCCACCTAGATCTCTCTGAATTGTCCCCTTATGGACCTTCCCACAGGTGGTAGGTCCACTTGAGGACGGCCCCACGTCGCTCCTTCGGGCTGAGCCCGACCGGGCTCAATGGGGAAAGGCCCGGCCACCAGGTGCTCACTGGCCCCAGGCCTGGCTCCAGGGCGGGGCCTCGGTAACACCAGTCCGGGTGATGTAGCTGGCTTTGATTGTCTACTTGTCACGGAAGTCTTCTGAACCGCTCTGACCCGTCCCCCTGGACCTGATTGACCTGGGTGACCAGGAGCATGAAGCCCCCGACAGCAGAGCTCCAGGATCATTCGGGCTCAAACCCTCCACCAGGTGAAGGTTCAGGGAGGGGATGAAAAACACAGCTTTCCCAAACATAAAGATATTTACAGAAATACTACAAATGTGCAATTATATTAAAAGACAACACAAAGAATGTGTGTTAAGAGCAGATTTTAAAGACTCCAGAGGAGCAGCTCTGAGCTGCAGAGTGAAACTGTTCATAGTTTGAGGAAGGCCTCAGCAAAGGCCCCCTCACCTCGAGGTCTGGACACATTTCAGAAAAGCAGTTTGTCTCACGTCACTGATCTGTCTGGTGACTTGGTGAAGTTTATTATGTTACTTTCTGGTTAGACACGAGCAGCAGATGTGAAATAATAGAAGTAAAGTCACAAGTGTTACTCAGCAACGGTGATGTAAACAAGGGTCAAAACAGATTTCACAACAATTATGATCAAAAAAACAAAAAAAACACAAAAAAAACACAACAAAAAAAACAGCTTTAAACTGTGGAAAATGTCTGTGTGGGTAAACTCTCTGTATGTGGACTAAACCAGGACTAAACCAGGACTAAACCAGGACTAAACCAGGTCTAAACCAGGACTAAACCAGGACTAAACCAGGACTAAACCAGGGACTAAACCAGGACTAAACCAGGTCTAAACCGGGACTAAACCGGGACTAAACCAGGACTAAACCGGGTCTAAACCAGGACTAAACCAGGACTAAACCAGGACTAAACCGGGACTAAACCGGGACTAAACCGGGTCTAAACCGGGACTAAACCGGGACTAAACCGGGACTAAACCGGGACTAAACCGGGACTAAACCGGGACTAAACCGGGACTAAACCGGGACTAAACCAGGACTAAACCAGGACTAAACCAGGTCTAAACCAGGACTAAACCAGGACTAAACCAGGACTAAATCAGGTCTAAACCAGGACTAAACCAGGACTAAACCAGGACTTAACCAGGACTAAACCAGGACTAAACCAGGACTAAACCAGGACTTAACCAGGACTAAACCAGGACTAAACCAGGACTAAACCAGGACTAAAACCAGGACTAAACCAGGACTAAACCAGGACTAAACCAGGACTAAACCAGGACTAAACCAGGACTAAACCAGAACTAAACCAGGACTAAACCAGGACTAAACCAGGACTAAACCAGGACTAAACCAGGACTAAACCAGGACTAAACCAACCAAAAAAAGTGTTGCCATGTGCAACTTTGACGTTATCAAAATCTGAAAGACTTTAAACGTGAACCAGACGATACAAACGTGAGGCGTAAAACTCAGCAAAGAGCCACAGTGACCCAACGTCACAAAGAGCCACACTGACCCACACTGACCCAAACCGTCACAAAGAGCCACACTGACCCAAACCAACGTCACAAAGAGCCACACTGACCCAAACCAACGTCACAAAGAGCCACAGTGACCCAACGTCACAAAGAGCCACACTGACCCAACGTCACAAAGAGCCACACTGATCCAACGTCACAAAGAGCCACACTGACCCAAACCAACGTCACAAAGAGCCACACTGATCCAAACCAACGTCACAAAGAGCCACACTGACCCAACGTCACAAAGAGCCACACTGACCCAACGTCACAAAGAGCCACACTGATCCAACGTCACAAAGAGCCACACTGATCCAAACCAACGTCACAAAGAGCCACACTGATCCAAACCAACGTCACAAAGAGCCACACTGACCCAACGTCACAAAGAGCCACACTGACCCAAACCAACGTCACAAAGAGCCATACTGACCAAAACCAACGTCACAAAGAGCCACACTGACCCAACGTCACAAAGAGCCACACTGACCCAAACCAACGTCACAAAGAGCCACACTGACCCAAACCAACGTCACAAAGAGCCACACTGATCCAAACCAACGTCACAAAGAGCCACACTGATCCAAACCAACGTCACAAAGAGCCACACTGATCCAACGTCACAAAGAGCCAGACTGACCCAAACCAACGTCACAATGAGCCACACTGACCCAACGTCACAAAGAGCCACACTGACCCAAACCAACGTCACAAAGAGCCACACTGATCCAAACCAACTTCACAAAGAGCCACACTGATCCAACGTCACAAAGAGCCACACTGACCCAAACCAACGTCACAAAGAGCCATACTGACCCAAACCAACGTCACAAAGAGCCACACTGACCCAACGTCACAAAGAGCCACACTGATCCAACGTCACACAGAGCCACACTGACCCAAACCAACGTCACAAAGAGCCACACTGACCCAAACCAACGTCACAAAGAAGACCCAACTGATCCAAACCCACGTCACAAAGAGCCAGACTGATCCAACGTCACAAAGAGCCAGACTGACCCAAGCCAACGTCACAAAGAGCCACAATGACCCAAACCAACGTCACAAAGAGCCACACTGACCCAAACCAACGTCACAAAGAGCCCACTGACCCAACGTCACAAAGAGCAACACTGACCCAACGTCACAAAAGAGCCACACTGACCCAAACCAACGTCACAAAGAGCCACACTGATCCAAATCAACGTCACAAAGAGCCACACTGAGCCAACGTCACAAAGAGCCACACTGATCCAAACCAACGTCACAAAGAGCCACACTGACCCAAACCAACGTCACAAAGAGCCACACTGACCCAACGTCACAAAGAGCCACACTGACCCAAACCAACGTCACAAAGAGCCACACTGACCCAACGTCACAAAGAGCCACACTGACCCAAACCAACGTCACAAAGAGCCACACTGACCCAAACCAAACGTCACAAAGAGCCACACTGACCCAAACCAACGTCACAAAGAGCCACACTGACCCAACGTCACAAAGAGCCACACTGATCCAACGTCACACAGAGCAGCCCAACCAACGTCACACTGACCCAAACCAACGTCACAAAGAGCCACACTGACCCAAACCAACGTCACAAAGAGCCACACTGATCCAAACCAACGTCACAAAGAGCCACACTGATCCAAACCAACGTCACAAAGAGCCACACTGATCCAAACCAACGTCACAAAGAGCCACACTGACCCAACGTCACAAAGAGCCACACTGTCCCAAACCAATGTCACAAAGAGCCACACTGACCCAAACCAACGTCACAAAGAGCCACACTGACCCAAAAGAGCCAACGTCACAAAGAGTCACAAAGATCCAAACGTCACAAAGAGCCACACTGATCCACCAACCACAAAGAGCCAAACTGACCCAAACCAACGTCACAAAGAGCCACACTGATCCAACGTCACAAAGAGCCACACTGACCCAAACCAACGTCACAAAGAGCCACACTGACCCAAACCAACGTCACAAAGAGCCACACTGACCCAACGTCACAAAGAGCCACACTGACCCAACGTCACAAAGAGCCACACTGACCCAACGTCACAAAGAGCCACACTGATCCAACGTCACAAAGAGCCACACTGACCCAACGTCACAAAGAGCCACACTGATCCAACGTCACAAAGAGCCACACTGACCCAAACCAACGTCACAAAGAGCCACACTGACCCAAACCAACGTCACAAAGAGCGACACTGACCCAACTGACCAACGTCACAAAGAGCCACACTGAAACCAACGTCACAAAGAGCCACACTGACCCAACGTCACAAAGAGCCACACTGATCCACTGACCCAACGTCACAAAGAGCCACACTGACCCAACGTCACAAAGAGCCACACTGATCCAACGTCACAAAGAGCCACACTGACCCAAACCAAAAGTCACACACTGACCCAACGTCCAAAGAGTCACACTGACCCAAACCAACGTCACAAAGAGCCACACACTGAAAGAGCCAACGTCACAAAGAGCCACACTGATCCCACCAACGTCACAAAGAGCCACACTGACCCAAACCAATGTCACAAAGAGCCACACTGACCCAACGTCACAAAGAGCCACACTGACCCAACGTCACAAAGAGCCACACTGACCCAAACCAACGTCACAAAGAGCCACACTGACCCAAACCAACGTCACAAAGAGCCACACTGACCCAACGTCACAAAGAGCCACACTGATCCACACCAACGTCACAAAGAGCCACACTGACCCAAACCAATGTCACAAAGAGCCACACTGATCCAAACCAACGTCACAAAGAGCCACACTGACCAACGTCACAAAGAGCCACACTGACCCAAACAAAGAGCCACACTGACCAACGTCACAAAGAGCCACACTGACCAACGTCACAAAGAGCCACACTGACCCAAACCAACGTCACAAAGAGCCACACTGATCCAAAGCCCAACGTCACAAAGAGCCACACTGACCCCAACGTCACAAAGAGCCACACTGATCCAAAACCAACACACAAAGAGCCACACTGACCAACAACGTCACAAAGAGCCACACTGACCCAAACCAACGTCACAAAGAGCCACACTGACCCAACGTCACAAAGAGCCACACTGACCCAAACCAACGTCACAAAGAGCCACACTGACCCAACGTCACAAAGAGCCACACTGACCCAACGTCACAAAGAGCCACACTGACCCAAACGTCACAAAGAGCCACACTGACCCAAACCAACGTCACAAAGAGCCCACACTGACCCAACGTCACAAAGAGCCACACTGACCCAACGTCACAAAGAGCCACACTGACCCCAACGTCACAAAGAGCCACACTGACCCAAACCAACGTCACAAAGAGCCACACTGACCCAAACCAACGTCACAAAGAGCCACACTGACCCAACGTCACAGCCCACACTGACCCCAACGTCACAAAGAGCCACACTGACCCAACGTCGTCAAAGAGCCACACTGACCCAACGTCACAAAGAGCCACACTGACCCAACGTCACAAAGAGCCACACTGACCCCCAACGTCACAAAGAGCCACACTGACCCAAACCAACGTCACAAAGAGCCACACTGACCCAACGTCACAAAGAGCCACACTGATCACTGAACCAACGTCACAAAGAGCCACACTGACCCACTGACCCAACGTCACAAAGAGCCACACTGACCAAACCAACGTCACAAAGAGCCACACTGACCCAACGTCACAAAGAGCCACACTGACCACACAAAGAGCCACACTGACCCAAAACCAACGTCACAAAGAGCCACACTGACCCAAACCAACGTCACAAAGAGCCACACATGACCCAACGTCACAAAGAGCACACTGACCCAAACCAACTGACCCCAAACCAACGTCACAAAGAGCCACACTGACCCAACCAACACAAAGAGCCACACTGACCCAACGTCACAAAGAGCCACACTGACCCCAACGTCACAAAGAGCCACACTGATCCAACGTCACAAAGAGCCACACTGACCCAAAAGAGCCACACTCACAAAAAGCCACACTGAAGAGCCACACTGACCAAACCAACGTCACAAAGAGCCCACACTGACCACAAAGAGCCACAAAGAGCCACACTGACCCAAACCAACGTCACAAAGAGCCACACTGACCCAAACCAACGTCACAAAGAGCCACACTGACCCAAACCAACAAAGAGCCACAAAGAGCCAAACCACTGAAAGAGCCAACTGATCCAACGTCACAAAGAGCCACACTGACCCAAACCAACGTCACAAAGAGCCACACTGACCCAACGTCACGTCAAAAGAGCCACACTGACCCAACGTCACAAAGAGCCACACTGATCCAAACGTCACAAAGAGCCACACTGACCCAACGTCACAAAGAGCCACACTGATCCAACCAACGTCACAAAGAGCCACACTGTCACAAAGAGCAACGTCACAAAGAGCCACACTGACCCAAAACCAACGTCACAAAGAGCCACACTGACCCAACTTCACAAAGAGCCACACTGACCCAAACCAACGTCACAAAGAGCCACACTGACCCAACCAACGTCACAAAGAGCCACACTGATCCAACGTCACAAAGAGCCACACTGACCCAAACCAACGTCACAAAGAGCCACACTGACCCAACGTCCAAAGAGCCACACTGATCACAACGTCACAAAGAGCCACACTGACCCAACGTCACAAAGAGCCACACTGACCCAAACCAACGTCACAAAGAGCCACACTGACCCAACGTCACAAAGAGCCACAACGTGAGCCAACGTCACAAAGAGCCACACTGACCCAAACCAACGTCACAAAGAGCCACACTGACCCAAACCAACGTCACAAAGAGCCACACTGACCCAACGTCACAAAGAGCCACACTGACCCAACGTCACAAAGAGCCACACTGACCCAAACCAACGTCACAAAGAGCCACACTGACTGACCCAACGTCACAAAGAGCCACAAAACGCACAAGACCCAACGTCACAAAGAGCCACACTGACCCAACGTCACAAAGAGCCACACTGACCCAACGTCACAAAGAGCCACACTGACCCAAACCAACGTCACAAAGAGCCACACTGACCCAAACCAACGTCACAAAGAGCCACACTGACCCAAACCAACGTCACAAAGAGCCACACTGACCCAAACCACGTCACAAAGAGCCACACTGACCCAACGTCACAAAGAGCCACACTGACCAAAACCAACGTCACAAAGAGCCACACTGACCAACGTCACAAAGAGACCACACTGACCCAAACCAAAACAACGTCACAAAGAGCCACACTGTCCCAACGTCACAAAGAGCCACACTGACCCAACGTCACAAAGAGCCACACTGATCCAACGTCACAAAGAGCCACACTGACCCAACGTCACAAAGAGCCACACTGATCCAACGTCACAAAGAGCCACACTGACCCACACAAAGAGCCACACTGAACCAACGTCACAAAGAGCCCCAAACACGTCACAAAGACCCACACTGACCCAACCAACGTCACAAAGAGCCACACTGACCCAACGTCACAAAGAGCCACACTGACCCAACGTCACAAAGAGCCACACTGACCCAAACCAACGTCACAAAGAGCCACACTGATCCAACGTCACAAAGAGCCACACTGACCCAAACCAACGTCACAAAGAGCCACACTGACCCAACGTCACAAAGAGCCACACTGACCCAACGTCACAAAGAGCCACACTGACCCAACGTCACAAAGAGCCACACTGACCCAACGTCACAAAGAGCCACACTGACCCAACGTCACAAAGAGCCACACTGACCCAAACCAACGTCACAAAGAGCCACACTGTCCCAAACCAACGTCACAAAGAGCCACACTGACCCAACGTCACAAAGAGCCACACTGACCCAACGTCACAAAGAGCCACACTGTCCCAAACCCAACGTCACAAAGAGCCGTGACAGTGATTTAAATACAACTGTTCTGTATTTGTTCAGTCTGAGGTCGCCCCCTGGAGGCCTGGGAACAAACAGCGTCTCATCTCCTGCAAAACATTTAACTTTAGAATCATCTGTATTTTTACCACAGACTCACAGGACAAAAGACTTTAAACATTACGGAACATTATGAACGCCTCAGGTCAAAGGTGAAGTCAAGGTCAAAATGAAGTGAAGATGAAGGAAGAAGAGAAAAACAGAGAGAGAGGGAGGAGTAAGGGAGAGAGAGAAGGAGAGGAAGAGAGAGAGAAGGAGAGGAAGAGAGAGAGAGAGAGGAGAGAGAGAGAGGAGACAGAGGAGAAGAGAAGAGGAGGAGAGAGAGAGAGGGAGAGGAAGAGAGAGAGAGAGAGAAGAAGAAGGAGAGAAGAGAGAGAGAGAGAGAGAGAGGAGAGAGGAGAGAGAGAGAGAGGAGGAGGGAAGAGAGAGAGAGAGAGGAGAGGAGAGAAGGAGAGGAGAGGAGAGAGAGAGAGAAAGAGAGAGAGAGAGAGAGAGAGGAAGGAGAGGAGAGAGAGAGAAGAGAGAGAGAGAGAGAGAGAGGAGAGAGAGAGAGAGAGAGAGGAGAGGAAGAGAGAGAGAGAGGAAAGGAGAGAGAGAGAGGAAAAGAGAAGAGAGAGAGAGAGGAGAAGAGAGGAGAGAGAGAGAGAGGGAGAAGAGAGAGAGAGAGAGGAAGAGAGAGAGAAGAGAGAGAGAAGAGGAGAGAGAAGAGGAGAGGAAGAGAGAGAGAGAGAGAGAGAGAGGAGAGAGAGAGAGAGGAGAGAGAGAAGAGAGAGAGAAGAGAGAGAGGAAGAGAGAGAGAGAGAGAGGAGAGGAGAGAGAGAGGAGAGAGAAGAGAGAGAGGAGGAGAGAGAGAGAGAGAGAGAGAGAGGAAGAGAGAGAGAGAAGAAGGAGAGGAGAGAGAAGAGAGAAGAGAGAGAGAGAGGAGAGAGGAGGGAGAGAGAGAAGGAGAGGAAGAGAGAGAGAAGAGAGAAGAGGAGAGGAGGAGAGAGGAGAGAAAGAGAGGAAGAGAAGAGAGGAGAGACAGAGAGAGAGAGAGAGGGAGAGAGAAGAAGAGAGAGAGAGAGAGGAGAGGGAGAGAGAGAAGAGAGAAGAGGAAGAGGAGAGAGAAGGAGAGGAAGAGAGAGAGAGAGAGAGAAGAGAGAGAGAGAGAGAGGAGAGGAAGAGAGAGAGAAGGAGAGGAAGAGGAAGAGAGACAGAGAGGAGAGGGAGAGGGAGCGGAAGAGAGACAGAGAGAAGGAGAGGAAGAGGGACAGAGAGGAGAGGAAGAGAGAGAGAGAGAGGAGAGGAAGAGCAAGAGGGACAGAGAGGAGAGGGAGAGAGAGACAGAGAGAAGGAGAGGAAGAGAGAGAGAGAGGAGAGGAAGAGGAAGAGAGACAGAGAGAAGGAGAGGAAGAGAGAGAGAGGAGAGGAAGAGAGACAGAGAGAGAGAGAGAGAGAGAGAGAAGCAGAGGAAGAGGGAGAGGAAGTGAGAGGGAGAGGGAGAGGAAGAGAGGAGTGGGGCTGGGACTGTCCTGAGAGAAAGGGATGGAGTGTGAGGGGAAAAAGAGAGGGAGAAGAGAGGGAGGATAGAAAGGAGTGAGGGAGTCAGAGAGAGGGGTGGGGGGTGGGGGTCAAGCTGTGAGTTCTTTTCAGAGTCAGATTCCAGACTGAACGGAAAAAGAGAAAAAAGAAAAACACTGAAACGTGTCTGAGATTCCACTGAACTCCTCTGGGACTGGACCAGGACTAGACCAGGACTAGACCAGGACTAGACCAGGACTGAACCAGGACTGGACCAGGACTGAACCAGGACTGGACCAGGACTAGACCAGGACTAGACCAGGACTAGACCAGGACTGAACCAGGACTGGACCAGGACTGAACCAGGACTGGACCAGGACTAGACCAGGACTGGACCAGGACTAGACCAGGACTGAACCAGGACTGAACCAGGACTGGACCAGGACTGAACCAGGACTGGACCAGGACCAGACCAGGACTGGACCAGGGCTAAACCAGGACTAGACCAGGACTAAACCAGGACTAGACCAGGACTGAACCAGGACTAGACCAGGACTGAACCAGGACTGGACCAGGACTAGACCAGGACTGAACCAGGACTAGACCAGGACTGAACCAGGACTGAACCAGGACTAGACCAGGACTGAACCAGGACTAAACCAGGTCTAAACCAGGACTGAACCAGGACTAAACCAGGTCTAAACCAGGACTGAACCAGGACTGAACCAGGACTAGACCAGGACTAGACCAGGACTAGACCAGGACTAAACCAGGACTAAACCAGGACTGAACCAGGACTGAACCAGGACTAAATGAGGACCAGGACAGACTGGGGTTCAGATCAGGACAGGATTCTGCTTCAGTTTGAGTCAGAGGAAAAACACGACTCTGGTTTTATTTTTATTCAAATCATTTCAGAATTACTCCTGTTCACACTGTAACATCTAAACACCACATATTTAATGCACCGACACGATACTGGTATCGAGTATCAGCATCGATCCAGGAACCTGGGCCGGACGTGCAGATCTATGATTGTGGTTCAGCTGAGCCCTGGGCCTTTGGTGATGTAATGATGATGATGTAATGATGATGTAATGATGATGTAATGATGATGTAATGATGATGTAATGATGATGTAATGAGGTCATTTACAGGCTGATTTTAGCATCTCATAATGTTTGAACTTTTATTCATACAAAGTTGTAAAAGGTAAAGAACGGTTACAGAACATTTGGATCAATTTTGTAACAACAAAAGACGAAGTTTAAATCTGTCACTGGACAAAACGTTGTAGGAGTGAAGACTTTTCTCTGCTCGTCCAAGTCTCTTCTTCAGTTTGGTCAGATTCTTCTTCAGTTTGGTCAGATTCTTCTTCAGTTCTGGTCAGTTTACTGCTGGACACTGCCTTATATCTGTCTGAAGGAGGAGCTAACGACACTGAAACTGGAAACTGCTTTTGTCTCCAGTTTCAGCCTTAATTGCCTCTATTCAACCTTTAATGGCCGTACTGGCTCACTCTATTGTTCTCTTTGTTTCCTTTGTTTGTTCTGGGTCTGAGGTGGAGGTGTAGACGGGGGAGATCATGTCTCAGGCTCCTGTTTAAAGAAGGATTCTCTTTCCTCTCTCTCTCCTCTCAAACCATTTCTTTTCTCTGGCTCAGACCTGAACCTCTCTCTCTTCAGAGGAGGTGAGTGTGTTTGAGATGAACATCAGACTGTGTCCTGAGCTGCTCTCTCTAGTGTTGGTTTGTTCTTTTATGTAGATGAACATCAGACTGTGTCCTGAGCTGCTCTCTCTCGTGTTGGTTTGTTCTTTTATGTAGATGAACATCAGACTGTGTCCTGAGCTGTTCTCTCTCGTGTTGGTTCTTTCTCTTCTGTCTGTTTAGTTTCTCCAGTGTGACTCTTCACTTCACTGGAGTCGACACATCACGTTGTTTATGTCTCGGGGTTTTGTTCTTTGGAGCAAACAGTTTCTGTCTTAAAGTGTTTGAAAAAGACTGGAATCTCAAACTCTTCTTCCTCCTACCCCTAACCCTCTTATTATATATATATATGTATATTTATATATATATATATATATATATATATGTATATATATATATATATATATATATATATATATACACACACACACACACACACACATATACATATCACAAAATCACATATTTTAAATGAATATTAATTTAAATAACTCTAAATAAAACTGATGATGTAATTTCCTCCGCAGAGCGCTTACATCACTTCCTGACAGACTTCACTGTGGTTCGTCCAATCAGGACAGACTCAGAGGGCCATGTCCTGTCTGACCCCGCCCCTCGCCAGAAGAGACAGGCCCCCTGGCCCCGCCCTCCGGACCAGGAAGTGTTTTTTAATCTGACTCTGCAGGGGGCGGAGCTACAGCTGCGTCTGCGAATCAACACGCGGCTCATGGCTCCAGGCGCCGCCCTCTTGTGGGAGGAATCAGGAGTGTCTGAGCCAATCACAGAGCAGCACTGTCTGTACTCGGGCCACGCCTCCAATGACTCACGCATCACAGCGGCACTCAGCATCTGCAAAGGACTGGTAATGTATATATTTAAAATATTAGAATGACTTAAAATGAGCGACTGTCACATTGGTGATTATAACAGTGTTTATAACAGTGTTTATATAATAAATATAATTATTAATTTTAAATAAAATTATATAATAAATATAATTATTTATTATGTAACTGTAAAATGACCTGACTGTAATATACACATAATTATACATACATATACTTACATATATACTGTCGTAATGTCTGGGGGATCAAAGATACAGACTCAGGGTAAAAAGTTGAACAGAGTTTATTTACAGATACAGAAATGTAAATGTTTGACGGAGCAGGTAGTACAGAGCAGGGTTGTAGGGTTACGTCTTCGGGCTGGCCGTAGGTAGCGAGGTTAGAAGCTGCTGGTGAGAACAGATTTGAACTGGGACACATGAAGGGTGGGGCGAATGCAGAGGGAAAGAGGTAGTTAAAGGCGCACAGCAGATGGACTGATGAACTTAGTGATCTTGAAGGGCCCCAAAAAGCAACTAGAGAGTTTCCAGGAATCGATCTTGAGCGGAATGTTTTTCTAAGATAGCCAACCAGACTGACCTGACTGATATTGAGGAGCGGGGGAGTGGTGCTTGTCTGCTGCTGATTTCGTCCTGGCCTCAGATTCTAAAGAAGATTCTGGGCTTTCTCCAAATCTTTTGGCAGCGTTGGAGGTGGTGCCGGACAGAGGGCACCACCAGGTCCTTCTCCTCAGATGGGAAGAGTGGAGGTTGGTAACTTAAGGAGGCTTGAAAAGGGGATAGTCCGGTAGCAGAACTCACCAAAGCGTTGTGGGAGTATTCAATCCAGGGCAGGTAGGTAGTCCAGGTAGAGGGATTGGAGGAAACCACACAGTGCAGTGTGGTCTGCAGATCTTGGTTTGCCTATTCTGTTTGTCCATTTGTCTGGGGATGAAAGCCAGAAGTTAGACTCACAGTTACACCCAACCCTTCACAGAAGGAGTGCCAGACTTGTCAGGTGAATTGTGTTCTTCAGTCGGAAACAATGTCCAAAGGAATCCCATGAAGTTGGAACACATTGTGAGTTACATGATACGAAGTCTCCTTGGCAGTCGGAAGTTTCACCTGGGCAATGAAGTGGGCTGCTTTGGAGAATCGGTCAACAACTGTGAGTAAGACTGTGTTACCTTGAGATGGAGGGAGGCCGGTAACAAAGTTCACTACGACGTGTGACCAAGGATGTTTCGGAACATGCATTGACCCCAGGATGGCAGGTCAATCGGGAGCAATGGACCCATTCCAGTACCCTAGAGCGGACCACATCTGGAACAAAAAGGGATCTGACAGGGTCAATACCTGGGTCAGGCTGGACGCCTTGAGCCTCCCGGACCAGTAAGAGTGCATCTGGCTTGACATTGCGGGACCCTGGACGATAAGTAAGGATGAAGTTAAATCTACTTTAAAAAAGTGACCATCAGGCTTGCCATGAATTCAGACGGTACAAACGGTTGTGGGGGCCAAAACCTTTGAGAGCGTACTGCCCCAGCTCCCATCTCTGAAGCATCCACCTCCACTACAAACTGGTGAGAGGGATCGAAGTGATGCAGGACTGGAGCTGAAGTAAACAGTTCTTGGTGAAGCCAGACTGGGCGTCTGGGGTCAAACAGAACTGGTTAGAGGGAGAGGTAAGTTAAGTCAGGGGCGCAACAACATGACTAAAGTCTCTGATGAACAGCTGGTAAAAGTTTGGGCGTAGGCCACTCAGTCACAGCTTTTTCTCCGGATCAGCCTTCATCCGTCCACTCCCTACAATAAACCCCAGAAAACTGACCTTGTTGGAATGGAACTCACATTTCTCCACCTTTACTTAGAGCTTGTTCTCGAGGAGTCTCTGAAGGAGCTGGCGCACATGTTGCTGGTGTTTCTGTGGGGTCTTTGAAAAAATCAGAATATCGTCCAGATGCACGATTAAGAAAATCTCAAAGCACATCATTAGTAAGAGCTTGGAAAACAGCCACAGCATTGGTTAACCCAATAGGCATGAGTAGGTATTCAAAGTGTCCCATCAGAGTTTTAAAAGCCCTTCCCTTATGTGAACCAAGTGATAGGCATTACAGAGATCCAGTTTGGTAAAGATGGTGGCCCCATGGAGTGGTCTGAAAGCTGAGTCAATGAGAGGCAATGGATACTTATTTTTAACAGTTATATTATTGAGGCCCTTAAAGTCTGTGAATGGTCTTAAGGTTTTGTCCTTCTTGGCACCAAAGAAAAACCCAGCCCCTAGAGGTGAAGATAATGGACACATGACACCCGCGGCAAGCAAGTTTCAAGTATAATGTTCCATGGCGAGTAGCCTCCCATTCAGGGCTAGGGCCATAAGTGGTTTTTCCAAATGCTCCAACCCCACTCCGGTCTGCTCGGCCACCTGCTAGTCTATAGAGAGCCAGAATGTGGCATCAATCTGTAGTGTATTGTGTTGCTTATCTGGGACAGATTGCTGGCCCACCAGTACTCCCAGTCCTACTGATGAGCACCCCCCCCCCCCCAATCTTTTGAACTGGGCAAGTTGCAAGAAAATGTCCCTGCCTCCCACAGTACAGGCACTCACCCACCTTGGGGCGTCGCTGACGCTCTTCTGCTGCTGTAAGGTGTACTCGGCCCAACTGCATAGGCTCCTCTGGTGGAGGTGACATAGGAGACAGGATGGATTGCTGTGGGAGGACAGGACGACTCAGAATACGGGGTGGCAAACAGCGTCTCTCTCTTTGGACGGTGGACTCCGGAAGCGGAGGCAACTCCAGGCGCCGGAGACTGGAGAATGTGCCAAGCAGAAACCTGGTTGATGAGCTGAGTGACTTGTTGGGTCAAGACTTAGTTACTTTCAAGCAGGGCCCCGGTACTCTGTTCATGTTGTCCAATCATTATTCCGTGTTGCGAAAATGTAGCGTTTGGTCCGGCCCCAAGTCTGACAGATTCTTCTGTCGTAATGTCTGGAGGATCAAAGATACAAACTCGTGGTAAAAAGTTGAACAGTTTGTTTACAGACACATACATGTAAATGTTGATTGACGGAGCAGATAGTAGAGACTCGGATCGTAGGATGACGTCTTCCGGCCAGTCGTAGGTAGCGGGGGCAGAGGCTTAGGTGTCTGAACCGGCCGTGGAGGGCTGGGTTGGAGGGTGAGGTGCAGGGTAGTTCCAAGGAGTGGGATCTGGTGAAAAATGAGAAAAAACAGCGGGGTACTAAGATCATACGAAAACTAGACTGAGCCGAGCAAAACTATACCATGGAGGATACACGGACGATCTGGTGGAGTTTGTAGGATCATCAGTCCCTTTGTACTCCTAAGGTGCAGGCTCGATTGCTCCTGGGCTGCAGGTGTGTGGTGGGTGGAGTCTCCGCCCAGCTCCAGACAGAAGGGAGGGGGACAGACAGCACAGACACACAGGGACAGACTGGGATCTTGACATGTACTTTCTTATGCCAATCCTTTTGTCACATATTTAATTATATGACACAAATACTTTCCCGTTTCAGGAGGGCATGATCCTGAGTCCTTTTGGGGATTTTTACATTGAGCCTTTTCTAAAGAACTGCTCTGGATCAGACCAGGACCATGTGGTTTACAGAGACTCGGACCTGAGACTGGGCCAGAACCCAGCCAATCAGAGCGCAGGACGGGAGACCCCGCCCACAGACTTTCTCAGAGGTAAGTCTGACATGAGACCAGGACCAGGTCTGAGCCAAGACCAGGACCAGGTCTGAGCCGAGACCAGGACCAGGTCTGAGCCAGGATCAGGACCAGGTCTGAGCCAAGACCAGGACCAGGTCTGAGCCAGGATCAGGACCAGGTCTGAGCCGAGACCAGGACCAGGTCTGAGCCGAGACCAGGACCAGGTCTGAGCCGAGATCAGGACCAGGTCTGAGCCGAGACCAGGACCAGGTCTGAGCCGAGACCAGGACCAGGTCTGAGCCGAGACCAGGACCAGGTCTGAGCCAGGAGACCAGGACCAGGATCAGGACCAGGTCTGAGCCAAGACCAGGACCAGGTCTGAGCCAAGACCAGGACCAGGTCTGAGCCAAGACCAGGACCAGGTCTGAGCCGGGATCCCGGTCAGGACCAGGTCTGAGCCGGGATCCCGGGTCAGGACCAGGTCTGAGCCGGGATCCCGGTCAGGACCAGGTCTGAGCCGAGATCCCGGTCAGGACCAGGTCTGAGCCGAGATCAGGACAGGTCTGAGCCGAGACCAGGACCAGGTCTGAGCCGAGACCAGGACCAGGTCTGAGCTGGGATCCCGGTCAGGACCAGGTCTGAGCCGAGATCCCGGTCAGGACCAGGTCTGAGCCGAGATCCCGGTCAGGACCAGGTCGGAGCCGAGATCAGGACCAGGTCTGAGTCGAGATCCTGGTCAGGACTTTTCTGGACTTGCTGGATTTGGCTGCCCTTTTCCAGACCTGGTCGCTGTTGGTTCTGGTCTGGTCTGTTTTCCGGTCTAGATCCCAAGTCCTGGTTCTGATCCTGGTCTGGGACTAAACTCTTTTATGAGTCTGGTTTGGCCTCAGATCTTTTCCTTAAATATGAACGAGACCAAATAAAACACATCTGTGGAAAATTTGTGTTTAAATTCAAAACTGAACATGATTTTTCTCCACAAAACTCAAAAGGTCTGCTCCTCCTTTTCTCCTCCTCTGGCTGTGCTCCTCTTTCTCCTCCTCTGGCTCCTCTCCTCGTAACGCTCCTCTCTGCTCTGGTCCTGGTTCTGACCTGTCTCTGTTTTTCTCCTCCTCTGGCTCTGCTCCTCTTTCTCCTCCCCTGGCTCTGCTCCTCTTTCTCTCTCCTTTCTCCTCCTCTGGCTCCTCTTTCTCCTCTCTGCTCTGGCTCTCTCCTCTGGCTCCTCTCTGCTCTGGTCCTGGTTCTGACCTGTCCTCTGTTTTTCCTCCTCCTCTGGCCTCTGCTCCTCTTTCTCTCTCCTCCTCTTTTCTCCTCCTCTGGCTCTCCTCCTCTGGCTCCTCTCTGCTCTGGTCCTGGCTCTGACCCGTCTCTGTTTTTCTCCTCCTCTGGCTCTGCTCCTCTTTCTCCTCCTCTTTCTCCTCCTCTGGCTCTCCTCCTCTGGCTCCTCTCTGCTCTGGTCCTGGTTCTGACCCGTCTCTGTTTCGCTCCTCGGCTTTCCTCTTTCCAGTCTTGGGTCCTGAGGTCCAGAGGCTGAGGTCCTCCTCTGGCCCAGCTCCAAAGTGTGAGGAGGAGGCTCGAGAGAGGCTCTTTCTTCCACATCGAGGCTGAGACCACAGACTGTGTATATATCACTGGACATAGCTAACCCGCTAGACGCCGTGTTCCAAACAGGAAGTGAGCCTGGGCACGACTCTGGCTCCAGTTCAGTTTCTATTGAATAACCGTGGCCCCTGTCTGTACCTGCTGCTGTCAGACTCGTCATTCTGACCTCCTAAAATGCTGCTTCTAACCTGCTTTAAATGAACCTCTTTCAGACGCTCTTCTTTCCTCCTCTGGCTCCTCTTGCTTAGTCCTGGCTTGACCCGTCTCTGTGTTGCTAAGCGCCTTCTCTGGCTCTGCTCCTCTGTTCTCCTCCTCTTGTAAGTCCTTAAACAGGCTCTGCTCCTCTTTCTCCTCCTCTTGTATTTCCTCCTGTTGGCTCTCCTCCTATGGCTCCTCTCTGCTCTGGTCCTGGTTCGACCCGTCTCTGTTTCGCTCCTCGTTTTAGGTCCAGTCTTGGGTCCTGAGGTCACAGAGGCTGAGGTCCCTGGTCTGACCCAGTCCAAAGTGTGAGGAGGAGGAGGAGGTCGAGAGAGGCAGAACTCTTCCACATCGAGGGTCACCACAGGGGTATATATCACTGGACATAGCTAACCCGCTAGACGCCGTGTTCACAAACAGGAAGTGAGCCTGGGCACACGACTCTGGCTCCAGTTCAGTTTCTATTGAATAACCGTGGCCCCTCTGTCTGTACACAAAGGTGTCAGACTCGTCATTCTGACCTTAAAATGCTGGTTCTAACCTGCACAAATGATCCTATCAGACGGGGTTCTTTCTCTAAGGTCGCTCCCACAGCGGTCACAACAGGCTTGGGTTGACACAGTTGCACACAAGCGCACGCTCTCTACCACAAACCGTTCTCTTACAGGGTCACACCCTGGTGTAAGTGGATTAAACAGTGATTGATATTTGTTGTGTGTGTTGTATTTGCAGGTTCTGTTGGCGGTGGATTATTCTGTTCTCCTGTTCCACGGCCGAGAGAACATCCAGAGATACCTCCTGACCTTCATGCACATTGTACGTCACACTCTGACCCCTAACCCCTAACCCTATCCTGAGGTCACGCAGGAGTCAGAGAGATGTCATGCACACAGGGGTCATACACACTAGGGTCACACAGGGGTCACACAGGGGTCATACACACATACATATAAGGGTTACACAAGGGTCACACTGGGGTCATACACACATACAAGGGTCACACAAGGGTCACACAGGGGTCACACAAGGGTCACACAAAGGTCACACAGGGGTCACACAAGGGTCACACAGGGGTCACACACACACACACACACACACACAGGGGTCACACTCACACACACGGGTCACACACAGGGGTCACACCGCACAGGGGTCACACAGGGGTCACACAAGGGTCACACTCACACAAGGGTCACACAGGGGTCTTACAGGGTCACACAAATGTCACACAGGGGTCACACACACAACACACAGGGGTCACAACACACACACAGGGGTCACACACACAGGGGGGTCACACAGGGGTCACACACACACACAGGGGTCACACAGGGGTCACACACACATTAGGGTCACACAGGGGTCACACACACACACACACACACACACAGGGGTCACACACACACACACACACACACACAGGGGTCACACAGGGGTCACACACACATTAGGGTCACACAGGGGTCACACACACACACACACACACACACACAGGGGTCACACAGGGGTCACACACACACACAGGGTCACACAGGGGTCACACACATTACACACACACACACACAGGGGTCACACACACACACACACACACACACACACACACACACAACAGGGGTCACACACACACATTAGGGTCACACAGGGGTCACACACACACACACACACACACACACACACACACACACACACACACACAGGGGTCACACACAGGGGGTCACACAGGGGTCACACACACACACACACAGGGTCACACAGGGGTCACACAGGGGTCACACACACACACACACACACACACACACACACACACACACACAGGGGTCACACAGGGGTCACACACACATTAGGGTCACACAGGGGTCACACACACACACACACACACACAGGGTCACACAGGGGTCACACACACACACACACACACACACACACAGGTCACACACACACACAGGGGTCACACACAGGGGGTCACACAGGGGTCTCACACACACCACACACACACACACACACACACACATTAGGGTCACACAGGGTCACACAGGGGTCACACACACACACAGGGGTCACACAGGGGTCACACACACATTAGGGTCACACAGGGGTCTCACACACACACACACACACACACACACACACACACACACACACACACACACACACACACACACACACACACAGGGGTCACACACACACAGGGGTCACACAGGGGTCACACACACACACACACACACACACACACACACACACACACACACACACACACACACACACACACACACACACACACACACACACACAGGGGGTCACACAGGGGTCACACAGGGGTCACACAGGGGTCACAGTGTAAACTTTCAGACATATCCTTGTATTTCCTTCATTGAACTTGACCCTGTTAAAGTTTAACACAGGCACCGGTTTCACCTTCATCTGTTTTTTCAAGTTAACCTTGTTTGGGGGACAGGGGTCACCCTGATCACACACACACACGTCACACACAATAACACACAAACATTTACAATGTGGTTGACACAGGGGATGTCAGCACACACCCTTGGGGTCACCAGGGGAATCACACACACACACACGTCTCTGGGAGCACACACACATTAGGGTCACACATTGTCCTGCACACACACCACCCACTACACACACACACACACACACACACACTACTACTACTCACACCAGGGGCTACACAAAGTCCTGCACAGGGGTCACACAGGTAACTACAAGAGGTACTACTACTACTACTACACTACTACACTGAAACTGACCACACACAAAGTAACCAGCTCTCTCCCACCAAGGTACTACAAAGTACTACTACTACACAGGGGTTACTACCCTGACTGCAACTGCTTTAGTCAATATCTGCTCTCTCCCACCAAGGTACTACAAAAGTACTACTACTACTACTACTACTACTACTGCAACTGCTACACAAAGTCCTGCTCTCTCCCACCAAGGTACTACAAAAGTACTACTACTACTACTCTACTACAAACCCATCAACACTACCTGGTGCAGTCCTGCTGTCTCCCACCAAGGTACTACAAAAGTACTACTACTACTACTACTACTACTACTACTGCACTACCTACTACTGCAACTGCTACACAAAGTCCTGCTCTCTTCCAACAAGGTATTACAAAAGTACTACTACTACTGCTGCTACTACTGCTATTACTGCAACTACTACACAAAGTCCTGCTCTCTCCCACTAAGGTAGTACTAAACAAGCACTATCACTACTACACAAGTACTACTACTACTACTAAGACTACTACACAAAGTATCACTACTGCTACTATACAATTAGTTATACCTGTAATACATGTATTAGTAATATTAAATTATAAATAAAGTAGTACCTCATGGCCTTTAGTCCTGGGTCAGTCCTGGTTTAGTCCTGGTTTAGTCCTGGTTTAGACCTGGTTTAATCCTGGTTTAGTCCTGGTTTAGTCCTGGTTTAGTCCTGGTTTAGTCCTGGTTTAGTCCTTCTTTGGTCCTGGTTTAGTCCTGGTTTAGTCCTGGTTTAGTCCTTCTTTGGTCCTGGTTTAGTCCTGGTTTAGTCCTGGTTTAGTCCTGGTTTAGTCATTTAGTCCTTTAGTCCTCCTTTGGTCCTGGTTTAGTCCTGGTTTCTAGTCCTTCTTTGGTCCTGGTTTAGTCCTGAGTTCAGTCAGAAGGGTTTAGTCCTTCTTTGGTCCTGGTTTAGTCCTGGTTTAGTCCTTCTTTGGTCCTGGTTTAGTCCTGGTTTAGTCCTGGTTCAGTCCTGGTTCTGACTCGGTCCTGTTTAGTCGCAGGAGCTGATCTCTGTGGGGGATCCTCAGAAGAGTCTGCAGAAGGTTTGCACCTGGTCGTATCTCCACCAGAGAGACCAACAAGAAGATCAGAAACACGACCACACCATCTACCTCAGCAGGACAGGAGTTTGGACCTGCAGGCATGCAGGGTAAGACCAGACCAGACCAGACCAGACCAAGACCAAGACCAGACCAGACCAGACCACAGAGACCAGACCAGACCAGACCAGACCAACCAGACCAGACCAGAGACCAAGACCAGACCAGACCAGACCAGACCAGACCAGACCAGACCAGACCAGACCAGACCAGACCAGACCAGACCAGACCAGACCAGAGACAGACCAGACCAGACCAGACCAGACCAGACCAGACCAGAGACCAGACCAGACCAGACCAGACCAGACCAGACCAGACCAGAGACCAGACCCAGAGACCAGACCACCAGAGACCAGACAGACCAGACCAGACCACCAGACCAGACCATACCAGACCAAGACCAGACCAGAGACCAGACCAGACCAGACCAGACCACCAGACCAGACCAGAGACCAGACCAGACCAGACCAGACCAGACCAGAGACACCAGACCAGACCAGACCAAGACCAGACCAGACCAGAGACCAGACCAAGACCAGAGACCAGAGACCAGACCAGACCAGAGACCAGACCAGAGACCAGACCAGACCAGACCAGACCAGAGACCAGAGACCAGACCAGACCAGACCAGACCAGACCAAGACCAGACCAGAGACCAGACCAGACCAGACCAGAGACCAGACCAGACCAGACCAGACCAGACCAGAGACCAGACCAAGACCAGAGACCAGAGACCAGAGACCACCAGACCAGACCAGACCAGACCAGACCAGACAGAGACCAGAGACCAGAGACCAGACCAGAGACCAGACCAGAGACCAGACCAGACCAGACCAGAGACCAGACCAGAGACCCAGAGACCAGACCAGACCAGACCAGACCAGAGCCATAGAGACCAGAGACCAGAGACCAGACCCAGACCAGACCAGACCAGACCAGAGACCAGAGACCAGAGACCAGACCAGACCAGAGACCAGACCACCACCAGACCATAGACCAGACCAGACCAGACCAGACCAGACCAGACCAGACCAGACCAGAGACCAGACCAGAGACCAGAGACCCAGACCAGACCAGACCAGACCAGAGACCAGAGACCAGACCAGAGACCAGACCAGACCAGACCAGACCAGAGACCAGACCAGACCAGACCAGACCAGACAGAGACCAGACCAGAGACCAGAGACCAGACCAGAGAAGACCAGACCAGACCAGACCAGACCAGACCAGAGACCAGACCAGACCAGACCAGACCACCAGACCAGACCAGACCAGACCAGAGACCAGACCAGACCAGACCAGACCAGAGACCAGAGACCAAGACCAGACCAGACCAGACCAGAACCAGAGACCAGACCAGAGACCAGACCAGAGACCAGAGACCAGACCAGACCAGACCAGAGACCAGACCAGACCAGACCAGACCAGAGAGACCAGACCACCAGACCAGACCAAGACCAGACCAGACCAGAGACCAGACCAGACCAGACCAGACCAGAGACCAGACCAGACCAGAGACCAGAGACCAGACCAGACCAGACCAGACCAGACCAGACCAGAGACCAGACCAGACCAGACCAGACCAGACCAGACCAGACCAGACCAGACCAGACCAGAGGAGACCAGACCAGACCAGACCAGACCAGACCAGACCAGACCCAGACCAGACCAGACAGACCAGACCAGACCAGACCAGAGACCAGAGACCAGACCCAAGACCAAGACCAGACCAGACCAGACAGACCAGACCAGACCACCAGACCAGACCAGACCAGACCAGACCAGAGACCAGACCAGAGACCAGACCAGAGACCACCAGACCAGACCAGACCAGACCAGACCAGACCAGACCAGACCAGAGACCAGACCAGAGACCAGACCAGACCAGAGACCAGACCAGACCAGACCAGAGACAGACCAGACCAGACCAGAGACCAGACCACCAGACCAGACCAGACCACCAGACCAGAGACCAGAGACCAGACCAGACCAGACCAGACCAGAGACCAGAGACCAGACCAGACCAGACCAGAGACCAGACCAGAGACCAGACCAGACCAGACACCAGACCAGACCAGAAGACCAGACCAGACCAGACCAGACCAGACCAGACCAGACCAGACCAGACCAGACCAGAGACCAGAGACCAGACCAGAGACCAGACCAGACCAGACCAGACCAAGACCAGACCAGACCAGAGACCAGACCAGACCACCAGACCAGACCAGAGACCAGAGACCAGAGACAGAGACCAGACCACCAGACCAGACCAGAGACCAGACCAGACCAGACCAGACCAGACCAGACCAGACCAGAGACCAGACCAGACCAGACCACCCCAGACCAGACCAGAGACCAGACCAGACCAGACCAGAGACCAGAGACCAGACCAGACCAGACCCAGACCAGACCAGACCAGACCAGAGACCAGACCAGACCAGACCCAGACCCAGACCAGACCAGACCAGACCAAGACCAGACCACCAGAGACCAGAGACCCAGACCAGACCAAGACCAGACCAGACCAGAGACCAGAGACCAGACCAGAGACCAGAGACCAGAGACCAGACCAGACCAGACCAGACCAGAGACCAGAGACCAGACCAGACCAGAGACCAGAGACCAGAGACCAGAGACCAGAGACCAGAGACCAGACCAGAGACCAGACCAGACCAGACCAGAGACCAGACCAGACCAGACCAGACCAGACCAGACCAGACCAGACCAGACCAGAGGAGACCAGACCAGAGACCAGACCAAGACCAGAGACCAGAGACCAGAGACCAGACCAGACCCAGACCAGAGACCAGAGACCAGACCAGACCACCAGAGACCAGACCAGAGACCAGACCACCAGACAGACCAGACCCAGACCAGACCAGACCAGACCAGAGACCAGACCAGAGACCAGACCAGACAGAGACCAGAGACCAGAGACCAGACCACCAGACCAGAGACCAGACCAGACCAGAGACCACCAGACCAGAGACCAGACCAGAGACCACCAGACCAGACCAGAGACCAGACCAGACCAGACCAGAGACCAGAGACCAGAGACCAGACCAGACCAGACCAGACCAAGACCAGAGAGACCAGAGACCAGAGAGACCAGAGACCAGAGACCAGACCAGACCAGAGACCAGACCAGACCAGACCAGAGACAGAGACCAGACCAGAGACCAGAGACCAGAGACCAGAGACCAGAGACCAGAGACCAGACCAGACCAGAGACCAGAGACCAGACCAGACCAGACCAGACCAGAGACCAGAGACCAGACCAGAGACCAGACCAGAGACCAGACCAGACCAGACCAGACCAGACCAGACCAGACCAGACCAGAGACCAGAGACCAGAGACCAGACCAGACCAGACCAGAGACCAGAGACCAGACCCAGACCAGAGACCAGACCAGACCAGACCAGAACCAGACCAGACCAGACCAGAGACCAGAGACCAGACCAGACCAGACCAGACCAGACCAGACCAGAGACCAGACCAGAGACCAGAGACCAGACCAGAGACCAGACCAGACCAGACCAGACCAGAGACCAGAGACCAGACCAGACCAGACCAGACCAGAGACCAGAGGACCAGACCAGACCAGACCAAGACCAGACCAGACCAGACCAGAGACCAGACCAGACCAGACCAGACCAGACCAGAGACCAGACCAGACCAGACCAGACCAGACCAGACCAGACCAGACCAGAGACCAGAGACCAGACCAGAGACCAGAGACCAGAGACCAGAGAGACCAGACCAAGACCAGACCAGACCAGACCAGACCAGAGTAGACCAGACCAGACCAGACCAGAGACCAGACCAGACCAGACCAGACCAGAGACCAGAGACCAGAGACCAGACCAGAACCAAGACCATACCAGACCAGACCAAGACCGAGAGACCAGACCAGACCAGAGACCACCCAGACCAGAGACCAGAACCAGACCAGACAGAGACCAGACCAACCAGAGACAGGTGAGAGACCAAGACCAGAGACCAGACCAGACCAGAGACCAGACCAGACCAGACCAGACCAGACCCAGACCCAGACCAGGTGAGACCAGACCAGACCAGTAGACCAGACCAGACACCCAGAGACCATAGACCAGACCAGAGACCAGACCAGAGACCACCAGAGACCAGACCAGACCAGACCAGACCCAGACCAGGTGAGACAGAGACCAGGACCAGACCAGACCAGACCAGAGACCCAGACCAGACCAGAGACCAGACCAGACCAGACCCAGGACCAGACCCAGACCACCAGACCAAGACCACTCCAGAGACCAGACCAGACCAGAGACCAGACCAGAGACCAGAGACCAGACCACCAGAAGAGACCAGACCAGAGACCAGAGACCAGAGACCAGACCAGACCAGACCAGACCAGAGACCAGACCAGACCAGAGACCAGAGACAGAGACCAGAGACCAGACCAGACCAGACCAGACCAGACCAGACCACCAGACCAGACCCAGAGACCAGAGACCAGAGACCAGACCAGACCAGACCAGACCAGACCAGAGACCAGACCAGACCAGACCAGACCAGACCAGACCAGAGACCAGAGACCAGACCAGACCAGACCAGAGACCAGAGACCAGAGACCAGAGACCAGAGACCAGAGACCAGACCAGAGACCAGACCAGACAGACCAGACCAGCCGACCAGAGACCAGAGACCAGAGACCAGAGACCAGAGACCAGAGACCAGAGACCAGACCACCAGACCAGAGACCAGACCAGACCAGACCAGAGACCAGAGACCAGACCAGAGACCAGACCAGACCAGACCAGACCAGAGACCAGACCCAGACCAGACCAGAGACCAGAGACCAGAGACCAGAGACCAGAGACCAGAGACCAGACCAGAGACCATACCAGACCAGAGACCAGACCAGACCAGACCAGACCAGACCAGAGACCAGAGACCAGACCACCAGACTACCAGACCAGAGACCAGAGACCAGACCAGAGACCAGACCATTGCAGAGACTGAGACCAGGTTAGGCTCCAGAGACCAGACCAGAGACCAGAGACCAGAGACCAGACCTGACCAGAGACGACGGCAGAGACCAGACCAGACCCCGACCAGAGACCGAGACATGAGACCAGATCAGAATGCTACAGACCAGAGAACAGAGACCAGACACGAACCATAACACAGACCAGAGACCAGACCAGACAAGACACAGAGACCACAGACCAGCACACAACCAGAGACACATATAGACCAGACCAGACCAGAGACCAGAGAGGAATGAGCAGACCAGAGAGACACAGAGACACACCAGACCAGACACAGACAGACAGACCAAAACAGACCAGACAGAGACCAGACCAACCAGACCAGACCAGAAAAAAAGACCAGACCAGACCAGACCAGAGACCAGACCAGACCAGACCAGACCAGAGACCAGACCAGAGTAGACCAGACCAACCAAACCAGACCATAGACAGACCAGACCAGACTAGACCAGAACCAGACCAGAGACCAATGACCAGAGAGTGGACCAGACCAGACCAGACCAGACCAGAGGAGACCAGGAGACCAGAGACCAAGACCAGACCAGACCAGACCAGACCAACAGAGACCAGAGAGACCAGCTTCCAGACCAGAGCAGACCAGAGACCAGCAGACCAGACAGAGACCACCAGACCATGACATCAGAGACAGAGACCAGAGACCAGAGAGACTATCAGAGGACCAGTTACCAGAGACCAAGACCAGAGACCAGTAGACCAACCAGACCACAGACCTTCAGACCAGAGACCAGAATACAGACAGAGACCAGTAGACCAATACTACAGAGACCAGAGACCAGATACTACAGAGACCAGTAGACTAGACCAGAGACCAGATACAAATACTACAGATGACAGTATACCAACAGACCAGATGACCAGACCTAGATACTAGAGATGACAGAGACCAGATACAGACAGATGACAGTATACTAAGACCAGATGACATATACTAAATACTACAGATGACAGTACCTACCATACTCCAGATGACAGATACCAGAATACTACAGATGACCAGTATACCAAATACTACAGATGACCAGAGACAGAAATACTACAGATGACAGAGACTAAATACTATAGATGACAGTATACTAAATACTACAGATGACAGTATACTAAATACTACAGATGACAGTAGACCAGACTACAGATGACAGATACTAAATACTGACAGACCAGACAGTATACTAAATACAGAGACCAGATGACAGTAGACTAAATACTACAGATGACAGAGACTAGACTACAGATGACAGACCACTAAATACTAGAGATGACAGTAGACTAAATACTACAGATGACAGAGACTAGAATACTACAGAGACCAGAGACCTAAATACCACAGACCAGACAGTATACAAATACTACAGATGACAGAGACCAGAGACTACAGATGACAGTATACCAGATACCAGACAGAGACCAGAGACACTAAATACAGACCAGATGACCAGACCAGACCACTAAGACTACAGATGACAGTACACTAACCATACTACAGATGACAGACCAGAATACTACAGATGACAGTACAGAAATACTACCAGAGACCAGACCAGAGACCACTACCATACTACAGATGACAGACCATACTAAATACTACAGAGACAGTACACTAAATACTACCAGATGACAGTAGACTAGACCTACCAGATGACAGTATACTAAATACTACAGATGACAGTATACTAAGACTACCAGATGACAGTATACCTAGATACTACAGAGACAGTAGACCAAATACCAGACAGATGACAGACACTAAATACTACAGATGACAGACCTAAATACCAGATGACAGTATACTAAATACCACAGATGACAGTATACTAAGACTACAGATGACAGTATACTAAATACTACAGATGACAGTATACTAAATAGACAGATGACAGTATACTAAATACTACAGATGACAGAGACTAAATACAGACAGACCAGAGACCAAATACTACAGATGACAGTATACTAAATACTACAGATGACAGTACACTAAGACCACTACAGATGACAGTATACTAAATACTACAGATGACAGTACACTAAATACTACAGAGAGTATACTACCATACTACAGATGACAGATACTAAATACACAGATGACAGTATACTAAATACTACAGATGACAGTACCAGACCATACTACAGATGACAGTACCACTAAATACTACAGATGACAGTAGAGACACACATACCAGACCAGACAGAGACCAGACATAGACCAGAGACTACTTCAGATTGACAAGTACAACTAAATACTACAGGTTGACGCTCCAGTACACTAAATACTACAGATGACAGTATACTAAATACTACAGATGACAGTACACTAAATACGTTCAGATGACAGCACACTAAATACTACAGATGACAGTATACTAAAATACTACAGATGACAGTACACTAAATACTACAGATGACAGTATACTAATACTACAGATGACAGTATACTAAATACTACAGATGACAGTACACTAAATACTACAGATTACAGTATACTAAATACTACAGATGACAGTAACTAATACTACAGATGACAGTACACTGAATACTACAGATGACAGTATACTAAATACTACAGATGACAGTATACTAAATACTACATATGACAGTAATACTAAATACACAGATGACAGTACACACTAAATACTACAGATGGACAGTATAAAAAATACTACAGATGACAGTACATATACTACAGATGACAGTATACTAAATACTACAGATGACAGTATACTAAATACTACAGATGACAGTATACTAAATACTACAGATGACAGTATACTAAATACTACAGATGACAGTATACTAAATACTACAGATGACAGTATACTAACTATACTACCTGTGACAGTAATGTTAATTTGATGACAGTATACTAAATACTACAGATCACAGTATGCTAAATAAATACACAGATGACTACACTAAATTCTTTTTATGTCAGATATACTAAATACTACTCAGATGACAGAGCTTCAGATACAGACAGATTCCAGTATACATAAATACAGATGACAGTATACTAAATACTACAGTATGACAGTATACTAAATACTACAGATGACAGTATACTAAATACTACAGATGACAGTATACTAAATACTACAGATGACAGTACACTAAATACTACAGATGACAGTACACTAAATACTATAGATGACAGTATACTAAATACTACAGATGACAGTACACTAAATACTACAGATGACAGTATACTAAATACTACAGATGACAGTACACTAAATACTACAGATGACAGTACACTAAATACTACAGATGACAGTACACTAAATACTACAGATGACAGTACACTAAATACTACAGATGACAGTACACTAAATACTACAGATGACAGTATACTAAATACTACAGATGACAGTACACTAAATACTACAGATGACACTTCTTGGAGTGAGTCTGGTCATTGTTCTGCTGCTGTGTCTTTATGTTTGTGGAGACTAAATCTTTATTATAAAGTATATCACATTTTATACTTTTGAAATTGTTGTGTTTCAGACGACATCACCACATTCGACTCGTTGGTCAGATTTAACAGAGCAGCTCAGTGAATGTTGTTCAAATGCAGATTTATGTTGTTACAGTGAGTTCTTGGGTCCAGTCTCTGACAGAAATGATCAGGTTCAACATTTGTGAATTTACATTTGGATTTTTCATGGTCAAGTCCAATTTAATCAATATAAATGTGTCTGACCCCTGACCCCTGACCCCATCTGGAGGATGACATCATCACATTCTACAGTCTGAAATACACATATTTACATTATTATTCTTTTCTACAGAACTTTAGATGCTTTTGTTTCAGTTTGGGGATGGAGCACGATGGAGACGCCAACGACTGTGATGACGACGTTCACATGGGAAGCATCATGTCTCCTCAGGTCCAAGCGTCGTTTTACAGATACCACTGGTCCATGTGCTCCTGGAGAGAACTGCACCAGCACTTAGAGTAAGGGAGGGCATCTGACACACAGGGAGGGCATCTGACACACAGAGGGCATCTGACACACAGAGGGCATCTGACACACAGAGGGCATCTGACACACAGAGGGCATCTGACACACACAGGGAGGGCATCTGACACACACAGAGAGGGCATCTGACACACACGAGAGGGCATCTGACACACAGAGGGCATCTGACACAGGGAGGGCATCTGACACACAGAGAGGGCATCTGACACACAGAGGGCATCTGACACACAGGGGCATCACACACGGGACACACACAGGGGCATCTGACACACAGAGGGCATCTGACACACAGAGGGCATCTGACACACAGACATCTGACACACAGGAGGGCATCTGACACACAGGGAGGGCATCTGACACACAGGGCATCTGACACACAGGGAGGGCATCTGACACACAGGGAGGGCATCTGACACACAGGGAGGGCATCTGACACACAGAGGGCATCTGACACACAGAGGGCATCTGACATCTGACACACACAGGAGGGCATCTGACACACACAGGGAGGGCATCTGACACACAGGGGGAGGGGGCATCTGACACACAGAGGGCATCTGACACACAGAGAGGGCATCTGACACACAGAGGGAGGGCATCTGACACACAGAGGGCATCTGACACACAGAGGGCATCTGACACACACAGACACTGACACACAGAGGGCATCTGACACACAGAGGGCATCTGACACACAGAGGGCATCTGACACACACAGAGGGCATCTGACACACAGGGAGGGCATCTGACACACAGGGAGGGCATCTGACACACAGGGAGGGCATCTGACACACAGGGAGGGCATCTGACACACAGGGAGGGCATCTGACACACAGAGAGGGCATCTGACACACAGAGGAGGGCATCTGACACACAGGGAGGGCATCTGACAGAGAGGGCATCTGACAGGGGGCATCTGACACACACTTGCAGGGCATCTGACACACACAGAGGGGGCGCTGACACACAGAGGAGGGCATCTGACAGTTCATCTGAGGGAGGGCATCTGACACACAGAGAGGGCATCTGACACACACTCTTGAGTTCTTATGAGTACACAGGGGGCGCTGGGCATCTTGCAGTTTCTTATGAGTACCTGAGGGGGCGCTTTTCTCTTGCAGTTCTTATGAGTACCTGAGGGGGGGCGCTGTTTCTCTTGCAGTCTTGCAGTTCTTATGAGTACCTGAGGGGGCGCTGTTTTCTCTTGCAGTTCTTATGAGTACCTGAGGGGGCGCTGTTTTCTCTTGCAGTTCTTATGAGTATCTGAGGGGGCGCTGTTTTCTCTTGCAGTTCTTATGAGTACCTGAGGGGGCGCTGTTTTCTCTTGCAGTTCTTATGAGTACCTGAGGGGGCGCTGTTTTCTCTTGCAGTTCTTATGAGTGCCTCAGAGACGACCCGTTTCTTGCTTCGTGGCCTCCTCAGCCGCAGCTTCCCGGGTTCAGTTACTCCATGGACCAACAGTGTCAGTACGACTGGGGCCCGGGCTTTACTACATGTACTACAGTGAGTACTACTACTACTGCATACTGGGCACTAGTGAGTACTACATGTACTGCTGTGAGCACTACCAATACTACTGCTACTGCTACTATCAGTACTAAAAATACTACTACTGCTACCATTAGAATCTCTTTGTCCTGCTTTAGTTCTGGTCCAGTGTGTATATTCTGTGTACTTATCATGTACTTTGTGTACTTATCGTAGTACATTGTCTTGGACCTGTGTGCTCAGCTCTGTCATGTGTATATGTGTGTACTTATCATGTACTTTGTGTATATTTCCGGTGTACTTTGTGTATTTTTCAGAGTACTAGGTGTTAGAGCCCTGTGGTCAGCTCTGTTATGTGTATTTTGTGTACATGTGTATATTTATCATGTACTTATTGTGTACTTTGTGTACTTTTTGCAGTACACAGTGTTAGACCCGTGTGCTCAGCTCTGGTGCAGTCACTACAACGACCCGTTCTACTGCAAAACCAAGAAAGGACCTCCTCTGGATGGGACCAGGTGTGGACCAGGACAGGTGAGACTAACCCAGGACAGGTGAGACTAACCCAGGACAGGTGAGACTAACCCAGGACAGGTGAGACTAAACCAGGACAGGTGAGACTAACCCAGGACAGGTGAGGCTAACCCAGGACAGGTGAGGCTAAACCAGGACAGGTGAGGCTAACCCAGGACAGGTGAGGCTAAACCAGGACAGGTGAGACTAAACCAGGACAGGTGAGACTAAACCAGGACAAATGAGATTAACCCAGGACAGGTGAGACTAACCCAAGACAGGTGAGACTAACCCAGGACAGGTGAGGCTAACCCAGGACAAATGAGATTAACCCAGGTCAGGTGAGACTAACCCAGGACAGGTGAGACTAACCAGGACTTATGGTGAGACTAAACCAGGACAGGTGAGGCTAAACCAGGACAAGACTAAACCAGGACACGTGAGACTAACCCAGGACAGGTGAGACTAAACCAGGGACAGGTGAGACTAAACC
The DNA here is from genome assembly GCA_019594935.1 of Periophthalmus modestus. Taxonomy (NCBI): domain Eukaryota; kingdom Metazoa; phylum Chordata; class Actinopteri; order Gobiiformes; family Gobiidae; genus Periophthalmus; species Periophthalmus modestus. The sequence goes on from JAIEZT010001243.1 coordinate 133,066, forward strand.
AGGACAGGTGAGACTAACCCAGGACAGGTGAGACTAACCCAGGACAGGTGAGAGCTACTAAACCAGGACAGGTGAGGCTAAACCCAGGACAAGACTAAACCAGACACGTGAGACTAACCCAGGAACAGGTGAGGCTAACCCAGGACAGGTGAGGCTAACCAGGACAACTCTAAAACAGGACACGTGAGGACTAACCCAGGACAGGTGAGACTAACCCAGGACAGGTGAGGCTAACCCAGGACAGGTGAGGCTAACCCAGGACAGGTGAGGCTAAACCAGGACAGGTGAGGCTAACCCAGGACAGGTGAGGCTAACCCAGGACAGGTGAGGCTAACCCAGGACAGTGAGGCTAAACCAGGACAGGTGAGGCTAAACCAGGACAGGTGAGGCTAAACCAGGACAGGTGAGACTAACCCAGGACAGGTGAGACTAACCCAGGACAGGTGAGACTAACCCAGGACAGGTGAGGCTAACCCAGGACAAAGACTAAACCAGGACACGTGAGACTAACCCAGGACAGGTGAGACTAACCCAGGACAGGTGAGGCTAACCCAGGACAGGTGGTGAGGCTAACCCAGGACAAGACTAAACCAGGACACGTGAGACTAACCCAGGACAGGTGAGACTAACCCAGGACAGGTGAGGCTAACCCAGGACAGGTGAGGCTAACCCAGGACAGGTGAGACTAAACCAGGACAGGTGAGACTAACCCAGGACAGGTGAGACTAAACCAGGACAGGTGAGACTAAACCAGGACAGGTGAGGCTAAACCAGGACAGGTGAGACTAAACCAGGACAGGTGAGACTAACCCAGGACAGGTGAGACTAACCCAGACAGGTGAGACTAAACCAGGACAGGTGAGGCTAAACCAGGACAGGTGAGACTAACCCAGGACAGGGTGAGGCTAAACCAGGACAGGTGAGACTAACCCAGGACAGGTGAGGCTAAACCAGGACAGGTGAGACTAACCCAGGACAGGTGAGACTAAACCAGGACAGGTGAGGCTAAACCAGGACAGGTGAGACTAACCAGGACAGGTGAGGCTAAACAGGACAGGTGAGACTAACCCAGGACAGGTGAGGCTAACCCAGGACAGGTGACTAACCCAGGACAGGTGAGACTAACCCAGGACAGGTGAGAGACTAAACCAGGACAGGTGAGACTAACCCAGGACAGGTGAGACTAACCAGGACAGGTGAGGCTAACCCAGGACAAGACTAAACCAGGACAGGTGAGACTAAACCAGGACAGGTGAGACTAACCCAAGACAGGTGAGACTAACCCAGGACAAATGAGATTAACCCAGGACAGGTGAGGCTAACCCAGGACAGGTGAGACTAACCCAGGACAAGACTAAACCAGGACAGGTGAGACTAAACCAGGACAGGTGAGACTAAACCAGGACAGGTGAGACTAACCCAGGACAGGTGAGGCTAAACCAGGACAAGACTAAACCAGGACAGGTGAGACTAACCCAGGACAGGTGAGACTAACCCAGGACAGGTGAGACTAAACCAGGACAGGTGAGACTAACCCAGGACAGGTGAGACTAACCCAGGACAGGTGAGGCTAACCCAGGACAAGACTAACCCAGGACAGGTGAGACTAACCCAGGACAGGTGAGACTAACCCAGGACAAATGAGATTAACCCAGGACAGGTGAGGCTAACCCAGGACAAGACTAAACCAGGACAGGTGAGACTAACCCAGGACAGGTGGGACTAACTCAGGACAAGACTAACCCCGGACAGGTGAGACTAAACCAGGACAGGTGAGACTAAACCAGGACAAGACTAAACCAGGACAGGTGAGACTAAACCAGGACAGGTGAGACTAAACCAGGACAAGACTAAACCAGGACAGGTGAGACTAAACCAGGACAGGTGAGACTAAACCAGGACAGGTGAGACTAAACCAGAACTGAACCAGAACTAAACCAGGACTAAACCAGGTCTAATCCAGGACAGGTGAGACTAGACCAGGACTAAACCAGGACAGATGAGTCTTATCGTGGACAGGTGAGATCAGAGGGGGAGGAGCCAGTCTGTGACAGGTGAGATTAGACGGGTGGCGGGCCAGATGAGGGGGAGAGAAAGCATCATCCTGTTTTCCGTGGTGACTGTAGTTTATTTACGTCCTTGTTTCCGTGGCGACTGTCTCCAGCACTGTTTCCGTGGCCGCTGCGTGTACCTGGCCCCTCACATGATGCGCACTCACGGCTCCTGGGGGAAGTGGAGTCCCTTTGGCCCCTGCTCCCGCTCCTGTGCCTCTGGAGTCCAGTTCAGAACCAGGATTTGTGACAGCCCCAGGTACGGCCAATCAGAGGGCTCGCTCAGGGTGAGGTCACAACCAATCACAACCAATCACAGTCCTCCTCTCTCTCCCTCTGTGGTTTTCAGACCGGCCAACGGGGGGCGCCCCTGCTTCGGAAACAGCTATGAGTTCAGACTCTGCAACCAGGACACACCCTGCCCCCCCCTGACGGACTTCAGGTGAGACCTAACCCAGGTCTAAACCAGGTCTAAACCAGGTCTAAACCAGGTCTACACCAGGTCTAAACCAGGACTAAACCAGCTGGGACGTGTTTTGTGACGTGTTTTGTGACGTGTTTTGTGACGTGTTTTGTGACGTGTTTTGTGACGTGTTTTGTGACGTGTTTTGTGACGTGTTTTGTGACGTGTTTTGTGACATGTTTTGTGATATGTTTTGTGATGTGTTTTGTGACGTGTTTTGTGACGTGTTTTGTGACGTGTTTTGTGACGTGTTTAAACCAGGTGACGTGTTTAAACCAGGTGACGTGTTTTGTGATGTGTTTTGTGACATGTTTAAACCAGTGACGTGTTTAAACCAGGTGACGTGTTTTAAACAGACGTGTTTTGTGATGTGTTTTGTGACCATGTTTTGTGATATGTTTTGTGAACCAGGTTTTGTGACGGTTTTGTGACGTGTTTTGTGACGTGTTTTGTGACGTGTTTTGTGACGTGTTTTGTGACGTGTTTTGTGACGTGTTTTGTGATGTGTTTTGTGACGTGTTTATAGCTGTGGTATGTTTTGTGGTGTGTTAGCGCTAACAGTGACTAAAGCTAACTGTTCTTCTTCAGGGCGGAGCAGTGTAAAGTGTGGAACCCATTTTTCGAGCACAATGGAACCAAACACCACTGGCTCCCCCTGGAGCACCCGGACCGTAAGTGCAGCTCTGCTTCATTTTTAAAGTTTTTTGTGACTGTTTTTGTTTAGTCATTATTTTGTGACACTCAGAGTCACGTGTTTTGTGACGTGTTTTTATTGTTCTATATTATCTATTATCTATTTTCACTGTTTTTGTGTAAAAGTTTTGTGACTGTTTCAGTGACGAGTTTTGTCGTGTCTTGTGACGGCGTTTTTGTGACGTGACGGGCGCCGTGGTGAACATGGACAGAGTGTTGCATGATGGGACATTGTGTTCTTATGAGGATCAGCACAGCGTGTGCGTGAGAGGAGACTGTGAGGTCCATACTGTGTTTGAACCATATTATTTTACATTAAGAGTCTGTGACGTGTTTAAGCTCTAAAGTGTGATGAGTTTTGTGACCTGTTTTGTGAGCTTTTGTGACGAGTTACCCTCATTAAAGCTCTAAAGTGTGACGAGTTACACTCAGTGAAGCTCTAAAGTGTGACGAGTTACCCTCATTAAAGTGCTCTAAAGTGTGTGACGAGTTACACTCAGTAAAGCTCTAATGGTGTGACGAGTTACACTCATTAAAGCTCTAAAGTGTGACGAGTTACACTCATTAAAGCTCTAAAGTGTGACTCTAACAGTGACAAAGATAAAACTTTCAGTTACACTCAGTAAAAGCTCTAAAGTGTTGACGAGTTACACTCATTTAAAGTTTAAACTGAGTGTGACGATTACCCTCAGTAAAGCTCTAAAGTGTGACGAGTTACCCTCATTAAAGCTCTAAAGTGTGACGAGTTACCCTCATTAAAGCTCTAAAGTGTGACGAGTTACCCTCATTAAAGCTCTAAAGTGTGACGAGTTACCCTCATTAAAGCTTTTCTGTGTGACGAGTTACCGTGGTTAAAGCTCTAAAGTGTGACAGAGTTACCCATTAAAGCTCTAAAGTGTGAGTTCACTCATTAAAGCTCTAAAGTGCAGCGTTACCGTGATTAAAGCTCTAAAGTGCCATACGAGTTACACTCATATAAAGCTCTAAAGTGTGACGAGTTACCTCATTAAAGCTCTAAAGTGCGACGAGTTACACTCATTAAAGCTCTAAAGTGTGACGAGTTACACTCATGTGACAAGCTCTAAAGTGTGACGAGTTACCCTCAGTAAAGCTCTAAAGTGTGCGAGTTACCCTCATTAAAGCTCTAAAGTGTGACGAGTTACCTCATTAAAGCTCTAAAGTGTGACGAGTTACCCTCAGTAAAGCTCTAAAAAGTGTGACGAGTTACCTCATTAAAGCTCTAAAGTGTGACGAGTTACACTCAGTAAAGCTCTAAAGTGTGACGAGTTACCCTCAGTAAAGCTCTAAAGTGTGACGAGTTACCCTCATTTAAAGCTCTAAAGTGTGACGAGTTACACTCGTTAAAGCTCTAAAGTGTGACGAGTTACCCTCATTAAAGCTCTAAAGTGTGACGAGTTACCCTCATTAAAGCTCTAAAGTGTGACGAGTTACACTCATTAAAGCTCTAAAGTGTGACGAGTTACCTCATTAAAGCTCTAAAGTGTGACGAGTTACCCTCATTAAAGCTCTAAAGTGTGACGAGTTACCCTCATTAAAGCTCTAAAGTGTGACGAGTTACCCTCATTAAAGCTCTAAAGTGTGACGAGTTACACTCATTAAAGCTCTAAAGTGTGACGAGTTACCCTCATTAAAGCTCTAAAGTGTGACGAGTTACCCTCATTAAAGCTCTAAAGTGTGACGAGTTACCCTCATTAAAGCTCTAAAGTGTGACGAGTTACCCTCATTAAAGCTCTAAAGTGTGACGAGTTACCCTCAGTAAAGCTCTAAAGTGTGACGAGTTACACTCATTAAAGCTCTAAAGTGTGACGAGTTACACTCATTAAAGCTCTAAAGTGTGACGAGTTACCCTCATGTCACTAAAACACTTCAGAGCAGTGTGTTTAAGAGAATTTCATTCCCAGTTTTTTTAGGTTTTAAATTTTACTTCCTGGTTGGAGATCATGACATCAAACTGGGAATTCCTTAACTGTTTCCGAGGAAACGCGTGTTCACTGGGCCAAAATTCCACTTCACAGAGATTATGATTTCACAAATAAAAGTATAAGAAAATAACCTTTATTTTGTTCAATCATGTTTAAAGTGTAAAAATGTGCTTCTTTTGTAAATTGAGCTGAACTTTTGGACAGAATTCTCTCAGTGTGGAACTCCCTAAAATTAAACTCTCTACTTCCTGTCATTTTAAACATATTTTTCAACTTTTCCTCACAAATTGCTTCTTGATTTGTGTAAAACTATAATTTATATCTAAACAGGTTTTATCCTCCAGATTAAATCAAAATGAGAGAATCCTCCAAACCTGTCACACGCTCTTTGAGCTCATACTGTGTGTTTTTAAATTAAATTAAATTAAATTTTGACCTGTCTGTGTTGAGTTCAGACGTGAAGTTAAACATATTTCTCATCTGGTTTCAGCACGTGGGCTGTGACGGGCAGATCGCGTCGGACCGGGCCGAGGATCGATGTGGAGTCTGTGGAGGAGACAATTCCAGCTGTAAAGTCATCAAAGGCAACTTCACCCGGAGCACGCGCAAGAACGGTACAAAAGTACTGTCAAATATACTACTCACATATTATCAAAGTACTACAGGGATACTTACAAGGAGCACGGGCAAGAAACGTACTAAAATATTGTCAAATATACTGTTCACATACTGTCAGTTTCCATGTTGAGTATCAGACCAAGGCATGTTATGTCGCGGCATCACCGGGGCCCCACCCTGGAGCCAGGCCGGGGGTGGGTGCTCACCAGCAAGTGCCTGGTGGCCAGACCTTTCCCCATGAGCCTGGTCGAGCTCAGCCTGAAGGAGCGACGTGAGACCATCATCCCGTGGACCCACCACCTGCAGGAGGATCTGTGGAAGGCAGGTGCAAGGAGATCTGGGCAGCAGTCGAAGGCGACCAGATCTCCGGACATGGAGACTAGCTCTGGGGACATGGAATGTCACCTCGCTGGGGGGGAAGGAGCCTGAGCTTGTGCGGGAGGTTGAGTGTTAGCGACTAGATATAGTCGGCCTCGCCTCCACGAGCAGCTTGGGCTCTGGAACCCAACTCCTTGAGAGGGGCTGGAATCTCCACTTCTCTGGCGTTGCCCGCGGGGAGCGGCTGTGAGCTGGTGTGGGCTTATTGCCCCACAGCTCAGCCGCCACGTGTTGGAGTTCACGTCGGTGAACAAGAGGGTCGCGTCCCTGTTCCTTTGGGGCAGGGGCAACTCTCACTGTTGTGTCTGGCCGAACAGCAGTGCAGAGTACCCGGCCTTCTTGGAGTCCCTGGGGGGGGTACTAGGCAGCGCACATACCGGGGACTCCGTTGTTCTCCTGGGGGACTTCAACGCCCATGTGGGTAACGACAGTGACACCTGGAGGGGCGTGATTGGAGGAGGAACGGCCTCCCTGATCTGAACCCTGAGCGGTGTTTTGTTATTGGACTTCTGTGCTAGTCACAGTTGTCCATAACGAACACCATGTTCAAACACACAAGGTCCATCAGTGCACGTGGCACCAGGACACCCTAGGTCGGAGGTCGATGATCGACTTTGTAGTCGTGTCATCTGACCTCTGACCACGTGTTTTGGACACTCGGATGAAGAGAGGGGCAGAGCTGTCAACTGATCACCACCTGGTGGTGAGTTGGATCCGCTGGTGGAGGAGGAAGCCAGATAGACCTGGCAGGCCCAAGCGTATCGTGAGGGTCTGTTGGGAACGTCTGGCGGAGCCTTCTGTCAGGGGGGTCTTCAATTCGCACCTCCGGGAGAGCTTCTCTCTTGATCCCGGGGGAGGCTGGGAACATGGACTCCGAGTGGGCCATGTTCTCTGCCTCTATTGCAGGCACAGCCGCTCGTAGCTGTGGTCGTAAGGTCTGCGGTGCTTGTATCGGTGGCAACCCCCGAACCCGGTGGTGGACACCAGAAGTAAGGGATGCTGTCAGGCTGAAGGAGTATCAAGCCTTGTTGGGAGTCCTGAGGCAGCTGACGAGTACCAGCGGGCCAATCGTGCCGCGGCTCGTGCTGTCGCGGTGGCAAAAACTCGGGGCAAATCGTTCGCCGCCTCAGAAGGGGGAAGCAGTGCTTCACCAACACAGTGCGGGTGGAGAGCTGCTGACCTCGACGGGGGATGTTGTCGGATGGTGGAAGGAATACTTTGAGGATCTCTTCAATCCCGCCATCACATCTTCAGAGGAGGAGGCAGAAACTGGGGACCCGGAGGCGGACTCGTCCATCACCCTGGCTGAAGTCACTGAGGTGGTTAAAGCTCCTCGGTGGCAAGGCCCCAGGGGTGGATGAGATCTGTCCCGAGTACCTTAAGTCTCTGGATGTTGTGGGGCTGTCTTGGCTGACATGTCTCTACAATATCGTGTGGCGGTTGAGGACAGTACCTCTGGACTGGCAGACCGGGGTGGTGGTCCCTCTGTATAAAAAGGGGGACCGGAGGGTGTGTTCCAACTACAGGGGAATCACACTCCTCAGACTTCACAGTAAGGTATATTCCAGGGACTGGAGAGGAGAGTCTGACCGATAGTCGAACCTCGGATCCAGGAGGAGCAGTGTGGTTTTCGTCCTGGTCGTGGAACACTGGACCAGCTCTACACTCTCCATGGGGTGCTCCGGGAGTATGGGGTCTGGGTCCCTTTGCTAAGGGCTGTCAGGTCCCTGTATGACCAGAGCAGGAGCTGGAGGGGGTCTGGTTCAGGGAGGGGGGTCTGGTTCAGGGAGGGGGTCTGGTTCAGGGACTGGAGGGGGTCTGGTTCAGGGGCTGGAGGGGGTCTGGTTCAGGGGCCGGAGGGGGTCTGGTTCGGGAACCACAGGATCTGGTTCATCTCAGGATCTCATCTCTGCTGATGCAGATGATGTTGTCCTGATGCTTCTTCGAGCCAGGACCTGCAGCACTGGGGCGGTTTGAGCCAAGTGTGAAGCGGCTGGGATGAGAATCAGCTCTTCTAAATCTGAGGCCATGGTTCTCGACCGGAAAAAGGTGGTTTGCCCTCTCCAGGAGGGTGGTGAGCCCTTGCCTTAAGTGGAGGAGTTCAAGTATCTCAGGGTCTTGTTCACGAGTGAGGGGAGGATGGCGCGTGAGATTGACAGGCGGATCGGTGCAGCGTCTGCAGTGAGTCCAAAGGCAAAGCTCTCGATTTACCTCAATCTACGTTCCTACCCTCACCTATGGTTATGACTCTGGGTCATGACCGAAAGGACAAGATCGCGGATACAAGCGGCTGGGCGCTCCCTTAGAGACAGGGTGAGGAGCTCAGTCACACGGGAGGAGCTCGGAGTAGAGCCGCTGCTCCTTCACGTCGAGAGGAACCAGCTGAGGCTCGGGCATCTGCTCAGGATGCCTCCTGGACGCCTCCCTAGGGCGGTGTTCTGGGCATGTCCCACCGGGAGGAGGCCCCGGGGAAGACCCAGGACACGCTGGAGGGACTATGTCTCTCTGGCCTGGGAACGCCTTGGGGTCCCACTGGAGGAGCTGGAGGATGTGTCTGGGGGGAGGGAAGTCTGGGTGTTCCTGCTTAGACTGCTGCCCCCACCTGGCACCGGATAAGAGGAAGGATGGGCATACTATCAAAGCACTACAGGGATACTCACAATGAGCATGCACAAGAACGGTACTAAAGTACTGTCAAATATACTGCTCACATATATACATACACATGCACGCAGACTGACCTCTGACCTCAAACTGCAGACTGACCTTTGACCCAGACACCTTTAACAGACCCTTTCTCTGTTTTTAGGTTTCCTCAAAATCCTGGAAATTCCCAAAGGAGCGCGCCACCTGCTGGTCCAAGAGTTCAAGTCCACGCCACACGTCCTTGGTACAGACCTGGTTTAGATCAATTTTAGTCCCGGTTTAGTCCTTGTTTAGACCTAGTTTAGTCCTGGTTTAGTCCAGTTTTAGACCTGGTTTAGACCTACTTTAGTCCTGGTTTAGTCCAGTTTTAGTCCTGGTTTAGACCTAGTTTAGTCCTGGTTTAGTCCTGGTTTAGTCCTGGTTCAGTCTTGGTTTAGACCTAGTTTAATCCTGGTTTAGTCCTGGTTTAGTCCTGGTTTAGACCTAGTTTAGTCCTGGTTTAGTCCTGGTTTAGACCTAGTTTAGTCCTGGTTTAGTCCTGGTTTAGTCCTGGTTTAGACCTACTTTAGTCCTGGTTTAGTCCAGTTTTAGTCCTGGTTTAGACCTAGTTTAGTCCTGGTTTAGTCCTGGTTTAGTCCTGGTTTAGTCCTAGTTTAGTCCTGGTTTAGTCCTGGTTTACTCCCGGTTTTGTCTTGGTTCAGTCCTGGTTTTGAACCAGTTTCTGGCGTCTTTTGCAGCTGTGAAGAACATGGACACAGGCCACGTGTTCCTGAACGATGAACACCATCTCCCAGAATCCCGCGGGGTGGTTGAGGGGGGTGTGGCCTGGCAGTATGTAAATGAGGAGGGGGTGGAGTCTGTGCAGACGTCCGGCCCCCTGAGTTCCAGCGTCCTGCTCATGGTAAATATATAAATATAATGTTTTATAATGTTTTATTTTACTGAGGCAGAGTTGTATAAATCTAGAAGGTGACCACCACGTGGCGTTGTGTAGTTTTCAGTGGCTCATGGGCAAAAAAATAATTTTCTCTTCCGCATTACTTCCTCAATACGGGGTGGGACTAGAGCGAGGCTAGGGCGGAGCTAGAGTGAGGCTAGGGCGGAGCTAGAGTGAGGCTAGGGCGGAGCTAGAGCGAGGCTAGGGTGGGAGCTAGAGTGAGGCTAGGGCGGAGCTAGAGTGAGGCTAGGGCGGAGCTAGAGTGAGGCTAGGGTGGGACTAAAGCGAGGCTAGGGCGGAGCTAGAGCGAGGCTAGGGCGGGACTAGAGTGAGGCTAGGGCGGAGCTAGAGTGAGGCTAGGGTGGGACTAGAGTGAGGCTAGGGCGGAGCTAGAGTGAGGCTAGGGTGGGACTAGAGCGAGGCTAGGGTGGGACTAAAGCGAGGCTAGGGTGGGACTAGAGCGGGACTAACATGGGCTAGGCTAAATCTTACAAAGCTAACTTTTAGGCCCTTTGATGATTTAAAATTTTTTTGTTCATGTTGAAAATAGAGAAGAATCCTACAAAATCCAGCCTTTGAGAAAGTCAGATGCCCTGTCACACCCTTGACTCTCCTCAGGGTCACAGATGTTTCCTTCAGGGCTGTAGTTCCTCCCTCATGTTTTCTTGCTGTATCTGTCTCTTCTGCTTATGTGACCTCTGACCTCTCAGGTACGCTCTTTCATATTCAAACATTTATATGACCTCTGACCTCTCAGGTACACTCTTTCATATTCACATTTATATGACCTCTGACCTCTCAGGTACACTCTTTCATATTCACATTTACGTGACCTCTGACCTCTCAGGTACGCTCTTTCATATTCACATTTACGTGACCTCTGACCTCTCAGGTACGCTCTTTCATATTCACATTTACGTGACCTCTGACCTCTCAGGTACGCTCTTTCATATTCAAACATTTATATGACCTCTGACCTCTCAGGTACGCTCTTTCATATTCACATTTATATGACCTCTGACCTCTCAGGTACGCTCTTTCATATTCACATTTATATGACCTCTGACCTCTCAGGTACGCTCTTTCATATTCAAACATTTATATGACCTCTGACCTCTCAGGTACGCTCTTTCATATTCACATTTACGTGACCTCTGACCTCTCAGGTACACTCTTTCATATTCACATTTACGTGACCTCTGACCTCTCAGGTACACTCTTTCATATTCACATTTACGTGACCTCTGACCTCTCAGGTACGCTCTTTCATATTCACATTTACGTGACCTCTGACCCTCTCAGGTACGCTCTTTCATATTCACATTTATATGACCTCTGACCTCTCAGGTACGCTCTTTCATATTCAACACATTTATATGACCTCTGACCTCTCAGGTACACTCTTTCATATTCACATTTACGTGACCTCTGACCTCTCAGGTACGCTCTTTTCATATTCACATTTATGATGACCTCTGACCTCTCAGGTACGCGCTCTTCATATTCACATTTATGTGACCTCTGACCTCTCAGGTACGCTCTTTCATATTCACATTTATGTGACCTCTGACCTCTCAGGTACGCTCTTTCATATTCACATTTATGTGACCTCTGACCTCTCAGGTACACTCTTTCATATTCACATTTATATGTGACCTCTGACCTGGTACCTCTTTCATATTCACATTTATATGACCTCTGACTCTCAGGTACACTCTTTCATATTCAAACATTTATGTGACCTCTGACCTCTCAGGTACACTCTTTCATATTCACATTTATGTGACCTCTGACCTCTCAGGTACGCTCTCATGGCTCTGATGGCTCGGGCAAAGTCACGGTGTCGTATAAATACGTCCTCCAGGAGGCGCTGCGCTCGGGTCTGGACTCAAACCTCGTGCTGGAGGACGCCATGTTCTTTGAGTGGGCCCTGAAGAGGTGGTCCTCCTGCTCACGGCCCTGCGGAGGAGGTACTACAAGTACTAGTACTGCTGCTACTAGTGCAAGTACTACTGCTACTAGTGCAAGTACTACTGCTACTACCGCTACTACTACTACTGTTGCTTCTACTACTCCTACTGCTACTACTGCTACTACAACTATTACTGCTAGTACTACTACTATTACTGCTGCCTCTACTACTACTACTTCACAAACAGATGCTGTGGACCCTGAGCTCCTCCTGCTGCCACAGACCAGTTAGTGTCAAAGTCACTGAAAAATGTATTTCCCACAAATCACACAACACAGATTCTTAGACACACCACGTCCTCTGGCCTCAAACGCCACGCCGCTTCCTCTGTTTGGCCTCAAACGCCACGCCGCTTCCTCTGTTTGGCCTAAACGTCACGCCGCTTCCTCTGTTTGGCCTAAACGTCACGCCGCTTCCTCTGTTTGGCCTAAACGTCACGCCGCTTCCTCTGTTTGGCCTCAAACGTCACGCTGTGTCAGCTGCAGGCGAAGCTCAGGCTAAAGGAGGTGGGGTCAGGGAAGTTCATTTTAATTCAGGAAAGACTTTGACAGTAAAACGTCTGAATTAAACTCACCAAATATAACTTCTCTCCAAAATCTTATTTGGAAAACAGCAGATGGGTCAGAAGTTCCACCTGGACAGTGACTCCAGGGAGCACCACAAGGATCAACACTGGGCCCCTTTTACCTTTATTCAAAATAATTTAACTACAGAAGCAAACACAAACATAAACCACTAAAACCACAGTGCGGTCAAACTCTAAACCTCTTAAACCACACTGTGGTCAGACTAAATCGTTCACACTGTTATTGTCATAATCTCTCAAAATATTTTATTTAGTTGGAAAATTATTTTCATGACATTGTTTGTTTAATTGTTTGTTTGTTTCCAGGGAAACAGGTGTTTAATTGTTTGTTTGTTCATTTGTTTGTTTAATTGTTTGTTCGTTTGTTTCCAGGGAAACAGGTGTTTAATTGTTTGTTTGTTTAATTGTTTGTTTGTTCATTTGTTTGTTTGTTTGTTTAATTGTTTGTTGTGTTTTCCAGGGAAACAGGTGTTTAATTGTTTGTTTGTTTAATTGTTTGTTTGTTTAATTGTTTGTTTGTTCATTTGTTTGTTTGTTTGTTTAATTGTTTGTTTGTTTCCAGGGAAACAGGTGTTTAATTGTTTGTTTGTTTAATTGTTTGTTTGTTTAATTGTTTGTTTGTTCATTTGTTTGTTTGTTTGTTTAATTGTTTGTTCGTTTGTTTCCAGGGAAACAGGTGTTTAATTGTTTGTTTGTTTAATTGTTTGTTTGTTTAATTGTTTGTTTGTTTGTTTAATTGTTCGTTTGTTTCCAGGGAAACAGTACACTCGTTTCGGCTGCAGGAGAAAAGCCGACGGGAAAATGGTTCATCGGATGTTCTGCTCCAATGTCACGAAACCCAGAGCCATCGGTCGCATCTGCAACAGAGACCAGTGCTCCAGGCCAGAGTAAGACATTTAACCCAGATGCCCTACCGTGTAAATGTGTTTAACCCAGACGCACTCCCGTGTGCACAGGTGGACAGTGGGGCCCTGGCAGCCCTGTAGCGCCTCCTGTGGGACTTCAGGGTGGCAGCGGCGCAGTGTGTCGTGTCAGCAGGTGTCCTCCGGGGGGCAGCCGCGCTCGGTTCCCTCCAAACTCTGCTCTACAGACAAACCAGAGAGTAAGAGGAGCTGCAACCGCCACAGCTGCCCCGCAACATGGAGGGGCGGGGCCTGGGGACAGGTGAGCCAATCAGGAGAAGGGAGGGCCCTGAGGAACAGGTGAGGAGGGAGGAGCCTGGGGACAGGTGAGGAGGGAGGAGCCTGGGGACAGGTGAGGAGGGAGGAGTCTGGGGACAGGTGAGGAGGCAGGAGTCTGGGGACAGGTGAAGAGGGAGGAGCCTGGGGACAGGTGAGGAGGGAGGAGTCTGGGGACAGGTGAAGAGGGAGGATCCTGGGGACAGGTGAGGAGGGAGGAGCTTGGGGACAGGTGAAGAGGGGCGGAGTCTGGGGACAGGTGAGGAAGGAGGAGCCTGGGGACAGGTGAGGAGGGGATGACCTCTGACCTCTGTTCTTGTATGTTCCGTGTTGTGTAGTGCTCAGTGAGCTGCGGCGGCTCTGGGACTCAGGAGCGACAGGTGAAGTGTCTCTTACCTGACGGTGCACCTGGAAACTGCTCTGCTCCTCAGCCAATAACGACGCAGAGCTGCCTGACCCCGCCCTGCTCCGGTAAACACTCTAAAAACTCCACAGTGTGGCTTTAACCCACCGGTCTGACATTTACTCAAATCTAATGCCAAAAACACTTTAGTGCCGTCTCCATGGAGATGTGTGTGACTTATTGTTACTTTGCAGTTGATGTCATCAACATTCCCTAGGGATGTGATGCTAATGGTAGGCACTGCTTTGTCTGAAGATCTGTTACTCAAATCAGACTTTAATCTAAGCTTTATTTTAACACAGTCTGACCTGACGAGGAGAGCTGGTTCAGGCTGGTAAACAAGTCCTTCTCAGGCTAGCTAGCATTAGCATTAGAATTAGCATTAGCATTAGCAAGTAGTTTTTCAGTGAGTCTCTCTCACCTTTTTGTGTAAAATCAAACTCTAAACAGGACCAACACTGTATTTTTTGGAGTTCTCAGAGAATCTAAAAACAAATCTGTGTTTGCTAATGTGTGCACTGTTGAACATTCCAACATAGATATACATGCAGAACACCCCTCCGCGTGACATCTCTGCAGTATCAGTAGTTCTGTGTGTGTGTTACAGCGCCCCCTGTGTGTGTGTTTCAGGAGAGCAGAGGAACTCGATCGTTCGCTGGTTGTCCAGGTCGAGTCCAGACGCAGCTCCTCGCTCCAGTCAGTCACTTTTAGATATTTATACTTTCATTTTTACATATTTTTATTTATGTATATTTTTACTTATTATAATAAAAAAGTATAGTATTTATTTTGTATTTATTTATGTATATTTTTACTTAAATTTTTTTTTTTTTTTTTTTTAACTTTTTCTTTCATTTATACTTTACATTTTTATATTTATGTTCAGAGGATCATAAATCACTCACAGGGTCAACTCATGGTTTGAGTTTGCTGCTTAAAGGCGCCATTTTGAGGACTTTTCACCATTCAAAAGTAGTTTGGCATTATTAATCACCATGGCAACAGATCTACTTTTCTGTCCCTGTGAAAACTCTTTGGGAAAGTCACTGTTTTTGAGAGAAAAAAAACAAAAACAACACATTTTAAACAGGAAGACACCATCACCTGATTTGGACCTGATTTAGACCTAGATTAGACCTGGAAAAGTCCTGGTTTAGACCCGGTTTAGTTCCGGTTTAGACCTGTTTTAAACCCAGTTTAGACATGGTTTAGTTTTGGTTTAGTACCTGTTTAGTCCTGGTTTAGTCCCGGTTTAGTCCCGATTTAGTCCCAGTCTACACCCGGTTTAGTCCCGGTTTAGTCCCGGTTTAGAGCCGGTTCAGTCCCGGTTCAGTCCTGGTTTAGACCTGGTTTTGTCCTGGTTTAGACCTGGTTTAGTCCTGGTTTAGTCCTGGTTTAGACCTGGTTTAGACCTGGTTTAGTCCTGGTTTAGACCTGGTTTAGACCTGGTTTAGACCTGGTTTAGTCCTGGTTTAGTCCTGGTTTAGTCCTGGTTTAGACCTGGTTTAGTCCTGGTTAAGTCCTGGTTTAGACCTGGTTTAGTCGTGGTTTAGTCCTGGTTTAGACCTGGTTTAGTCCTGGTTTAGACCTGGTTTAGACCTGGTTTAGTCCTGGTTCAGTCCGGGTTTAGATCTGGTTTAGACCTGGTTTAGTCCTGGTTCAGTCCGGGTTTAGATCTGGTTTAGACCTGGTTTAGTCCTGGTTCAGTCCGGGTTTAGTCCTGGTTTAGTTTGGTTCTTGGTTTATGTTGGTCTTTGCCTGTTTCTGTTTATTTTCTGACTGTGTTTTTGTTGTATAATTTTGTTTTTCAGACCAGCGTTGCCGTGGCGATCGCTCTGTGTTCTGTCAGATGGAGGTTCTGTCCCGATACTGTTCTCTGCCCGGATACAGAGACATGTGCTGCGTGTCCTGTGGGAAACTCAACACTACCACCTTAAACAACCAGTCCACCTTAAACAACCAGTCCACCTTAAACAACCAGTCCACCTTAAACAACCAGTCCACCTTAAACTCTTCTATATCCAATAATAACAGCACAGACCCCCCCTTAAAGAGAGAAGAGACCAGGTCAGAAACCAGGACTAAACCAGGACTTAACCAGGACTAAACCAAGACTAAACCAGGTCTAAACCAGGACTAAACCAGGACTAAACCAGGACTTAACCAGCACTAAACCAGGACTAAACCAGGTCTAAACCAGGACTAAACCAGGACTTAACCAGGACTAAACCAGGACTGAACCAGGACTAAACCAGGACTTAACCAGGCCTAAACCAGGACTAAACCAGGACTTAACCAGGCCTAAACCAGGACTTAACCAGGACTAAACCAGGACTTAACCAGGACTTAACCAGGACTTAACCAGGACTAAACCAGGACTAAACCATGACTTAACCAGGTCTAAACCAGGACTAAACCAGGACTAAACCAGGTCTAAACCAGGACTTAACCAGGACTACACTGGGACTAAACCAGGACTGAAGTAGGACTAAACCAGGTCTAAACCAGGTCTAAACCAGGACTGAACCAGGACTAAACCAGGACTTAACCGGGACTAAACCGGGACTAAACCAGGACTGAACTAGGACTAAACCAGGTCTAAACCAGAACTAAACCAGGACTAAAAACCGGACTGAACCAGGTCTAAACCAGGACTGAACCGGGACTAAACCGGGACTTAACCGGGACTAAACCGGGACTAAACCAGGACTAAACCAGGTCTAAACCAGGACTAAACCAGGACTAAACCAGGTCTAAACCAGGACTGAACCAGGACTAAACCAGGACTTAACCGGGACTAAACCGGGACTAAACCAGGACTGAACTAGGACTAAACCAGGTCTAAACCAGAACTAAACCAGGACTAAACCCGGACTGAACCAGGTCTAAACCAGGACTGAACCAGGACTAAACCGGGACTAAACCAGGACTGAACTAGGACTAAACCAGGACTAAACCA
The DNA here is from genome assembly GCA_019594935.1 of Periophthalmus modestus. Lineage (NCBI taxonomy): Eukaryota > Metazoa > Chordata > Actinopteri > Gobiiformes > Gobiidae > Periophthalmus > Periophthalmus modestus. Next base: position 149,893 of record JAIEZT010001243.1, read on the forward strand.
GGACTAAACCCGGACTGAACCAGGACTAAACCAGGTCTAAACCAGGACTTAACCAGGTCTAAACCAGGTCTAAACCAGGACTTAACCAGGACTAAACCGGGTTTGAACCGGGACTGAACCGGGACTAAACCGGGACTTAACCGGACTAAACCGGGACTAAACCAGGACTAAACCAGGACTGAACTAGGACTAAACCAGGTCTAAACCAGGACTGAACCGGGACTAAACCGGGACTTAACCAGGACTAAACCAGGACTAAACCAGGACTAAACCAGGACTAAACCAGGTCTAAACCAGGACTTAACCGGGACTAAACCAGGACTTAACCGGGACTAAACCAGGACTAAACCGGGACTAAACCAGGACTAAACCAGGTCTAAACCAGGACTTCTGAAATAATTTGAATTTTTTTTTTCTCAGTTTAACCACTCCTCCCCCTGATGACGTCACCACAGACGCCCCTCCCCCTGATGATGTCACCACAGAAGCCCTTCCCCCTGATGACATCACCACAGAAGCCCTTCCCCCTGATGACATCACCACAGAGGCCCCTCCCCCTGATGATGTCACCACAGAAGCCCCTCCCCCTGATGACGTCACAGATTTCGTTTACGTCGAGTACGAGGACGACTACGGCGACTTTTCCAGCCTCTCCACAGACGTCTCTGATTGGACGGACACTCCCGTCACCGCCACAACCACATTCACCACGACAACCACAGCGTACACCACGACAACCGTAACCACGACAACGCAAAAAACCACAACTCCGAAACGAGCGCGCGAACCGAGCCGACTCTCCCCCGGAGCCTCCCCTGCGCCCCCTGCTGGCCCCGAGGTGCAGTACCGCGTGGTGGGCGTCACCGTGGCAACGCAGAATGAGTTTGTCCAGCGGAAAACGCCGCGATTTAGAGAAAGAACTCAGAACAAACGAATCCAAGAGCTGCTGCGAGAGAAACGACGGAGAATGAACCCGACTGCGGACTTATAACGAGACCGGGACCAGGACTAGACCGAGAACAGGACTAGACCAGGACCAGGACTAGACCGAGAACAGGACTAGACCAGGACCAGGACTAGACCGAGAACAGGACTAGACCGAGAACAGGACTAGACCAGGACCAGGACTAGACCGAGAACAGGACTAGACCGAGACCGGGACTAGACCGAGAACAGGACTAGACCGAGAACAGGACTAGACCGAAACCAGGACTAGACCGAGAACAGGACTAGACCAGGACCAGGACTAGACCGAGAACAGGACTAGACCGAGACCAGGACTAGACCGGGACCAGGACTAGACCGGGACCAGGACTAGACCGAGAACAGGACTAGACCGGGACCAGGACTAGACCGAGAACAGGACTAGACCGGGAACAGGACTAGACCGGGACCAGGACTAGACCGAGACCAGGACTAGACCGAGAACAGGACTAGACCGAGACCAGGACTAGACCAGACCAGGACTAGACCGAGACCAGGACCAGGACTGGACCTGAGGCACAGAGGGGCTGAGACTTTCTCCTGATCTAAAGTTTCTTTTTTTGTGAAACCTGCTGCAGATTTTTAGACACATCTGGGTCAAATCACTTTATGGTCCTCTGCGTTTGACCCCGTGACCCTCTGACCCTGTGACCCTCTGACCCTTACACCCGTTCTGAAACTGAACTTTAACCGAAAATGTGACTTTAACCCGGAACATAGAACGGAACAGGACCGAACAGAACCGAATAGAACCAAATAGAACCGAACAGAACCAAATAGAACCGAACGGACCCGGAGCAGAACAGCAGAGGTGTAAATATGATTTGGTTTATGTGGAAATGTTTCAGAATGATTTAAATAATAAAGCAACAACAGAAACATGTGTCCAGTGTCTCCTCTTTCCTCCCCTCCTGCCTCTTTCCTCTCCTCTTTCCCCTCCTGCCTCTTTCCTCTCCTCTTTCCTCTCCTCTTTTTTAAAACTCACATTTGAATAAAGACACTTTAGTTTTGATGTCTTTATTGACTGTAGAGAATCACAGCAGCAGGAAGTGACATCATCAGCTTTAGCATAAGCCCCGCCCCACAATCCCCATTCATTAAAATTCTAAATAAAAACAAGAAAAGCCAATCACGGCTCAGCTCCGAGTCACGTGACAGGAAGTGAGTTCAAGGCTACATAAATATGAATAATCATCTGAGAATAAGAAAATAAACCAGAGTTTATCGAGTCAGACGCCCTCCCCGAGTGTGTGTGTGTGTGTGTGTCTGTCTGTCAGATGCCTCTCCTCTCCTCTTGTGTGTGCCGATGCCCTCCCGTGTGTGTGTGTCAGACGCCCTCCCATGTGTTTGTGTGTGTGTGTGTAGAGATGCCCCGTGTGTGTGTGTGTGTGTGTGTCAGATGCCCCCCCGTGTGTGTGTGTGTGTGTGTGTCAGATGCCCTCCCCGTGTGTGTGTGTGTCGGATGCCCTCCCCGTGTGTGTGTGTGTGTGTGTGTGTGTGTGTCAGACGCCCTCCCCGTGTGTGTATGTGTGTGGTGTGTGTGTGTGTGTGTGTGTGCGTCGGATGCCCTCCCCGTGTGTGTGTGTGTGTGTGTGTGTGTCAGATGCCCCCCGTGTGTGTGTGTGTGTCAAGATGCCCTCCCCGTGTGTGTGTGTCAGACGCCCTCCCCGTGTGTGTGTGTGTGTCAGATGCCCTCCCCGTGTGTGTGTGTCAGATGCCCTCCCTGTGTGTGTGTGTCAGCGCCGCCCTCCCCGTGTGTGTGTGTGTGTGTGTGTGTGTGTGTGTGTGTGTGTCAGATGCCCTCCCCGTGTGTGTGTGTGTGTCGGATGCCCTCCCCGTGTGTGTGTGTGTGTGTGTGTCAGACGCCCTCCCCGTGTGTGTGTGTGTGTGTGTGTGTCAGATGCCCTCCCCGTGTGTGTGTGTGTGTGTGTGTGTGTGTGTCAGATGCCCTCCCCGTGTGTGTGTGTGTGTGTGTGTGTGTGTGTCAGATGCCCTCCCCGTGTGTGTCAGATTAGCTTTGCATTAAAATATCACATTTCAATTGACATTTTAAAGTTTAAAGTTTGTTAGATTCTTCGATCAGTTTAATCTGTGGCTGAGTTAAAGGCAAAGTGTGCGATTTCAGCAAAGTGTCAAAGTCTTCATCAGGACGCTCCTCATCCTCACCTCACATCTGAAAAACACAAAACATTCAAATAAAACACGAGACACAAACATGATCAAAATAAAAACATATGAGATAAAATAATATTCTAAATAAAACAAACATGATTACATAAAACTCTGTGTCAGATGCCCTCCCTGTGTGTCAGATGCCCTCCCTGTGTGTCAGATGCCCTTCCTCGTGTGTGTCAGATGCCCTTCCTCGTGTGTGTCAGATGCCCTTCCTCCTGTGTGTCAGATGCCCTTCTCCCCTCCCTGTGTGTCAGATGCCCTCCCTGTGTGTCAGATGCCCTCCCTGTGTGTCAGATGCTCTCTCTCTGTGTGTCAGATGCCCTCCCTGTGTGTCAGATGCCCTCCTGTGTGTGTCAGATGCCGTCCCTGTGTGTGTCAGATGCCCTTCCTCACCTGTAGGGGGGGCGAGTGCAGCCACAGGTCTTTGTCCTTGTTGAGTTTCATGCAGGAGAACAGGTCACAGACGACGGGCAGCGCTCGCTCCTGAGCAGAGAGAGGTCAGGGGTTAAAGGTTAAAGCACACTGAACAACTGATTAAAAAGCCAAGACTGAAAACTGGCTTTTATTTTAGGAACGAGTTATGTTTCTCATTTAGTGCAAAGAAGAGACTTGTCACAGCAACGTTTTTAGATTATGGTGATGTTATTTATATGAAGCCCAAACCCAAGCCCTAAAATCACTGGACTCAGTTTACCATGATGCCTCTGCGATTTACCACAAACTAAGACACGCCACTGTGACCCTGTACACACGCCACTGTGACCCTGTACACACGCCACTGTGACCCTGTACACACGCCACTGTGACCCTGTACACACGCCACTGTGACCCGCGCACACGCCACTGTGACCCCGCGCACACGCCACTGTGACCCTGTACACACGCCACTGTGACCCTGTACACACGCCACTGTGACCCGCGCACACGCCACTGTGACCCGCGCACACGCCACTGTGACCCTGTACACACGCCACTGTGACCCGCGCACACGCCACTGTGACCCCTGTACACACACGCCACTGTGACCCTGTACACACGCCACTGTGACCCGCGCACACGCCACTGTGACCCGCGCACACGCCACTGTGACCCGCGCACACGCCACTGTGACCCGCGCACACGCCACTGTGACCCCTGTACACACGCCACTGTGACCCTGTACACACGCCACTGTGACCCTGTACACACGCCACTGTGACCCGTGCACACGCCACTGTGACCCGCGCACACACGCCACTGTGACCCGCGCACACGCCACTGTGACCCGCGCACACACGCCACTGTGACCCTGTACACACGCCACTGTGACCCTGTACACACGCCACTGTGACCCTGTACACACGCCACTGTGACCCGCGCACACGCCACTGTGACCCGCCACACGCCACTGTGTACACTGTGACCCTGTACACACGCCACTGTGACCTGTACACACGCCACTGTGACCCGCGCACACGCCACTGTGACCCGCGCACACGCCACTGTGACCCTGTACACACGCCACTGTGACCCGCGCACACGCCACTGTGACCCTGTACACACGCCACTGTGACCCGCGCACACGCCACTGTGACCCGCGCACACGCCACTGTGACCCTGTACACACGCCACTGTGACCCTGTGACACGCCACTGTGACCCGCGCACACGCCACTGTGACCCGCGCACACGCCACTGTGACCCGCGCACACGCCACTGTGACCCTGTACACACGCCACTGTGACCCTGTACACACGCCACTGTGACCCGCGCACACGCCACTGTGACCCGCGCACACGCCACTGTGACCCGCGCACACGCCACTGTGACCCTGTACACACGCCACTGTGACCCGCGCACACGCCACTGTGACCCTGTACACACGCCACTGTGACCCGTGCACACGCCACTGTGACCCGCGCACACGCCACTGTGACCCGCGCACACGCCACTGTGACCCGCGCACACGCCACTGTGACCCTGTACACACGCCACTGTGACCCTGTACACACGCCACTGTGACCCTGTACACACGCCACTGTGACCCTGTACACACGCCACTGTGACCCGCGCACACGCCACTGTGACCCGCGCACACGCCACTGTGACCCGCGCACACGCCACTGTGACCCGCGCACACGCCACTGTGACCCGCGCACACGCCACTGTGACCCTGTACACACGCCACTGTGACCTGTACACACGCCACTGTGACCCTGTACACACCCACTGTGACCCTGTACACACGCCACTGTGACCCGCGCACACGCCACTGTGACCCGCGCACACGCCACTGTGACCCGCGCACACGCCACTGTGACCCTGTACACACGCCACTGTGACCCTGTACACACGCCACTGTGACCCGCGCACACGCCACTGTGACCCTGTACACACGCCACTGTGACCCGCGCACACGCCACTGTGACCCTGTACACACGCCACTGTGACCCGCGCACACGCCACTGTGACCCGCGCACACGCCACTGTGACCCGCGCACACGCCACTGTGACCCGCGCACACACGCCACTGTGACCCTGTACACACGCCACTGTGACCCGCGCACACGCCACTGTGACCCTGTACACACGCCACTGTGACCCTGTACACACGCCACTGTGACCCTGTACACACGCCACTGTGACCGCGCACACGCCACTGTGACCCGCGCACACGCCACTGTGACCCTGTACACACGCACTGTGACCCTGTACACACGCCACTGTGACCCGCACACACGCCACTGTGACCCTGTACACACGCCACTGTGACCCGCGCACACGCCACTGTGACCCTGTACACACGCCACTGTGACCCTGTACACACGCCACTGTGACCCGTGCACACGCCACTGTGACCCGCGCACACGCCACTGGTGACCCGCGCACACGCCACTGTGACCCGCGCACACGCCACTGTGACCCTGTACACACGCCACTGTGACCCTGTACACACGCCACTGTGACCCTGTACACACGCCACTGTGACCCGCGCACACGCCACTGTGACCCCGCGCACACGCCACTGTGACCCGCGCACACGCCACTGTGACCCGCGCACACGCCACTGTGACCCGCGCACACGCCACTGTGACACGCCACACGCCACTGTGACCCTGTACACACCACGCCACTGTGACCCGCGCACACGCCACTGTGACCCTGTACACACGCCACTGTGACCCGCGCACACGCCACTGTGACCCTGTACACACGCCACTGTGACCCTGTACACACGCCACTGTGACCCGCGCACACACCACTGTGACCCGCGCACACGCCACTGTGACCCTGTACACACGCCACTGTGACAGACGTGGTCACAGAGGGGGGTCACAGAGGGGAGGTCACAGAGGGGGGTCACAGAGGGGGGTCACAGAGGGACAGACAGAGGGGAGGTCACAGAGGGGGGGTCACAGAGGGGGGGTCACAGAGGGGGTCACAGAGGGGGGGTCACAGAGGGGAGGTCACAGAGGGGGGTCACAGAGGGGAGGTCACACAGAGGGGGGGGTCACAGAGGGGGGTCACAGAGGGGAGGTCACAGAGGGGGGTCACAGAGGGGAGGTCACAGACGTGGTCACAGAGGGGGGTCACAGAGGGGGGGGGGTCACAGAGGGGGGGTCACAGACGTGGTCACAGAGGGGGAGGTCACAGAGGGGGGGTCACAGAGGGGAGGTCACAGAGAGGGGGGGGTCACAGAGGGGGGTCACAGAGGAGGTCACAGAGGGGGGGGTCACAGAGAGGGGGGGTCACAGAGGGGGTCACAGAGGGGGGGGTCACAGAGGAGGTCACAGAGGGGATCACAGAGGAGGTCACAGACGTGGTCACTTCTAAACAGGGCTGTGTCGTGACGATATTCGTCCTAAAGTTCTTCAGGTGCCCTCACATTTAGACGAGTCTCACCTGAGCACTGGAGCGTTTCTGCAGCAGCCACCTGTCGGCCTCAGGTGAGGCGGGGGCGTGGCCCGTGCCGGGGCCTGTGCTGAGCTCTGGTGTCTGATTGGCCGCTGTCTTTGTCGGTGCTACCCACAGGTCAGCCTGCAGGGGGCGCTGGAAGGGACAGCTGTCTGTGGTCTCCATGGAAACAGAGGAGGCGGGGCTGGAGGTGAGGGGGTGGAGCCAAGCCTCGAGAATCGCCTGAACCTGAAACAGAGGAACCAAAGGTCAAAGGTCAGGAGCCTGTCACTGACGAGGGTAAGTGAACTCCACTAGGGGGCGATATGACCAAAAACTTCAACAGAGGATTCACCATAACCCTCTGTGAGAGAGAACATCCAGAGGAGAACCCTCTGTGTGAGAGAGAACGTTCAAACAGGAGAACCCTCTGTGTGAGAGAACATCCAGAGGAGAACCCTATGTGTGAGAGAGAACATCCAGAGGAGAACCCTCTGTGTGAGAGAGAACATCCAGAGGAGAACCCTCTGTGTGAGAGAGAACATCCAGAGGAGAACCCTCTGTGTGAGAGAGAACATCCAGAGAGAACCCGTGTGTGAGAGGCGAACATCCAGAGGAGAACCCTCTGTGAGAGAGAGAACGTTCAAACAGAGGTGAGAGAACATCCAGAGGAGAACCCTATGTGTGAGAGAGAACATCCAGAGGAGAACCCTATGTGTGGAGAGACATCCAGAGGAGAACATGTGTGAGGAGAGAACATCCAGAGGAGAACCCTCTGTGTGAGAGAGAACATCCAGAGGAGAACCCTCTGTGTGAGAGAAAACATCCAGAGAGAACCCTCTGTGAGAGAGAGAGAACATCCAGAGTGTGAGAGAGAGAACATTCAAACAGGAGAACCCTCTGTGTGAGAGAACATCCAGAGGAGAACCCTGTGTGAGAGAGAACATTCAAAGAGGAGAACCCTCTGTGTGAGAGAGACATCCAGAGGAGAACCCTCTGTGTGTGAGAGAGACGTTCAAACCCTGTGTGAGGAGAAACGAGGAACCTCACCCAGGAGACCCTCTGTGTGTGAGAGAACATCCAGAGGAGAACCCTCTGTGTGAGAGAGAACATCCAGAGAACCCTCTGTGTGAGAGAGAACATCAGGAGAACCCTCTGTGTGAGAGAACATCCAGAGGAGAACCCTCTGTGTGAGAGAGAACATCCAGAGGAGAACCCTCTGTGTGAGAGAGAACATCCAGAGGAGAACCCTCTGTGTGAGAGAGAAACATCCAGAGGAGAACCCTCTGTGTGAGAGAGAACGTTGTGAGGAGAGAGAACAGGAGAACCCTCTGTGTGAGAGAACATCCAGAGGAGAACCCTCTGTGTGAGAGAGAACGTTCAAACAGGAGAGACCCTCTGTGTGAGAGAACATCCAGAGGAGAACCCTGTGTGAGAGAGAACGTTCAAACAGGAGAACCCTCTGTGTGAGAGAACATCCAGAGGAGAACCCTCTGTGTGAGAGAGAACGTTCAAACAGGAGAACCCTCTGTGAGAGAGAACGTTCAAACAGGAGAACCCTATGTGTGAGAGAACATCCAGAGAACCCTCTGTGTGAGAGAGAACATCCAGAGGAGAACCCTCTGTGTGAGAGAGAACCCAGATGAGAACCCTATGTGTGAGAGAGAACATCCAGAGAACCCTCTGTGTGAGAGAGAGAGTGAGAGAACATCCAGAGGAGAACCCTCTGTGAGAGAGAGGAGAACCCTCTGTGAGAGAACATCAGAGGAGAACCCTCTGTGTGAGAGAGAACATCCAGAGGAGAACCCTCTGTGTGAGAGAGAACATCCAGAGGAGAACCCTCTGTGTGAGAGAGAACATCCAGAGGAGAACCCTCTGTGTGAGAGAGAACATCCAGAGGAGAACCCTCTGTGTGAGAGAGAACATCCAGAGAACCCTGTGTGAGAGAGAACATCCAGAGGAGAACCCTCTGTGTGAGAGAGAACATCCAGAGGAGAACCCTCTGTGTGAGAGAGAACATCCAGAGGAGAACCCTCAGTGAGAGAACATCCAGAGGAGAACCCTCTGTGTGAGAGAACGTTCAAATTAAACCAGTTTCATAACGAGCCTTGATTATTAAAAACACTAATTAAATTAACTCCTCTTCTTCAACTACAAATGCACAAATATTTAAACAACTTCTCCAGGTCTGCACCCGACACGAGTCCGGTCAGGACCGGGTCTGGTCCTGACCGGGACCAGACCCGGTCAGGACTTTGCTGCAGGGAGACTGACCTTCTCCTCTCTCTCACTGAAGGACAGTGGCATCTTCTTCACAGTGGGCGGGTCCTTGTTTTTCGTGGGCGTGTCCCTCTCTTTAGTGGGCGTGGTCTTGACCCCGTTCTTGTCCCGTCCCTCCCTCCGCAGTAGCCACGCCCTCAGAGCATCACGCCCACAGTTCTCGTCACATACGCAGTTTCTCAGAGAAGAACAGGGCTCGTTAGCACGGCACACCTGCTGCACCGGCGCCACCTACAGGAGACAAAACGACACCATCAGACCACAGAGCCCTGTACACCTGCTGCAGAGTGAAAGGGGAAATGGACAAAAAATTAAGAGCCTCCATCTCACGAAGTATAAGACCTGGAGATCATCATCTCCGCTCACAGACTTGCACCTCCTCGTACAGACCTGCACCCGACTCTGGTCTCAGTCTTCTTTCTCTAAAATGACTAAATAAGTGCTGAGTTTTAGTTGTTTTCTTGAACAGTCTAAAGTGAAAGGAGTGACACTCGTCTGCAGCAGAGTGCACAGCACCTACATTAGACCGCAACAAACTCAGATGAATTTATCGTTTAGCTTGTGATCTTTCACCTCTGTTACATGTTTCACTTTTATTAATGAAAGTTTCACACTGACCTGCTGAAGCCACGCCTCCAGTGCCTCGCTGCGGCTCCGCTCTTTGGACTTCAGGTTCTGGTCTCTGGTCCGGTCTTCGTCCTGGGTCTTGTCCTGGGTCTTGTCCTGGGTCTTGTCCTGGGTCTTGTCCTGGGTCTTGTCCTGGGTCTTGTCCTGGGTCTTGTCCTGGGTCTTGTCCTGGGTCTTGTCCTGGGTCTTGTCCTGGGTCTTGAGGGGGGTCTGGTCCTGGTTTAGACTCTGGACATTCTGGTTCTTCAGACACCTGAGTTTCCCGAGCGCGTTCCCGAGGTTCTCGATCTCCACTGCGCTCTGTGGGCGTTTACAGGAGGAGCAGTCTCGGGGTAGCAGCCAATCAGAGCTATCCCAGTGGTCTTCAAAGGGCCGAAGCACCGCCCCCCAGGACTCGCACTCCTCTGACTGGTCCATCTCCTCTGAGCTCAACTCTGATTGGTCAATCTCCTCAAAAGAAGAGGAAGTGCTGCAGCTGATACTCCGCCCCCTGCTGCTAAGGCCATCATCATGGGAGGGGTTAGAAGAGGAAAGGGGCGCGGTCTCTTTCACAAGCCACGCCTCCAGGTCGAGGAGCTGCCCCCACGCCGAAAACACGTCAAAGGGAGGCGGAGTCTGGACACAAGTCTAAAGCAGAAAGGACAGAGTCAGTCTGAGGCAGGAGGAGGGCGGAGTCAGTCTGAGGAAAGACGACGGGGTCAGTCTGAGGAAAGACGACGGGGTCAGTTTGAGGAAAGACGACGGGGTCAGTCTGAGGAAAGAGGACGGGGTCAGTCTGAGGAAGCAGGAGGTCAGGGTTGAGGAAAGACGGGGGTCAGGAGGAAAGACGACGGGGTCAGTCTGAGGCAGGAGGACGGGGTCAGTCTGAGGCAGGAGGACGGGGTCAGTCTGAGGCAGGAGGACGGGGTCAGTCTGAGGCAGGAGGACGGGGTCAGTGAGGAGGAGGAGGACGAGGTCAGTCTGGGTCAGTCTGAGGAAGAAGCGGGGGTCAGTCTGAGGAAAGAGGGCGGGGTCGGTCTGAGGAAGAAGGGCGGGGTCAGTCTGAGGAAGAAGGGCGGGGTCAGTCTGAGGAAGAAGGGCGGGGTCAGTCTGAGGCAGAGGACGGAGTCAGTCTGAGGCAGGGACGGGGTCAGTCTGAGGAAGAAGGGGTCAGTCTGAGGAAGGGGACGGGGTCAGTCTGAGGAAGAAGGGCGGGGTCAGTCTGAGGAAGAAGAGGCGGGGTCAGTCTGAGGAAGGAGGGCGGGGTCAGTCTGAGGCAGGAGGACGGAGTCAGTCTGAGGCAGGAGGGCGGGGTCAGTCTGAGGAGGACATAACCATAAATGGGTTTTCCCTCATTTCCGCTGTCACCTGCAGTCACCACCTCTTCAGTCACCTGGTCTGACCGTTTTTATGACCGTCTTTATGACCAAATTAAACACAAACACAGAACGACTGATCTGACACAAACACAGGAAACAACAGCCATAAACCCACTGTAAAAACTACTGTTTACTTCTGCAGAGGTCAAACTCCACAGGAGACTCTGCCACACTCACTCTCACTGACCCCATCTGACCCACACCCACAGTGTGACCCCGTCTGACCCACACCCACAGTGTGACCCGGTCTGACCCACACCCACAGGGTGACCCCGTCTGACCCACACCCACAGGGTGACCCCGTCTGACCCACACCCAGTGTGACCCGGTGACCCCCCACAGTCTGACGCACACCCACAGGGTGACCCCGTCTGACGCACACCCACAGTGTGACCCCGTCTGACGCACACCCACAGTGTGACCCACAGGGTGACCCCGTCTGACCCACACCCACAGTGTGACAGGGTGACCCAGTTCTGACCCACCCCACCCCACAGTGTGACCCCGTCTGACCCACACCCACAGGGTGACCCGGTCTGACCCACACAAACAGTCTGACCCCGTCTGACTCAGTCTGTGGGTCAGACCGGGTCACAGTCTGTCCCGATCTGACCCTAGCCCCTCCCCCTCCTGCACAGGTGCGTCTCTGTCTCTCTCACCTGTGGCTGTGAACATGTCACCAGCCAATCCCGTGTCTCGCTGCTTTGGTAACCCTTGGCAACAGACTGTGGCTCCGCCCCCAGCAGCCACTGGCTCAGAGCGCCCTCTGTCTTCTGTAGAAACAATAACACATTTATATTTAGTTCAAGTCTAAAGTTTGACCACAACACCAGTATCTGTCCAATAAGAGTTCTCACCTGTCTCTTGGGGGCGGGGCTGTGGGCAGATGATGTCACAGCTCCGAATGATGTGATGGCGGAGCGTAAGGAGCGACTGTCGCCATGGAAACAGAGGTCAGGGGTCTCCTCTGGGGTCAGGCTCAGGGTCGCCACACTGCACAGAAACATCAAATGACCTGTCAGATTTAAACATCAAACTTTTAAAAGTATCACCTGGGTCAAATGTTTGGGTCAAATCCCCAACAGTGAAAAATCAGCAGCCCCAGCCCCAGCCCAAGCGCCCGTGTGACTCTGACCTGTCCAGGAGTGCAACCAGTTGATTGGTCAGGTGGTTCTCAGGTCGTTGCTGATTGGCTGCTTCTGAAGCTGGTCTGAGATTAGGTCCAGCTGAGCTCTGAGCTGTGGACAGGACACGAGGGGTTAAAAGTGTGGACACGAGGGGTTAAAAGTGTGGACACGAGGGGTTAAAAGTGTGGACACGAGGGGTTAAAAGTGTGGACACGAGGGGTTAAATGTGTGGACACGAGGGGATAAATGTGTGGACACGAGGGGTTAAATGTGTGGACACGAGGGGTTAAATGTGTGGACACGAGGGGTTAAATGTGTGGACATTATTAAACACATAAGAGTCACAACTGTAATTAAATCTCCCATTAGGATTTTAATAGGATTTGTGTAGGATTTCTATTAGTACTGGAGCAATATTATATAGATATAGATTATATTATTTATACACACACTCAAACATATTACATATTTACTCGTGTCACGTGGAAGATCTGCTGCTGAAGTGTTTTTATTATATTATATTTATAATACATATATATATGTATATTTATATTTACTCGTGTCACGTGGAAGATCTGCTGCTGCTGAAGTGTTTATATTATATTTATTATATATATATATATATATATATATATATATATATATATATATATATATACACACACACACATACATACATATATATATATATATATACATTTACTCGTGTCATGTGGAGGATCTGCTGCTGCAGACTCTCACTCTTCACTTGCTCGAGGATCTCGATCTGTCCGAGAAGCCACAGCTCTCTGCAGCGCAGCGCCTCCTGCTGGCGACTCATCAGGCTCTGCACCTGTCCCCGCACCTGCACAGACAGAACGACAGGTGAGCACGAGACAGGTGAGCATGAGGTGAGCATGAGACAGGTGAACATGAGACAGGTGAACATGTGACAGGTGAACGTGTGACATGAGACAGGTGTGACAGCAGTGACAGGTGAACGTGTGACATGAGACAGGTGAACGTGTGACATGAGACAGGTGTGAACGTGTGACATGAGACATGAGACAGGTGAACGTGACATGTGACAGGTGAACGTGTGACAGGTGAACGTGTGAACATGTGACATGAGACAGGTGAACGTGTGACATGAGACAGGTGAACGTGTGACATGAGACAGGTGAACATGAGACAGGTGAACATGAGACAGTGAGACAGGTGAACATGAGACAGGTGAACATGAGACAGGTGAACATGAGAGACAGGTGAACAGTGACAGAGACAGGAGACAGGTGAACAGGTGACGTGTGAACATGAGACAGGTGAACATGTGACATGAGACAGGTGAAACGTGTGACATGAGACAGGTGAACGTGTGACATGAGACAGGTGAACGTGTGACATGAGACAGAGAACGGTGAACATGAGACAGGTGAACATGAGACAGGTGAACGTGTGACATGAGACAGGTGAACATGAGACAGGTGAACATGAGACAGGTGAACATGTGACAGGTGAACGTGTGACATGAGACAGGTGAACGTGTGACATGAGACAGGTGAACGTGTGACATGAGACAGACAGTGAACGTGACGTGTGACATGAGACAGGTGAACGTGTGACATGAGACAGGTGAAACATGACAGGTGAACAGGTGAACATGAGACAGGTGAACATGAGACAGGTGAACGTGTGACATGAGACAGGTGAACGTGTGACATGAGACAGGTGAACATGAGACATGAGACAGGTGAACGTGTGACATGAGACAGGTGAACATGAGACAGGTGAACGTGTGACATGAGACAGGTGAACGTGTGACATGAGACAGGTGAACGTGTGACATGAGACAGGTGACACATGAGACAGGTGAACATGAACGTGTGACATGACATGAGACAGGTGAACATGAGACATGAGACAGGTGAACGTGTGACATGACACAGGTGAACATGAGACAGGAGAACAGTGTGAATGACAGGTGAACATGAGACAGGTGAACGTGTGACATGAGACAGGTGAACGTGTGACATGAGACAGGTGAACGTGTGACATGAGACAGGTGAACGTGTGACATGAGACATGAGACAGGTGAACATGCGACATGTGACATGAGACAGGTGAACATGAGAGGCACAGATCGTTGAGGCATAAACAGGTGTGTTATGGCGTGAACTCAGATGAACATGTGCCTCCCTGTCAAGTACACAACGCAGTACACAGTAGTACACCACAGTAACAGTCTAAATACCCGCTCAAAGTACTGAACCTGCCCTGTGTGCAGAATAAACCCTGAAACAACGAGTTTAGAGACAGTAAACGGTGATTTCAGAGTTTAGAAAATAAACGAAGATAATCCCAGAATCAGGTCTACTGTGAGACCACACTGTCATTTACAGATTAAGACTACCCTGTGCTGTAAAAGTCATTTAAGTATTGAAGTATTTCAGAGCAGATTCTCACCTAAAAACAGGTCAGATCTGGTCCTGTTACACAAGGGTGTTCTCAATCAGGTCCTCAGGCTCTCTCCCTCCTCTTCTCTCTGTCCATCTGTGATCTAAGGTCAGTTATACCTGAGAGTCACATGCCTCCTCACCTCCTCCTCCTCCTCCTCCTCCTCCTCCACTCCCTCCTCTGCTCCTGTCCTCCTCCTACTCCCCCTCTTCTCCTCCCCCCCCCGGGTATTGGGTCTGTTGTTCCCTTTGACCCGCTCCGATAAACGCCTCACACAGATGTTTTTGTGGCGTCTGTTTTCAGCTCTAATCTCCATGTGATTCACTGATGAGCAACACGGACAAATCTGAACCGTATTATTTTGGGATTGTCCAGATACAACCTCAGAAATGTGCTCAAACGTGTCTGCAGATTCCTCATCACAAACACACCTGGAGTTGTATTTGTTTCATTTACACGTTTAACACAAGCCCTGGAATTTTCAATCTCTACTGAACTAAAAGTAAAAGTGGTTAATGTAAAAACTACCACTTCATGACATCACAAGGTGGAACAGAGCATTTTGAGCTTTGGAGATGTTACAGACTAATAATAAAGTGTTAAACGTGTGTGAATGAGTTTGTTTTTGAGGAGGTAACAGCTTTAGAAGAGTCAGTTTGTGTCACACACGAACTTTAACCTGACCCAGAATTTCAAATATTTACTTCTGTTCAACAAGAGCCATAATTACACCTGAGCAGGTTTGACTCACAGAATGACCAGTGTGTGTGTGTGTGTGTGTGTGCGCGCACATACATACGTGTGTGTGTATGTGCGCACATACGTGTGTGTGCACATACATGTGCGTGTGTTTGTGCGTGTGTGCACATACATGTGCGTGTGTTTGTGAGTGTTTGTGTGCACATACGTGTGTGTGCACATACATGTGCGTGTGTGTGTGTGTGTGCACATACATGTGCGTGTGTTTGTGAGTGTGTGTGTGCGTGCGTGTGTGCACATACATGTGCGTGTGTTTGTGAGTGTGTGTGTGCGTGTGTGCGTAGACACACATACATGTGTGTGTGCGTAGACACACATACATATGTGTGTGCGTATACACACATACATGTGTGTGTTCATATCTCACCTCTGTAGCGTTTTGTCTCAGTTCTTTCTCCGTCTTTAAGAGTCCGCTCACGGCGTCCTCCAGCTGCTGTTGCGCCCGACTGCACTGCCCCCACAGGTCCATACTGAAACTGCACACAGGAAAAATAATGGATCAATAACAACGTGAAGACTACCGTTTACCGTTTAGAGCGGCAATGATTCATCAATGAAATCAACGACAACCTGACGTCTAGGAAATACGTTAGAGTATCGCTCTTTAAATAACCTGCATGTGCCACTGCGAGCACGACCTCTCTCCCCACAACTGTGTCCAAACATAGACTGTCCCTCAGGGAGACTCAGCGGAGCTACAGACTGGGGCCGTTCACCCTCGCACACGGCACTGTACATGGGTTTAGTTAATGAATCAAAACAATAATAATTTAATCAATAAGAAAATAATCATCATGCAGCCCTACTACTATAACTACAACTGAACATGTACAAACAGAGACGGTCTGGTCTGTCCTGGTCAGAGACAAAATAAAACAAAACCTGAAATCCAGAGATAACTGGAGCTGAAACCACAGATCTGATCGAATCCAAGAGACCTGACCAGAATCCAAGTCCTGGCCCACAGAGTCCAGCTGAAGTCCAGATTCCAGAAGAACAATTATGAGACACACGCAACACTGGCCCCTAAAACTGATCCTGAACCAGGTCTAATCCTGCTCCAAATGTGCTCAAACCTGATCTAAACAGGGGCCAAATTTAGCTGTGGTTTAGTCTGGACTCTGATCTGTGGCTGACCACATGGATCAGACCAGGACTAAACCAGGATCAGACCAGGACTAAACCAGGATCAGACCAGGACTAAACCCTGGTCAGAGGTGAAGTATAGCAGGATTAGTGCTGGTTTAGTTTATTCAGGGTCAGATCCTGGTGTGTGACACCAGTTCAAACCACAGCTGAGATGTTTTTAGTTCCAGAGTCCTGGTTTAGTTCTAGATTTTGGTTTTAGGTCCTGGTTCAGTCTCTGGGCCCCTGTGCGTGTATGTGTGTGTGTGAGATAGATAGGACTCAGCTGAGGTCTAGTCCTGGTTTAGTTCTGATAAAGTCCCAGTTCTGACGTAGACCGCGCTGAACAAGGTTTATCAGAGCTCACAGCTGACTGAGTCCACGCCCTGAGACGAGGGGCTCCGACCCGAGACGAGGGGTTCTGACCCAATGCAGGGACAGTCTTTAAATCAGACCTATTCAAACTGGACTGTTCTTCTTCAACCACACGCCACATGCACCACACGCAGCCGCACGTCACCTCTAACTCACGCTCACGCTGACACAGAGGAGCTTTCAAAATAAGATCCAGATACGCCACAAATACATTTATAAAGTGTTATTTTCATGAACATTTCAAACATTTGGAGTCAATGTTAAGAAACCTTAATATTTCACATAGAGCTGTTTTTCCTTTAGCTTCTGCTGTTTGTGCCAAGACTCACAGGCTCCTCCCCCTCGACCTCTGCCCTGACGCTCTGACTGTGGCGGACACACATCTACCACAGATATAATAAACTCGTTGTTATATCAAATGGATTTATGTGGAGATTTCCTCTCAGGATTTTCATTATATACATACGGACGAGCTTATTAGCGTGTCATGAGGAGCAAAAGTCACTTCGGAGGAAATGCGGTCGGTGATAAATTATTTACTGTTTTTGGTCGGCGGCCCGGTAGCAAATGCGCCATAGAGAAACAACACAACTTATTTAAAGGACAGAGCCACATCACAGTCACTACAGATCTCAGATTCTTTATGAGTTTTGTATTAGACTGAACCAATAACTGCAACAAACTCTAAAATGTGACACAGCCCCTAAGACCCCGGGTCAGAGGAGGCCAGAGCCCCTCAGACCCCGGGTCAGAGGAGGCCAGAGCCCCTCAGACCCCGGGTCAGAGGAGGCCAGAGCCCCTCAGACCCCGGGTCAGAGGAGGCCAGAGCCCCTCAGACCCCGGTCAGAGGAGGCCAGAGCCCCTCAGACCTGGGTCAGAGGAGGCCAGAGCCTTTCAGACCCGGGTCAGAGGAGGCCAGAGCCCCTCAGACCCGGGTCAGAGGAGGAGCTGTAATGTTGCTCTGTTACATGAACATTAGTGTACTCAGACGGAGTTAAACCCGGGTGTTCTGCAGAAAAGCTTTGTTGAACTCCTGTGATGTAAACGGTGTGCGTGTTGCATCATCAGCTGATTTTTGTGTTTTCTGCAGAATCCACGTTGAAGTCAAAGCATTTTACACCGAGGTTGTGTTAAAATCCACAAGTGTGACACATAAAGGAGCGAAATAAAGGCACAGCTCAGGATTAAAGACTAAATACTCATTTCACAAACCTGTGAGAATAAACTAAAAACACTGAACCATGACACGATCAGGGCTGAGTCTGCACAAACACTGACCTTTGACCTCAAAATGAACCAAACAAACACACGACCCGATCAATAAAAGCACCGGAGATCACATTAGTACATTATGAACATGATTAAACACGATTAAACATGATTAAAACATTATTAAAACATGTTCAGTTCACCTTTGTTGAACCAGGTCTAAACCGGGACTAAACCGGGTCTAAACCGGGACTAAACCGGGACTAAACCCGGTCTAAACCGGGACTAAACCCGGTCTACACCGGGACTAAACCCGGTCTACACCGGGACTAAACCGGGTCTAAACCGGGACTAAACCGGGACTAAACCAGGTCTAAACCAGGACTAAACCCGGTCTAAAGCCATAATCCATGTCTTGTCCGTGTTTTCTGCCTGTTTTGTCCGTGTTTAATCGTCTTTACCTCGTGTTCTGGACCCGGCTCTTTCTCTGTTCCGCCATTTTCCTCCTGTGTCTGCGGCACGTACTCTGCGCGCTCCAGACGCCAGCTGAACGCGCCCCCACGTGACCCCGCGCACCCACGTGACTCCGCGCACCCACGTGACCCCGCGCACCCACGTGACCCTCTGTGGAAGCTTCAGGACAAAAACAAAGAGACGAGTCTGACCCGAACACTGAGACTCAGAGTTTAAGAGAAAATAGAGTCTGAGTTTAACCCGAGGGACTACACGGACAGTATACAGTGTGTTTAAGAGAATAAGAGCCGGATATGAGCCGATAAGAGCCGGAGGTGGAGAAACTAGTTTATGAACCGTAAAGGAACTAAAGAAGCGAACCCACTTCACACAGTGTGTCTCGTTCATGTGAGATGATGACGAGCATCATTCACCTTTAAAAAGTTTTGCACCAGAGTAAACTGAATAAAACCACTGCGGCAACAAAAGTGTTCACAAGTTTAACAAGACAACATGTTAGCAACTTATGCTAACAGCGACATGTCGTTACTGGCATACAGCGCTAACCAATGCTAACATGTCGTTACTAGCGTAAGGTGCTAACCACATCACACACACACACACACATCTCCCGACACGATCACTGCGGCGCTCGAGGGTCCCACTCTCACTCAGGCCTTAAACACATCGTAAAGAAAAAGGCCTTGAACACATCACAAAGTTCATCAGAATTTAGAGATAAGAACAGGAAAAAACACAACACACAACAGATACACACAACGAGAGAGCAAACACACAACAGATACACACAACGAGAGAGCAAACACACAACAGATACACACAACGAGAGAGCAAACACACAACAGATACACACAACGAGAGAGCAAACACAACAGATACACACAACGAGAGAGCAAACACACAACAGATACAACGAGAGAGCAAACACACAACAGATACAACGAGAGAGCAAACACACAACAGATACACAATGAGAGAGCAAACACACAACAGATACACACGAGAGAGCAAACACACAACAGATACACACAAACACAGCTGCAGTGGGACGTGACGATGACCCACACGATGGACGTCTGACCTAAATTCCACATGGACGATTGTTAAAAGAAACTTTAAAACTGTCAAAAGAATCAAAACCAGACACTGATCAATAAAAGTCGTCCTGAAGCTCCTGCGGTTCACAGGTATCAGCAGGGCCGCTTCACACTACAGGCCGACTGAGCAGCTGCTCAGGGGCCCCCAAGAGCCCACACAATGATATATCGACTTTTACTGGACACAGGGCGAGTTTACATCAGCATAAATGTACATATAAAACTATTACTTTTGTTTTATATTTATCGTACAAAAATATCTGCTGCTGCTACACGTGTTTTTGAGTCGGGCAGAGGTGAGGGCAGCTCTGCGTTTACACCAATGTAAGGACCCCCCTTTATAATGTGAATAAAAGACCACGGTCACAACTGGACACGTCCACCACAAACATGTCCAAAACTGTTCACCCCCTTGTGTTTTTATGTTTGTTTTTATATGTTTGTGTTTGTATATGTTTGTGTTTGTATATGTTTGTGTTGTTTTTTATGTTTGTGTGTTTGTGTGTTTTTATGTTTGTGTTTTTATATGTTTGTGTTTTTATATGTTTGTGTTTTTATATGTTTGTGTTTTTTTGTCTGTGTTTTTATATATTTGTGTTTTTTTGTCTGTGTTTTCATATATTTGTGTTTTTTTTTGTCTGTGTTTTTATATATTTGTGGTTTTTTTTTGTTTGTGTTTTTATATATTTGTGGGTTTTTTTTGTTTGTGTTTTTATATATTTGTGTTTTTTTTTTGTTTGTGTTTTTATATATTTGTGTTTTTTTTGTCTGTGTTTTTATATATTTGTGTTTTTTTTTGTCTGTGTTTTTATATATTTGTGTTTTTTTTTGTCTGTGTTTTTATATTTGTGTTTTTTTTTTGTCTGTGTTTTTATATATTTGTGTTTTTTTTTGTCTGTGTTTTTATATTTTGTGTTTTTTTGTCTGTGTTTTTATATATTTGTGTTTTTTTGTCTGTGTTTTTATATATTTGTGTTTTTTTGTCTGTGTTTTTATATTTGTGTTTTTTTGTCTGTGTTTTTATATATTTGTATTTTTTTGTCTGTGTTTTTATATATTGGTGTTTTTTTGTCTGTGTTTTTATATATGGTTTTTTTTGTCTGTGTTTTTATATATTGTGTTTTTTTTGTCTGTGTTTTTATATATTTGTGTTTTTTTCTGTGTGTTTATATATTTGTGTTTTTTTTTGTCTGTGTTTTTATATATTTGTGTTTTTTGTCTGTGTTTTTATATTTGTGTTTTTTTTTGTCTGTGTTTTTATATATTTGTTTTTTTTGTCTGTGTTTTTATATTTGTGTTTTTTTTTGTCTGTGTTTTTATATATTTGTGTTTTTTTGTCTGTGTTTTTATATTTGTGGTTTTTTTTTTGTCTGTGTTTTTTATATATTGTGTTGTTTTTTTTGTCTGTGTTTTTATATATTGTGTTTTTTTTGTCTCTGTTTTTTATATATTTGTGTTTTTTTTTGTCTGTGTTTTTATATATTTGTGTTTTTTTGTCTGTGTTTTTATATATTTGTGTTTTTTTGTCTGTGTTTTTATATATTGTGTTTTTTTTGTCTGTGTTTTTATATATTTGTGTTTTTTTTGTCTGTGTTTTTATATTATGGTGTTTTTTTGTCTGTGTTTTTATATATTTGTGTTTTTTTTTGTCTGTGTTTTTATATATTGGTGTTTTTTTGTCTGTGTTTTTATATATTGGTGTTTTTTTGTCTGTGTTTTTATATATTGGTGTTTTTTTGTCTGTGTTTTTATATATTTGTGTTTTTTTGTCTGTGTTTTTATATTTGTGTTTTTTTGTCTGTGTTTTTATATTTGTGTTTTTTTTGTCTGTGTTTTTATATATATTTGTGTTTTTTTTTTTGTTTGTGTTTTTTATATATATTGTGTGTTTTTTTTTTTTTGTGTTTTTATATATTTGTGTTTTTTTTTGTCTGTGTTTTTATATATTTGTGTTTTTTTTTGTCTGTGTTTTTTATATTTGTGTTTTTTTTTTTTGTCTGTGTTTTTATATTGGTGTGTTTTTTTGTCTGTGTTTTTATATATTGGTGTTTTTTTGTCTGTGTTTTATATATTTTGTGTTTTTTTGTCTGTGTTTTTATATATTTGTGTTTTTTTGTCTGTGTTTTTATATTTGTGTTTTTTTTTTGTGTCTGTGTTTTTATATTTGTGTTTTTTTTTTGTCTGTGTTTTTTATATATTGGTGTTTTTTGTGTCTGTGTTTTTATATGTTGGTGTTTTTTTTTGTCTGTGTTTTTATATGTTGGTGTTTTTTTGTCTGTGTTTTTATATATTTGTGTTTTTTTGTCTGTGTTTTATATATTTTGTGTTTTTTTGTCTGTGTTTTTATATATTTGTGTTTTTTTTGTCTGTGTTTTTATATTTTTTTTTTTTTTGTCTGTGTTTTTAATATTTTGTGTTTTTTTTTGTCTGTGTTTTTATATATTTGTGTTTTTTTGTGTCTGTGTTTTTATATATTTGTGTTTTTTTTGTCTGTGTTTTATATATTGTGTTTTTTTTTGTCTGTGTTTTATATATTGTGTTTTTTTTTGTCTGTGTTTTTTATTATATGTGTTTTTTTGTCTGTGTTTTTTATATATTTGTGTTTTTTGTCTGTTTTTATATATTTGTGTTTTTTTGTCTGTGTTTTTATATATTGGTGTTTTTTTGTCTGTTTTTTTATATTGGTGTGTTTTTTTGTCTGTGTTTTTATATATTGGTGTTTTTTTTTTGTCTGTGTTTTTATATATTGGTGTTTTTTTTTGTCTGTGTTTTTATATATTTGTGTTTTTTTTTTGTCTGTGTTTTTTATATTTGTGTGTTTTTTTGTCTGTGTTTTTATATTTTGTGTTTTTTTTTGTGTCTGTGTTTTTATATATATTGTTTTTTTTGTCTGTGTTTTTATATATTTGTGTTTTTTTTTGTCTGTGTTTTTTTTGTGTTTTTTTTTTGTCTGTGTTTTTATATATTGTGTTTTTTTTGTCTGTGTCTTTGTTGTTTTTTTGTCTGTGTTTTTTTTGTCTGTGTGTTTTATATATTTGTGTTTTTTTTGTCTGTGTTTTTATATATTGTGTTTTTTTGTCTGTGTTTTTATATATTGGTGTTTTTTGTCTGTGTTTTTATATATTGGTGTTTTTTTGTCTGTGTTTTTATATATTGGTGTTTTTTTGTCTGTGTTTTTATATTTGTGTTTTTTTTGTCTGTGTTTTTATATTTGTGTTTTTTTGTCTGTGTTTTTATATATTTGTGTTTTTTTGTCTGTGTTTTTATATATTTGTGTTTTTTTGTCTATGTGTTGTTCTTATTTGAATCACTGACCCAGACTCTGTCGTCTGGGGCCCAGAGACAAACTCGGCTCTGGGCCCCTGGAAGCTGGAGATCGAGGCTAAAAAAGTCCCACAGAAATGAACCTGTGACCAGCTCCAACCGTCACAGGTGGAGGTCTGTGATATTTAACAGACATGCACCAGAGATTATACCTCCATCAGGTGTAAGGATGGAGAGATTATACCTCCATCAGGTGTAAGGATGGAGAGATTATACCTCCATCAGGTGTAAGGATGGAGAGATTATACCTCCATCAGGTGTAAGGATGGAGAGATTATACCTCCATCAGGTGTAAGGATGGAGAGATTATACCTCCATCAGGTGTAAGGATGGAGAGATTATACCTCCATCAGGTGTAAGGATGGAGAGATTATACCTCCATCAGGTGTAAAGACAGAGAGATTATGCACCTCCGTCAGGTGTAAGGATGGAGAGATTATGGAAGTGGAAAATGGAGGAAGATAAATGTAAATGTGCGTCGTGTATCTCACTTTAAAATGTTTTACTTCTTTAATTCACTCAGTGTTAAAAATGAAGAAACTCTGGAGAAATTTAAAAGAAAAAAAGGGAAAAACTGAAAAAAGCAGAAATGAAAAAAGCAGAAATGAAAAAAGCAGAAATGAACAGATTCACTGCAGAAAAAAGTGCTGAAATAAGACTGACAGTCACATGTTAGCATCGGTTAGCGCCGTATGCTAGCAACGGCATATAAGCATCAATTAGCGCCTTATGCTAGCAACAACATGTTAGCATCTATTAGCGCCTCATGCTAGTAACGACATGTTAGCATTAGTTAGTGCCTTATGCTAGCAGACACAAATCAGGCGCCTTCTCCCCGCTAGCGTTAGCAACAGGTTTGATTGACAGCGTTACCAAGTGTCCGCTCCCTGTTAAACCACTGGTGTGGGGGGAAGGGGCGTTACCTTCAACAGCCTCGCTCTGGATTGGCTTTTTGGTCGCTATGATACTCGCGCTCGGAATTCAAAATGTGAAACTCAGCTCCAAGTTTATCGATATAACCGATATAACCGATATAATCGATATAATCGATGTACCTGCTCCAGCCTCGAGGAGCTTCATCTGGAGCCGACGCTGGAGTCACGTCCTTACAGTTTATACATTTCACCCACAACAATAATCAACAATCTATAAACACAAACCGGGACTGACCCCGACCCCGGGGGACGGCCCCGGGACCGACCCCCGGGACCGACCCCCGGACTGGGGACCGACCGGGACCGGCCCCGGACCGACCCCCGGGACCGACCCCGGGACCGACCCCGGACTGACCCCGGGACCGACCCCGGAATGACCCCGGACTGACCCCGGACTGACCCCGCCTGACGCTGCAGGAGCCACACTGTATTCTGCAAAAACCTGCACAAAAAACCTGAGAAAGTAAAACCTAACAGCAACTTTAACCCAACAGCGACAGAAGACCACGAGGCTGTACTCGTGTATATTTGCAGTAAAAGTACTTCTGCCGTGTACTTCTGCCTCCACAAACACAGAACATGAAGCAGCACAGACACTTTAACTACAGCCTGACCCGGACTAAACCCGAGTTAGACCCGAGTTAGACCCGAGTTAGAGACCCGGGCTAAGTCTGACACGGTTGGTCCAGTGACTGTGGCCCGGTGTGGCCCGGTATAGCCCGGTGTGGCCCGGTGTTATGTCATAAATCCCGGAGCTCACGGGGCCAGTCTGACCGTGAGGCCGCCTGAGGAGCTCCTTGAGCGGGGAGCGGAGCAAACTCACCCCGGGTTCGGAGGCTGGAGGCGGGGCTCGGGGTCCATGGTCCCGCGGCGGTTCGGCTCGGTTCGGTACGGTTCGGTTCTGTTCCGTTAAACTCCGGAGGATCCGGTGGAAAATGCGCGAGGCGGTCACTTTCATCCAATGTCACCGTTACGTCACCGCGTTTCCCTGACGTCAACGGGAGGTGGTGAAACAACGCGAGACAAAACGAGATCTGCAGCAATAACAGACACCAGCGCCTCCTACTGGACAGAGAACAGTACTGCACCAAAAAGAGGCGCAGAGACAGAAGAGCAGGGAGACAGGGGAGAGACAGAGGAGCAGGGAGAGGAGCAGAGAGACAGAGGAGCAGAGGAGAGACAAAAGAGGAGAGACAGAGGAGGAGAGACAGGGGAGCAGACAGAGCAGAGGAGGAGACAGAGGAGAGACAGAGGAGGAGACAGAGGAGAGACAGGAGGAGACAGAGGAGGAGAGACAGAGGAAAGACAGAAGAGCAGAGAGAGGAGCAGAGAGACAGAGGAGCAGAGAGACAGAGGAGCAGAGGAGAGACAGGGGAGCAGACAGAGCAGGAGACAGAGGAGAGACAGAGGAGACACAGAGGAGACAGAGGAGAGACAGGAGGAGACAGAGGAGCAGAGGATGAGCTGAGCCAGTTTAATTTGTTTGAGTTTCACTGAACATGATGGATAAAACTGACACCTGCACTAAACTATTATAATATGAAATGAATCTAAAACTCAGCTCAGAAACAGTTTGACGTCGGAGCAAAAACAAAAATGATTTGACGTTTGTTTATTTACACTGACAGATGTTGAACTTTGTGCCAGTTTTAGAGATTAAACATAAACCAGGTCACGTTTCAAAATAAGCACAAATATTTAAAATGTACGAAAACGTGTCACACTTTACACAGAATCTCAGTCCAAGATTCAAGTCTAAACTAATGTTTTACAATTTCATTAAAAAAATCAAACACTGATGAGTAAAAGTTCATGTTACCACAATAAAGTCACATGACCAAAATTAAAATATTAAAACATATTTAAAAGTTTGAAAAGTTTCAGAGTCAGGAATGAATATTTACAAATGTTTACAAAATCAGACTGAGCCAATCAGAGCTCAGCTTCAGCCTGGGACACGTGAGCCGACCAATCAGAGCTCAGCTTCAGCCTGGGACACGTGAGCCGACCAATCAGAGCTCAGCTTCAGCCCGGGACTCGTGAGCCGACCAATCAGAGCTCAGCTTCAGCCTGGGACACGTGAGCCGACCAATCAGAGCTCAGCTTCAGCCCCGGGACACGTGAGCCGACCAATCAGAGCTCAGCTTCAGCCTGGGACACGTGAGCCGACCAATCAGAGCTCAGCTTCAGCCTGGGACACATGAGCCGACCAATCAGAGCTCAGCTTCAGCCCCGGGACATGTGATTGGTGGATCCTAAAGCGTGGACAGGAAGTCCTTGACCTGAAACAAAATGAGATTCATTTAATTCCTAAAAAACAAGGGCGTGTCCAGAGTCGAGAGGGGCGTGTCCAGAGTCGAGAGGGGCGTGTCCAGAGTCGAGAGGGGCGTGTCCAGAGTCGAGAGGGGCGTGTCCAGAGTCGAGAGGGGCGTGTCCAGAGTCAGCTGAGCAGAACTAGGGTTACAGTAGTACCTTTGACAGTTTGAAGTAGCAGTAGCAGCAGAAGTAGCAGTATTAACAGTAGTAGTAGTCCATTAGCTCGTGTTGTAGTAGTAGTAGTAGTATTTGTACCTTGTCCATCAGCTCGTGCTGTAGTAGTAGTAGTAGTAGTAGTATTTGTACCTTGTCCATTAGCTCGTGTTGTAGTAGTAGTAGTAGTAGTATTTGTACCTTGTCCATTAGCTCGTGTTGTAGTAGTAGTAGTAGTATTTGTACCTTGTCCATTAGCTCGTGTTGTAGTAGTAGTAGTATTTGTACCTTGTCCATTAGCTCGTGTTGTAGTAGTAGTAGTAGTAGTATTTGTACCTTGTCCATTAGCTCGTGTTGTAGTAGTAGTAGTAGTAGTATTTGTACCTTGTCCATTAGCTCGTGTTGTAGTATCGGGTGGTTCTTAAAGTCCTGGTTCACGCTCGTGGACTAAAGTAGGGATGTATTTCAGATACCTTAAAGTCGTGTTGTAGTAAACAGAGTAGTATTCAGAACATTATATATAATATATTGTAGTAGTAGTAGTAGTATTTGTACCTTGTAATAGCTATTGTGTACCTGAGTGCTCTGTGTATTTGTACCTGCCATTAGCCTCATGTTTGCAGTGCAGTTGTTGCAGATACTCCAGAGGAATGTCCTGCTCCTCCTCTCGGCCTCTGTGCAGTAACCTCTGCATACACCTCTGGAAAAGTACACAAAGTACACACATGTGCAGTAACCTTTGCATACACCTCTGGAAAAGTACACAAAGTACACACATGTGCAGTAACCTTTGCATACACCTCTGGAAAAAGTACACAAAGTACACACATGTGCAGTAACCTCTGCATACACCTCTGGAAAAGTACACAAAGTACACACATGTGCAGTAACCTTTGCATACACCTCTGGAAAAGTACACAAAGTACACACACCTGTGCAGTAACCTCTGCATACATCCTCTGGAAAAGTACACAAAGTACACACATGTGCAGTAACCTCTTTGCATACACCTCTGGAAAAGTACACAAAGTACACACATGTGCAGTAACCTCTGCATACACCTCTGGAAAAGTACACAAAGTACACACATGTGCAGTAACCTTTGCATACACCTCTGGAAAAGTACACAAAGTACACACATGTGCAGTAACCTCTGCATACACCTCTGGAAAAGTACACAAAGTACACACATGTGCAGTAACCTTTGCATACACCTCTGGAAAAGTACACAAAGTACACACATGTGCAGTAACCTCTGCATACATCTCTGGAAAAGTACACAAAGTACACACATGTGCAGTAACCTTTGCATACACCTCTGGAAAAGTACACAAAGTACACACATGTGCAGTAACCTCTGCATACACCTCTGGAAAAGTACACAAAGTACACACATGTGCAGTAACCTTTGCATACACCTCTGGAAAAGTACACAAAGTACACACATGTGCAGTAACCTCTGCATACACCTCTGGAAAAGTACACAAAGTACACACATGTGCAGTAACCTTTGCATACACCTCTGGAAAAGTACACAAAGTACACACATGTACAGTACATGTATTGTACATGTGTGTACATGTACAGTACATGTACTGTAAATTTTATCATGATTATGTGTGTCCATCCAGAGAGAGTGTGTGCTTGTGTGAGTTTATGATTTAAATGTGCGTTATGATTTAAATGTGCGTTTGTGATTTAAATGTGCGTTTGTGATTTAAATGTGCGTTTGTGATTTAAATGTGCGTGTTTATGATTTAAATGTGCGTTTATAATTTAAATGTGCGTGTTTATGATTTAAATGTGCGTGTTTATGATTTAAATGTGCGTTTATCATTTAAATGTGCGTTTATCATTTAAATGTGTGTTTATGATTTAAATGTGCGTTTATGATTTAAATGTGTATTTATCATTTAAATGTGCGTGTTTATCATTTAAATGTGTGTTTATGATTTAAATGTGCGCTTATGATTTAAATGTGCGTTTATGATTTAAATGTGCGTTTATGATTTAAATGTGCGTGTTTATGATTTAAATGTGTGCGTTTATGATTTAAATGTGCGTGTTTATGATTTAAATGTGCGTGTTTATGATTTAAATGTGTGTTTATGATTTAAATGTGCGTGTTTATGATTTAAATGTGTGTGTTTATGATTTAAATGTGTGCGTTTATGATTTAAATGTGCGCTTATGATTTAAATGTGCGTTTATGATTTAAATGTGTGTTTATGATTTAAATGTGTGTGTTTATGATTTAAATGTGCGTTTATGATTTAAATGTGCGTGTTTATGATTTAAATGTGCGTTTATGATTTAAATGTGCGTTTGTGATTTAAATGTGCGTTTATGATTTAAATGTGCGTGTTTATGATTTAAATGTGTGTTTATGATTTAAATGTGCGTTTATGATTTAAATGTGTGTTTATGATTTAAATGTGTGTTTATGATTTAAATGTGTGTGTTTATGATTTAAATGTGCGTGTTTATGATTTAAATGTGTGCGTTTATGATTTAAATGTGCGTGTTTATGATTTAAATGTGTGCGTTTATGATTTAAATGTGCGTGTTTATGATTTAAATGTGTGCGTTTATGATTTAAATGTGTGTTTATGATTTAAATGTGCGTGTTTATGATTTAAATGTGCGTGTTTATGATTTAAATGTGTGTTTATGATTTAAATGTGTGCGTTTATGATTTAAATGTGCGTGTTTATGATTTAAATGTGTGTGTTTATGATTTAAATGTGCGTGTTTATGATTTAAATGTGCGTGTTTATGATTTAAATGTCTCTTCCTGTTGTGTAATAATAACGTTGCTTCTAAACATGAGGGATTCTACAAACTGGACAGAAGTTTCTGCTCGTACTGACCAGCAGCACCGTGCACCTGAGGGCACAGCCGGAGGAGGAGTATTTGTAGTACTGGTAGTATCTGTAGTACTCATAGTACTCACCTCGGGCTGGGCTCTCAGGTACACGATGGCGTCTAGGTTTAAATCGGGGCTGAACTGGTCCAGGATCCACTGATGCCAATCCTGATACACAGACCACTCTGTCTCTGTGAGGCTCTGACTCTCCCACAGGGTAGAGGCAAACACATACCTGCACACAGGGTCAGAGAGAGGGTCAGAGAGAGGGTCAGAGAGGGGGTCAGAGAGGGGGTCAGAGAGGGGGTCAGAGAGGGGGTCAGAGAGAGGGTCAGAGAGGGGGTCAGAGAGGGGGTCAGAGAGAGGGTCAGAGAGGGGGTCAGAGAGGGGGTCAGAGAGAGGGTCAGAGAGGGGTCAGAGAGGGGGTCAGAGAGAGGGTCAGAGAGAGGGTCAGAGAGGGGGTCAGAGAGGGGGTCAGAGAGAGGGTCAGAGAGGGGGTCAGAGAGGGGGGGTCAGAGGAGAGGGGGGTCAGAGAGGGGGGTCAGAGAGGGGTCAGTCAGAGAGAGGGTCAGAGAGGGGGGTCAGAGAGGGGGTCAGAGAGGGGTCCAGAGAGGGGGTCAGAGAGAGGGGTCAGAGAGAGGGTCAGAGAGGGGGTCAGAGAGGGGGTCAGGGAGAGGGTCAGAGAGAGGGTCAGAGAGAGGGTCAGAGAGGGGGTCAGAGAGAGGGGGTCAGGGAGAGAGGGTCAGAGAGAGGGTCAGAGAGGGGGGTCAGAGAGAGGGTCAGAGAGGGGGGTCAGAGAGAGGGTCAGAGAGGGGGTCAGAGAGAGGGTCAGAGAGGGGGTCAGGGAGAGGGTCAGAGAGAGGGTCAGAGAGAGGGTCAGAGAGGGGGGTCAGAGAGAGGGTCAGAGAGGGGGGTCAGAGAGAGGTCAGAGAGGGGGTCAGAGAGAGGGTCAGAGAGGGGGTCAGAGAGGGGGTCAGAGAGAGGGTCAGGGAGAGGGTCAGAGAGAGAGGTCAGAGAGAGGGTCAGAGAGAGGGTCAGGGGGGTCAGAGAGAGGGTCAGAGAGGGGGGGAGAGAGAGGGTCAGAGAGAGGGGGTCAGAGAGAGGGTCAGAGAGGGGGTCAGAGAGGGGGTCAGAGAGAGGGTCAGGGAGAGGGTCAGAGAGAGGGTCAGAGAGGGGGGTCAGAGAGAGGGTCAGGGAGAGGGTCAGAGAGGGGGGTCAGAGAGAGGGTCAGAGAGGGGGTCAGAGAGAGGGTCAGAGAGGGGGTCAGAGAGAGGGTCAGAGAGGGGGTCAGAGAGAGGGTCAGAGAGGGGGTCAGAGAGAGGGTCAGAGAGGGTCAGAGAGGGGGTCAGAGAGGGGGTCAGAGAGGGGGTCAGACTGGGGTGAGTTTATTACTGTCAGAGTTCACAGATCTCTCGTAGTGCAGTAGTAGTAGTAGTACCTGTAGTAGTAGTAGTAGTACCTGTCAGAGTACACTGATCTCTCGTCGTGCAGTAGTAGCAGTAGTAGTAGTAGTACCTGTAGTAGTAGTAGTAGTAGTAGTAGTAGTACCTGTCAGAGTACACCGATCTCTCGTCGTGCAGTAGTAGTAGTAGTAGTAGTAGTAGTAGTAGTAGTAGTAGTAGTAGTAGTACCTGTCAGAGTACACCGATCTCTCGTCGTGCAGTAGTAGTAGTAGTAGTAGTAGTAGTAGTACCTGTCAGAGTACACTGATCTCTCGTAGAACTGCACTGGTTTGTCAGACTCTTGTAGTTTCAGAGACAGAGGCTGGAGCTGAGAGCGGACTCTGCTCAGACACGCGTACGACTGAGGACAAATATACAAATATATTTAAAATATACAACTACATGTACTGTAGTACACAGCCTGTACTATAGCTGGAGTAATACTACTGCAGCAGTATTACTACTATGGTAGAAGAGTAGTTCTGACCTGGAAAGTGTAGGACCAGCGTGTGGGTTTAGTGTAGAGCATCTGCAGCAGGTTCCCTCCACTTTTCTGAGAAGAAGTGAGCTCCTGAAACAGACGAATAAAAACACGAGTCTAAACACACACGAGTCTGACACACACACACACAAGTCTGACACACACACGCACACACGAGTCTAAACACACACACGAGTCTGACACACACACACACACACGAGTCTGACACGCGCACACACACACACACACACGAGTCTAAACACACACACACACACACACACACGAGTCTGACACACACACACACACACACACACACACACACAGTGTCCGGTGCAGGTTCCTGTTGTGCGTTATGTCCCTTTATATAAACGACACATGTCGCCAGATTCTAAACAGGAAGTGATCATGGTCAGAATCAGAATGACTTTTATTGATCCCTGAGGGGAAATTCTCTAAAAAAATGTTCAAATGTTCAAAAGTGGATAACAAGTAAAAAAAGTAAAACAATAAAAAGTAAGAAAAAAGCAAAGAAGTGGTCGGAGCGATCGAAACAGGCAGCACACGGCTCGCGCATGTGCACTATTACTATGGTGCACTTCCTGCTCCATCGACTCTGGCTCCAGTTCACTTTCTGTGTAAAAACTGTCCTCTCTGAACCTGCTGCTGTCAGACTCACTTTGGTCTTAAATGTTCGTATTAACCCTCTACATGATCCTGGGGTTTTTATTTCACTATTTTGTCCATAACTCAAGACAAACATTTATAAGAGACAAATCAGGCGCCTTCTTTCCCCGTTAGCATTAGCAACAGGTTTGACTGACAGTGTTGCTAATCGCCCGCTTCCTGTTAAACCAGTGGTGTGGGCGGGAAGGGCGTTACCTTCAACATCCTCCCTCCTGATTGGCTCTTTGGTTGCCATGTTACTCGATACTAGTTCCAGATTCGCCCTAGTACGGCCTCGGTGGAGTCGCTTTTACTCTGAAATGTAATTTGAGCCTTACATCCAGAACCAAAACAGGTGAACACAAGTGTTTAGACTGATTCAGGCAGGAGGAATAAACACGTACGAGTAACAGTAGAAATACTAACAGTGGTAGAAGTATCAGTAGTAGTATCAGCATTACCTCATATATATCCTCTTTATCCGTCTGCACGTTGCACCACTTTGCGATGGGCTCAGGGATCACCTCCCACTCCTCACTCGTCTGCTCCAGGAGTCGCACAAAAGTCGACTTTCCCGCCGCTAAAAACACGGAAATATAGATTTAAAGATAAACTACAAAATAACAACTGTATAACAAAAAAAAAACAACAAGAACACACACACAGGAAATATACACTACCAACTAAACCGGGACTGAACCGGGACTAAACCGGGACTAAACCGGGACTAAACCGGGACTAATCCGGGACTGAACCGGGACTGAACCGGGACTGAACCAGGTCTTAACCAGGACTGATCCAGGACTAAACCAGGTCTATTCAATTCAATTTCTTTTATTGTCAAATGTGCATATACATACAAGATGAATAGCGCAGATGAAATTTCTGTTCTCTCCCACCTCAGTGCAAACATAAATGTGCCAAAAAGATTAAATAAAAAGAATAAATTAAAAAAAACAAAAACAAAAAAAAACAACAGGACTAAACCGGGTCTAAACCAGGACTAAATCAGGTCTAAACCAGGACTAAATCAGGTCTAAACCGGGACTAAATCAGGTCTAAACCGGGTCTAATTCAGGTCTAAACCGGGTCTGAACCAGGCCTAAATGTGCTGTTCTTCTCTTGCTGCTCAGACACATAAATCTTTGTTTATTCTCGTGTCTGACTCTGGGTTTGGCGCCTCTTTTCTTCACAAACAGGACCAAAAACAGACAAAAACCAGCTCAAACTGTCCTGTCCTCGGGTCTGGCTCTGGGACTCACCGATGTTGCCCTCGATGGACACTTTGAGGTGTTTTCTGCGGGGCTCGGAGCTCCGGAGCCTCTTCGGGGGAGTCGCCATGTCTGTGCCCGGGCTCAGTGCGCCGAGAGCGGGAAGAGTCCTGGAGGTGAGCGCGGGTCAGCTGCGGGGGTCACGGGGTCTCCTCTGTGTCTCCTCAGTGTCCTCTGAGTGTCCTCTGTGTGTCCTCTGTGTCCTCCGGGTCTTTAGCAGAGACTTTAGTGAGTCTTTGATGAGTTTCTGTGTCCCTGTTGAGGAGCAGGACATAAACCGTCTTTAGTCTCTGAGACAAACTGAACAACTGAAAACCGCGCGCCCCTGACGTCACTTCCTGAAGCACTTCCGGTGTCACGGATGTTCTTCCGGGTTTGTGGCCCTCGCATACTGACACATTTTGACCGTTTTTTCATTATTACAAGACAGAAGTAAGTTAAAAAGAGAAAATGTTTGGCTAAAACGTAACATTTCAGTTTATAACGACTTCAGTTTATCGTTTTAACATGTGCAGATCCAACGAAGCAAATTCAGCTCTGACTCAGATTTATTTATTTATTTATTTATCGTTATCATTACAAAATCTAGCAGGGGTAATGACAAATAAATAATATGTGGACTACAGTTTTTGTAAGGCATAAAAAAGAGCACACTATACCTAGATTATAAAACCAACTTTAAAACAAAAGGACCTGAGACATTGAATATAACATTTTCAGATTTATGCACTTTCATGGAGGAGTAGAATAGTTTAAATTTATTCATAAAAGTTGAAGCAGAGGGCAGAGTCTCCATTTACAACAGTGAACATGATGTTTAGCCGATAAGAGAACACCTGACTCAAACTGGACCCTTCAGAGTAAAAATACAACAGACACATTTGAACCATTAGACTGGGCCAGGAAGGGCATCAGGTGTAAAGAGGAGGAGCATCAGGTGTAAAGAGGAGGAGGAGCATCAGGTGTAAAGAGGAGGAGGAGTATCAGGTGTAAAGAGGAGGAGGAGCATCAGGTGTAAAGAGGAGGAGCATCAGGTGTAAAGAGGAGGAGGAGCATCAGGTGTAAAGAGGAGGAGCATCAGGTGTAAAGAGGAGGAGGATCAGGTGTAAAGAGGAGGAGGAGCATCAGGTGTAAAGAGGAGGAGGAGCATCAGGTGTAAAGAGGAGGAGGAGCATCAGGTGTAAAGAGGAGGAGCATCAGGTGTAAAGAGAGGAGGATGATGTCATTTAACACAATCCGCTCTTGGCTCTTCCCGGGGCCGTGCTGCAGATCAGACACTTCTTGTCTTTATTCAGTTCATGGTAAAGTTCAGTGTAATCAGTCGTGAAGTTGTGAGTATGACATCATCATATTCTACAGTCTGACCTCTGACCCCACCTGGACTATGACATCATCATATTCTACAGTCTGACCCCTGACCTCTGACCCCACCTGGACTATGACATCATCATATTCTACAGTCTGACCCCTGACCTCTGACCCCACCTGGACTATGACATCATCATATTCTACAGTCTGACCTCTGACCCCACCTGGACTATGACATCATCATATTCTACAGTCTGACCCCTGACCTCTGACCCCATCTGGACTATGACATCACCACATTCTACAGTTTGACCCCTGACCTCTGACCCCACCTGGACTATGACATCACCACATTCTACAGTCTGACCCCTGACCTCTGACCCCATCTGGCCTATGACATCACCACATTCTACAGTTTGACCCCTGACCTCTGACCCCACCTGGACTATGACATCATCATATTCTACAGTCTGACCCCTGACCTCTGACCCCATCTGGACTATGACATCATCATATTCTACAGTCTGACCTCTGACCCCACCTGGACTATGACATCATCATATTCTACAGTCTGACCTCTGACCTCTGACCCCACCTGGACTATGACATCATCATATTCTACAGTCTGACCCCTGACCTCTGACCCCACCTGGACTATGACATCATGACAGTCTGAAAATGTCCGTTTGAGACACATGGGCCGATCAGAGAACCGTCTCTGAATATTTAAAATACACAACAGGATAAAAAACAAACTTAATGTTTGTCACAGTTTCTTCTGTTTTCTGAATATCACTGAATGAAACAGAAGCTGTAGAAAACTGTAGTGTTCTGAAAGGTGAATGTCTTCAGTCCCATCATCTTTACACAGTCTCTGGTTGTTTCTTTAGTGATCCAGAGGTTTTTTATGGTGGTCTTATTGTGGTCATTGTTTTTTGAGTTTTTCTATCGTCTCTGAGGCTGTAATAAACTGAACCTCATCTCACTCATTTCAGTCTGGAGAGAGAAAAGTATGAGTTTTATTAAATGAGTTCAGCTCAGACTCTGGCAGAGGCATCGTTAAAAGTTACCACAGGGGTAACTGGCTTGTGGCGGCCAAGCGTTCACAGCGACGTCGCTCTTTGATCCTTCGATGTTTGTTTCTTCATAGCCAGTGTGAGTTGTTCAGTGGTTTCTGCTGGTTGTTTTAGCTCTCGCTGCAGTTCCTCTAGAGCAGAATAAGTTCTCAAGTCCAGTGGTCCACCCTGGATTTGCCTGTATCACTGGCACAAGTACTTGTCCACCTGCAGCGTCTGTGTCCGTGTTCTTCTCCAGCTGCTGACGCCTTTGTGTCTCTCAAATGTATTTATTTTATTTATTGCATATGCTGCATGTCTCGATGTTACGAGACACTGGAAAAACAGGCCTTTTATGTACTGACTCTTAATTGTAATTTTTGTCTCGTCTTTTTCCCCAGATTATCTCAGAATTGATTAAAACTGTTGAAATTAAAAGTTGAAAGACTTGCACCTTTAGTATGCCTCATGTTTTGGGTTCTCAGGACAAACGGTGCTTCAGGACCTTCACACAGAGGAACACGTGTTTTTGCTGTTGTGACGAGCTGAATGTGACAATGGGAAATCCTGTCACTGTAAATTTAGCCTTTTCACTTTTACTCTTCCCCTTCTCCCAGTCACAGAAATGTAGTTCCAGGAACTGTGAGAGTTTAAAGTTCATGGCACTAACTTGACCTGTCTCCATAACAGAGGTAACACATTCAAATCAAATAGAGCTTCTACTTTGTTTTATTGTAATGCTGATTTATTCTGAGTTACATTTCTTACATTATGTTACATTTATTTATAATAATTTGGTGTTTGAAGCAGAGTCTCTCATTTGGTTTGACAGTTTGATACTGAAATCCTCCTGTCTGCAGGTCAGGGCTCTGGACACAGGTTTAGTTGTGATTGTAGAAGTATCTCTATAGTGTTTTTAGAATAAAAAGAGACATTAAAGTCACACAAATCAAAGCATAAATAATCACAAATAATCATCATAAAATTAACATTAAAACAGAAGAAGCAGAATAAAAACCTTTGAGTCACAGGCAGCGAAACAGAACAGAGCCTGGATTTAAAACTGTCAAAGTCGAGACTGTCCCACATCTTCAGGAAGTGACACAGATGTAAACTGAACAAAACTCAAACTCTGAGTCTCCAGGTTTAGTCCAGACTCTGGACCAGCAGGAGTCAGTCCCTGAAGTCCTCAGAGTGTGAGATGTTCATGTGGCTCTAACATGTCAGAGATGAACTTTACACATGTGTGAAGTACTTCACATGACACAGGACACATGTGTGAAGTACTTCTCCTGAGACACAGGACACATGTGTGAAGTACTTCACCTGACACAGGACACATGTGTGAAGTACTTCACCTGACACAGGACACATGTGTGAAGTACTTCACCTGACACAGGACACATGTGTGAAGTACTTCACCTGAGACACAGGACACATGTGTGAAGTACTTCTCCTGACACAGGACACATGTGTGAAGTACTTCACCTGACACAGACACATGTGTGAAGTACTTCACCTGACACAGACACATGTGTGAAGTACTTCACCTGAGACACAGGACACATGTGTGAAGTACTTCTCCTGACACATGTGTGAAGTACTTCTCCTGACACAGGACACATGTGTGAAGTACTTCTCCTGACATAGGACTCTTGGCACGTTGTACAGTCTTATCAAACTACGACGAGCTCTTGCTCCGATTACTGAAGCATTTTTTGACCCGGGTGATGAGTCGTGAGTCAGCACATCCCTGTCAGTAAGTCACTGCCCTGCTTAGTTATTTGATTAGATTTATACATGGATAAAGAATATTTTATACATGTCCTGAACATATATCTGCGTCACACAGCTGTGATCCAGACCTCGTCTTCACATGAACACTGTACAATAATGAACTATACAAACACAATAATAAACTATAGCAGTGGTTTTACTGAATAGCAAAGCATAGTTATTTATCATAACAGTGCACTGAGACCTGGCTTGTCCATGTCCTCTCTGAACCTCTTAATGATGCACTTAATAAACTCCATAAACCAGTCCTTAAACTCATGCCACCAGATGGACAGCTGCAGGTGCAGGAGGTGAACATCTCCAAACATCTCTGAGGTGTAGTGCTGTCCCTGGTTTTCTCTGGTCATTTTATCAACCACACGGAGCAGCGTCTGCACCTGCCTTCGCCGTCCTGACCGACTGTTGTCAAACACACTGTACCTCCCTCTGCATTTAGACACCAGCTCACTGACCTTGGGGTTGTTTTCTATCAGATCCTCGATGTTACCACCTCTCAGCTGATCTCCGTGAGTGAACAGAACCAGGCAGAACTTTGCTGCATCTTTGTAAAACAGTTTGGGCACGAGCTCAAACAGGAGACAGTCGGCCTCAGAGATCCTGCCGATTCGAACCACGATCACAAAGGCGTGTGGCCCTGGAGCCGCCTCTTTAATGGACAACACGATCTGCTCAAATAACTGCTGTGGTTTAAGAGCTTCATTAGAAACTCCCGGAGTGTCCACCACGGTGACCCTGTGCTCGCCCACCTGAGCTGATGCCCCCTCTGTCTTTGAGGTCACAGAGTTAAAGTCACATCCTGCTTTAAACTTCTCAGATCCCAGGATGGTGTTTCCAGAGGAGCTCTTCCCTGCTCCAGGCAGACCCAGAAGGACCAGACGCACCTCCTTTGACCTCCTGGCTCCGTCCTGGCTCTGCTGGTTCTCTGCAGGAAGAACATCACAGTGTCAGCTGAGTCTAAACACAGACTTGACTCAGATGATGGTACCTGGGCCCCGGTGTGGAGGACGGGGTCCTTCAGCCTGAGATGAGGCTGGAGGACGGGGTCCTTCAGCCTGAGATGAGGCTGGAGGACGGGGTCCTTCAGCCTGAGATGAGGTCCCCTGAAGAGCTCCACAGGCCTCTGGTCTGGCTCCTGCACCTGTGAAGATGGTGCAGTGAAAAAGTGAAAAATGCAGTACTAGGACTGTGTGTTGTACCTCACGATACGATACACGTCCTGACAGTGTAGATCATTAAAATCAGAATTTCATGTCTAAATGTTTTTTGCCTTGACGCCGTTTTTATAGAGAGTGTGATCATGTATTGAGATATTTTGAATCCAGTTTTAAGTACTACTGACCTTGAGTCATTTGTTGGATCTTCCTCATGAGCTCTAGGACCTGCTCCTGGCTCCTCTGGCTCCTCTGGCTCCTCTGGCTCCTCTGGCTCCTCTGGCTCCTCTGGCTCCTCTGGCTCCTCTGGCTCCTCTGGCTCCTCTCCTGTGTCTGAGTGTTGTTGAACATATGAACTCTGTCTCCAAACCTCTGCACCACATTTATCAGAGAGCTGTCTGGGTCTTCATGGATGAACTCCTGCAGACTCATGTTTCCTAAAGTATCTGCTCTAGTAAAGAGCAGGAGACCTCTGCTCAGACCCTCTTCTTCCACGACTTCCATCGAGGTCCTCAGAGCCTTCTCCTGCTCCTCTGTGAAGCGGTCGATCTTCAGGATGAACAGGAATACGTGTGGTTTTCTGCTCGTCTTCAGCTTCTGAAAGTAAGGAAAATAAACCTGTGTTTTGAAAGTGTTTTTTGTCTCAGTGGTTAGAGCGTCCGTCCCAACTCGAAGTTCGGAGTCCAGCTCGGACCAAGTTCTATCATTGTGTCTTTAGGCAAGACACTTCACCCACATTAATAGTATGAAAGTGGTGTGTGCGTGAATGATTGGCGGTGGCTACAATAATAACCACCCAGTGTGAAGTGAATGAATAATGACTAAAGTGTAGAGCTTTGAGAGGCTCTGACAAACCTGTAAAGAGCATTACAAGTGTAAGGCATTTTTAGGCCCGAGCCGGAGACAACGTCCCGGCGAGGGACTCATTAAAACCGCGTCCGAAACGGGGGAAAATGGCAAAAATCAAGTGGTTAACACGCCCCGACATGCCAGTGAGTGGTGTCAAAAATTAGAACTCGCCAAGCTCTAATTGTCACCGAAGACCCCGAAAAAAAATAACGAAAGACGACTCGGTAGCGCCACCTCAAACTTTGATTTTCATTGGGCCTATGGGAGCCCGACTCGGAAAAAAGTCGACGTAAAAATCTGAAACTTGCAACAAAAAATAGAACATGTCGGGACATGACAAAAATGATATTATGGCCCCGCCCTAAAATGTACAGGAAGTCGGCCATATTGGATCAAACCCGGTGATGACAAAAGCGCACACCCTCACATTCAGGACATCTCCTCGCACAGTTTTCATCACAAACACTTCAAATTTGGACAAAACCCACTAAACCCATGTGAGATTAAAGATCATCAATTATATTTGAATATGACTTTGGGTGTGGTCATGGCGAATTTTATACAGAATCGCAATTTTTGGAATAATTCAATAAAATATTTCTCTTTCACACATTTTTTGTTGGGAAAACGCTAATACAGCGTTTATGCACATTTGTGAGCTGAACACAATGATATGCAAATCATGGCGCTATCTTACAAATTTACTCTCTAGCGCCCTCTTCAAATTTCATTTTGTGATGATGATTTGTGACGCCCACATTTTCATAAAATTTTCATAAAATGTGGGCGTGGCCAGCCCGCAAAGAAAAAAAGCAATTTTTTGAAATTTTAAAATGCACGTAACTCAGACATGCAGTGTCATATTTCCCGGCATTAATATACATTTTGTTCAAAATGTTGACCTGAACGCACAGATATACAATTTACATAAGTCAGACATTACATTGCTCCACAGCGCCCCCTTGAACTTTTGAATGGGACTAAAAAAATTAGTTTGTCCTAAACATTTGAAATTTGGCATGAGCATGTGGCTTGACATACTGAACAAAAAAGCCAATGAGAACATACCTCTATTTGTAACTATGTTACCGTGGTAACGTCATAAATGTGTCATTGAAATGAATGGGGTTCAGAGTACTGGACTTTGTTGTCGACTAAATAGATGCTCTGCACTAATCCAACTATGACCTAAAATTCAAGATTGGTGAAAAAATTTGTGTTTTGATGTGGAAAAAAATTAATGTTTCAAAATGACTCAGTAGCGCCACCTCAAAGTTCAAAATACACGGCATCCAGTCCAATCCAGTCCATTCAAAGCTTTAAAAACAAACAATAAAATCTTAAAATTAACTGTAAAATTAACAGGAAGCCAGTGCAAAGACGCAAGAATTGGTGTGATATGATCATGTTTTTTGGTTCCTGTTAAAAGTCGTGCAGCAGAGTTCTGGACTAACTGCAGTCGGTAAAGCGAGTTTTGTGAAATGCCCGAATAAAGTGCATTGCAGTAGTCCAGACGAGACGAAATAAAAGCACGACTTGCTCAAAAAGTTTAAAAGATAAAAACGGTTTAACTTTGGATAAAAGCCGAAGATGATAAAAACTCGATTTTAAAACGCCATTAATCTGCTTGTCAAATTTAAAATCGCTGTTTATGGTGACGCCAAGGTTGGTGACTGTGGGACGCACATAATTTTGAAAAGGTCCCACATCCGTGAGGGTACTGCCAGAGCCAAACAGTATAACCTCAGTCTTTGCTTCATTCAATTTTAAAAAGTTTTGGGCCAACCAAGCCTTGACGTCACATAGACAGTCGAGTAGGGGTGTCAGGGGGCAGTTGTCTTTTTTAGAAATCGGTAAATAAATCTGGCAATCATCTGCGTAAAAATGATATAAAAGGCCATGTCTTTTAAAAATGTCCGCCAGCGGGAGAAGCTAAAGTGCAAAAAGAATAGGCCCCAGAATTGAACCTTGGGGGACTCCGCTCACAAGTGGGGTGAAGGATGAGGTAGAGTCCCCCAGCCTGACTGTGAAGGACCGCCCTGTTAGGTACGACCTAAACCAGTCCAGGGCAGTCCCCCTGACACCCACAATATTCAAGACGGTTTAAAAGAGTTGAGTGGTCAACTGTGTCAAAAGCTGCAGTCAGGTCTAAAAGCTCTAAAATGGCAGAATTACCAGAGTCTGTCATTAAAAACAGGTCATTTAAAACCTTTCAAAGTGCAGACTCTGTGCTGTGAAACGCTTTATAACCTGACTGGAAAGTGTCTAAAGTTCCATTTGCATCGAGGAAAGGCTGCAGCTGTGCAATTACAGTTTTTTCTAAAATTTTCGACACTAAAGGGAGTTTAGAAATTGGTCAATAATTAGATAAAATTGTAGGGTCAAGACCAGGTTTTTTGATCAAAGGCTCAACAACAGCTTTTTTACAAAAAGAAGGAACAACACCAGAAAACAGACGGCTGTTGACAATCTCTTTAACAAAATGTCCAATAGTTCCTCAAACCTCTTTAAAGAACCGAGGTGGGACGGGGTCTGTGGGACGGGGTCTGTGGGACGGGGTCTGTGGGACGGGTCTGTGGGACAGGAGGAGGGTTAAGTTTATTCACTGTCCCTGTGAGACTCAAACTGACTGAAACATGTGAGCACTCAGTTGTTATGGTGAGGTAGGAAGAAAGAGACAGAGTCGATAAATTAGCCCTAATATCCTCGACCTCACTAT
This sequence comes from Periophthalmus modestus, assembly GCA_019594935.1. Lineage (NCBI taxonomy): Eukaryota > Metazoa > Chordata > Actinopteri > Gobiiformes > Gobiidae > Periophthalmus > Periophthalmus modestus. Next base: position 192,118 of record JAIEZT010001243.1, read on the forward strand.
CAGTGTTGGGAATAACGGCGTTAAACAATAACGGCGTTAGTAACGTTTTGTTTTTTTCACTAACGGAGTAATTTAACTAATTACTTTTCCAGCGTCCCAACGCCGTTACCGTTACTGACAGTAAAATGTGGCGCGTTACTATTACTTCAGTTCACTCTGCTCTTCATCAGAGTCTCTCAGCCGAGGAGCTGCAGCTGTTGTGTTTCTCTGGTGACAGAGGCTCGGGGTGAGAGGCTTGTTTGAGATGAGGCGCAGATAATCTCGTGAGAGCGAGGCCGACGCAGGCCGTGTCTCAATTCACCAAAGTGCCTTAAATCCGCCGCTCGAACGGGGCATTTAAGCCGCGCGGTACTTCGACCCGCACTTCGAACAGTTCATGGTGCATTTGGCGAATTGAGACACGGCCGCAATTTTTTGAGCGAGGCGAGCGCAGCAGCTCCACGACTGCGGCCGCCTGCATGGACTACAAATGCTCAATGCATGATGGGAAATGGTGTCCTGTCACACGTGCATTGACAGCTGATGGGGTCGAGTTGAGTTTTGATCAGAAACGTGACGCCCTGACGCACAGCTGCCTCCTCCTCCAACTTTACACAAACTACTGCCACATATTTGACATGGACATATGTTTTAAATGTGACTGAAGTGTCCAGGCTGGTGTCAGATATGGATCACTTTTAAACAAATGCAATATAATTGCAATCTGTTAGTGAAATAAATGTTAAAGGTTCACATCTGTTTTTTTTTTTTTTTTTTTTTTTTTACATAGTAACGGCATAGTTACTTTGCCTAGTAACGAGTTACTTCTCCCTGACAAAGTAACTGAGATGCTAACTCAGTTACTTTTTGGGAGAAGTAACTTGTAACTATAACTAATTACATTTTTGAAGTAAGATTCCCAACACTGCTCACTATTAAAAAAAGACAGGATTTTTTCTCGTGTCCCGTGTCTCCAGTGTAGTGGATGGATCAGGGTTAAGAGCAGAGCCAGTTGTTTTAAAAAGAACACGGGGTTGAAGTGGACAGAAATACATTCATTAGTTGCTCCACGTCCACGTGTGCGGAGGTGGGGCATGTTCACAAAGACGCCGTAAAAAGAGGAGAAAAGGCAGCGGCTGTGTCTGACTTAATAACACGGCTTTTCCGCACAGAAGCAGCGGCGAGTCATTACAGCAGGTCAAATCAAACATCACTGGACAATGATCAGAACAAACAGCAGAACAAACAGAAACATTGTCAACGGGAAAACCATAAGACAACACAAGGTCCAAAGTGTGTCCGTGCGTGTGCGTGTGTCCGTGCGTGTGCGTGTGTCCGTGCGTGTGCGTGTGTCCGTGCGTGTGCGTGGGGCCAGTGACGTGTTGTGCCAAATTAAAAGCATAAATAAAGTCTAAAAACTCGTTGACCATAGGTTTTGTAGGACAACAGACATGCACATTCAAATCCCCAACTATTAAAATCCTATCATACTGAGAGGACATCAAAGCCATAAAATCAGAAAGTTCTTTAATAAAGTCCTTGTTGTGCTTAGGCGGTCTGTAAATCACAGGCACAACACTGGATCTGTCTGTCGCAGCTCAAAGCAACTCAGCTCAAAAGAGGAGAAAGGACCCGGTGATAAAATCCTGTGATAAACACAGTTCTTTAAAACAGTAGCGATACCTCCACCACGACCAGTGGTTCTTGGCATGTTGATAAAAGTACAGTCAGGAGGTAAAAGCTCCGAAAAGGCGGCAGACTCACCGGTGTTGATCCACGTCTCAGTTAAAAACAGTTTATCCAAACAGTGCGACTTGAAGAAATCCTGCAGGACAAACGTCTTGTTTACGATAGATCGCACATTCAGCAGCGCACACTTTGTTGGAGCCACAGGCTCATCAGCCGCTGGGGCAGCCCGGCTCAACGACCGGAGATTACCGGGGTCACACCTTAACTTATACCCATATCAAGCCATTCCCCTTGTTTTGTAATAGCATTCCAAGTCAGATCAACTCGACAGTTTGGCACAAACTAGTTTCCAAACAATTCCTGGAGGGTAGTGAACTGGTTAAGGTCAGAACAGCCTTGGCTCTCTCCCCAACGTCTGCATCCTCTGTGCGTTCCCATATTTAGACAAACAAGATCAGTGTAATTAATCATTACATAGAAACATTCAAAAGATGTTTTCCCCCGACACTCTGACCTCACCTGGCAGTACTCTCTGACCTCACCTGGCAGTACTCTTTGACCTCCTGTTGTGCGTTCATGATTCCAGGAGTGTCCACGACCGTGACCTGCTGACCCCCCACTGTCCCCGTCTGTTCAGAGATCTCTGTGGTCACTGATCTGAAGGAACGCTTCGACTCAAACGCTTCTCTCTGGAGGAGAGTGTTTCCTGAAGCACTTTTCCCAGCACCAGTGTGACCGAGAAGAACCAGAGTCAGAGGATCTGGAGATACCTGAGGAGGAGAGAAGAGAGAGACGAGAGAGAGGAGACAGATTTAAAAGCCTCTGTGCACAACGGCAGCTGGCTACTTCCCTAACCCTGACGCCTAAACCCCTAAAACCCTCTAACCCTAAACCCACTAACACTCTAACCCTAAACCCTCTAACACTCTAACCGTCTAACCCTCTAACACTAACTCTCTAACCCCTAAACTCTAACCCCTAACTCTGCTCTCCTAACTCACCTGAGCAGACGTTCTGACCTGAGGAGGGGCCCTCACCTGAGGAGGGGCCCTCACCTGAGGAGGGGCCCTCACCTGAGGAGGGGCCCTCACCTGAGGAGGGACCCTCACCTGAGGAGGGGCCCTCACCTGAGGAGGGGCCCTCAGAGGGGCTCCTGGGTGTGGGCTCTGGGCAGAGGGAGTCTCATGTAAAAGAAGCTGCTCGAGCTCCATTTCAGATCTGAGAAACAGAAAGTGAAAGTATGAGAGAACAAAAGACGACGTTGCTCCTCTGAATCTGCTTCAGACGAGCAGAGGAAATCCACACGGGAAAGAAACATGTACAAATACAAATGTTCTGTGTATTATATTCAAAATGAAAAGTCTGTCACCAGTTTGAGCTCAGACAGAAGTCGTCACGTCGGCAGAACATCAGGAAGGAGCAAAGTCCACAGCCTGTTTCCTGTTTCCTGTTTTTTTTTTTTTTAAATCAATGAATTATTTTATTTATTTAATGCAAGACAGACAAACACAGTTCCCCGTCGTCCACAGCATGTGACAGACGGTGAAAAGTGCTGAAAAGACAAACCAAGTATCAGGATGTATAAAAGTGCTTGAATATGTTTTTTCTGGTGACTGTGACTGAGTCCTTCATACTCACATTTATTTCTTTTTCTTTATTTTGCTTCATCTGATTCTCTAGATATTTGCCTGATTTATTTTTGTGGTGAAGTGCTCTTGTCGTGGCCTGTGTTTCATAAATGTAGTTTTATGATTGAGTTTATACTTGTGCTGCCTTAGTTTCCAGTTGTTTTATTTTCTGTTCATCTTGTTTTTCTCTTATATGTTGAAGATGATGATTCCTCGTGATTCTGCTTTGGCTCCTGTGGAACTGATGGAGACGACTTTGGGGAATCATTTTATTTCCCCAAAGGAAACGTCCAGTCTCTTTGGATCAGGTGATTAAACTCTGATGCTGCGTTCACACCGCGGCGTCAGATGCGTCAAGCTCACATTTCAAAGTCTATGGTGGACGCGCGTCTTGGTGACGCAGCGTTTTTGCGGCGGCGCGTCTTCAAGCGTCAAGGCGGCGCGAATGTGGCGTCAGCGCGGCGCGTCTTGAGCTTCCACGCATCTACACGTTCAGACGCCCGAGCGTACAAGCGTCGAACGCCTCAAAAGTTCAACTTGGTTGAACTTTTGAGGCGGTCGACGCGAGTGTCAACCAATCAGAGACCACGCTCCAGTGACACAGCGACGTCATTCTGAAGCGCTGGAGTCACAAACACAAACAGTGACGGGGACAGGGGACGGGGACGTTATCCGCACAAATGTGGGACAGCAGGTCATCGAACTGGGCCTGGGTCACACTGAAATACAGCTGGAAGCTCTGATCATCCCGGCGGAGCTCCTGGAGTGAGTGATGAAACTCGCCAAAACTCCGAACACCTCTGAATTTATGTGCGTGAACCCAACACGCCGCCGCCGAGCCGATCCCCTCCCGTTGATGACTTTTGTTTAGTAAATACACCAAAGCTGTTCTCTCAACATGGTCTGTCATTGTGCACAAAAGGAGCAGAAAAAAACACTCAACGCTCGAGACGCTCTCAGGACGCGCGTCTGTCCTCAAATGCACACGTGTCAAAATAGAGGCGGCCAGCGCGTTTTTGACGCCCAGCGGTGTGAACGCACCATTAGTCTTTAAGGAGGGATGTGTTCCGTCGCCATCTAGTGGTTGTTTTATGTGACTTATTCCAGGTAAATGTTATTGGGGCTGATCTGAGAATAATGAGGTGCACTGTGGGATTTGTGATGTTTGATATTATGGAGTCAGGACTTATGGACTGGGGAGGAGAGTTTTTTATTGTCTTACTGTTGGTTTTTGACGTCTCCAGTTGTCGCTTAGGCCCATTTCATTTATATAGTGTTATTACTTCAGTGGATTGTGATGTTTTGTTGCGGTTAAGTGACGGGTTTACGGGTGTTGAAGTCACGTCTGACAAGCACAGGGCGATTTGAAGATCAGGACAGACTGTGGGAGAGTTGTTTTGTCTGTGTTGGATCCATGACACATGTTTCCTGTTTGGTCCTTCAGAATAAAACGCTCTTGTCATTCCTCAGTTTGAGTCATTTGCTGAATTTGCATCAGTCATGCTAATCGTTAGCTTGACTTCATTTTCATTATTTCACTCTAGAAACAGTGAAATATTTCTGTCAGTTAAACCTTAGTTCTGCTTCATTTAGAGTTCACACTATAATGACAAACATATTACAGCAACTTGGAGTCCAACTCTCTGTTGTTCTCCTGAAGGCCTTCAACGCCCATGTGGGCATCAACCTCTACACTTAGGCCCCAGGGAATGTGCAAAATATGCTAATTAGGGGAAGCCGGTGCAATATCATCAAATGTTGAATGTTTTTTTTTTTTTTTTTTTTCCTTCTGATGAACTGCATTAATTGATGTGTCCACTGTGTGTGTTTGTTATGTGTATGTTTTTTATATGTGGCATGAGTTCCCTTGTCCCAAGACAAATGTCTCCTAAGGGAGACAATAAAGGCTAATCTGATCTAATCTAATCTAACAGTGCGGCATCGACAGTGACACCTGGAGGGGCGTGATCATGAAGAACGGCCTCCCTGATCTGAACCCGAGTGGTGTTCTGTTGGACTTCTGTGCTAGTCACAGTTTGTCCATAACAAACACCATGTTCGAGCACAAAGACCAGGACACCCCAGGTCAGAGGTCTGCGGTGGCAACCCCAAACCCGGTGGTGTGCCGCGACTCTCGCTGTCGCGGAGGCAAAAACTCTGGGTTAGGAGGAGTTCGGGGAGGCCATGGAGGAGGACTATTGGACGGCCTCAAAGAAATTCTGGCAAATCGTCCGACACCTCAGGAGGGGAAGCAGTGCTTCACCAACACTGTTTACAGTGCGGGTGGAGAGCTGCTGACCTCAGCCGGGGACGTTGTCGGACGGTGGAAGGAATACTTTGAGGATCTCCTCAATCTCACTGTCACGTCTTCAGAGGAGGAAGCCGAGACTGGGGACCCGGAGGCGGACTCGTCCATCACCCTGGCCAAAGTCACTGAGGTGGTTAAAGCTCCTCTGTGGCAAGGCCCCAGGGGTGGATGAGATCCGTCCCGAGTACCTCAAGTCTCTGGATGTTGTGGGTCTTGTCTGACACGTCTCTACAACATCGCGTGGCGGTCGGGGACAGTACCTCTGGACTGGCAGACCGGGGTGGTGGTCCCTCTGTTTAAGAAGGGGGACCGGAGGGTGTGTTCCAACTACAGGGGAATCACACTCCTCAGCCTTCCCGGTAAGGTCTATTCCAGGGACTGGAGAGGAGAGTCCGACCGATAGTCGAACCTCGGATCCAGGAGGAGCAGTGTGGTTTTCATCCCGGTCGTGGAACACTGGACCAGCTCTACACTCTCCATCAGGTCCTCGAGGCTCATGGGAGTTTGCCACAGTCCACATGTGTTTTGTGGATCTGGAGAAGGTATTCGACCGTGTCCCTCGTGGTGTCCTTTGGGGGGCGCTCTGGGAGTATGGGGTCCGGGGCCCTTTGCTAAGGGCTGTCCAGTCCCTGTGTGACCGGAGCAGGAGCTGTGTTCTTTGCCGACAGTAAGTTGTAAAGAGAGAACGAGTCCTGTGATAAATAACCACCTGAACGAAGATGTAGTGAAGACAAAACACCAGGATGGAAACAGATTTAGTTTAATAAATACTTTCACATCTTAAGACTCACATCTTAAGTCCCGGTCTAGTCCCGGTCCGGTCCCGGTCTAGTCCCCGTCTAGTCCTGGTTTAGTCCTGGTCTAGTCCCGGTCTAGTCCCGGTCTAGTCCCGGTCCAGTCCCGGTCTAGTCCCGGTCTAGTCCCGGTCCAGTCCTGGTCTAGTCCTGGTCTAGTCCTGGTCTAGTCCCGGTCCAGTCCCGGTCTAGTCCCGGTCTAGTCCCGGTCTAGTCCCGGTCCAGTCCCGGTCTAGTCCCGGTCCAGTCCCGGTCTAGTCCCGGTCCAGTCCTGGTCTGGTCCTGGTCTAGTCCCGGTCCAGTCCTGGTCTAGTCCTGGTCTAGTCCTGGTCTAGTCCTCACGTGGGCCTGTAGTAGACCCAGGGCTGCATTGGGGGCAGCATGAAGCAGGTCTGGCTGAAGACCGGGGGCGGGACTTGGACCAAGAGGGTGGGGTTTGGAGTGACGGACAGGAGCGGGGCATATCCCAGCACAGAGGGGGCGGGGCTAGAGAACACATGGGCGGGGCTGTGGAGCAGGGAGGTGGGGCCTGGCAGAGGCACAAACACCTGGACGAACTGCCCAGTCTCCGGGTCAAGCAGCGCCTTCCTCTGCAACGCTTTAAACTCCTGACCTCCAGGAGCCGAGGTCAGCCAGGGTAGAGCCGGCCGCACGCACCCCACAGACGAGCACTCATCTTGGGCACAGCCGGAGGGGAGAGGGGCCCGGGGCTGGAGCTCACCGGAGGAAGAGGACCAGGGAACGAGCGGACGAACGCGGCCCACAGAGGAGCCCTGATCCTGGGCTGAGGGCCGAGGAGCATCTTTGGAAGAGAACCAGGGAGGGGCGACCGCCAGCTTTCTTTGACCCAACGATGGTCTCTGTTCCTGAGAAGAGCCTGTGGAGGGAGGGGGGTCTCTGGAGGACACCCAGGGAGGGGGTTTTGTCTGCAAATGGTGTCCCAAAGACGAGGAGTGTTCCTGGGCAGAGCTTAAGGTGTGACGAACCTCTCTGGAGGGAAACCTGTGAGGGCCCTGATCTGCCTGACTTTGTCCCAGAGATGAGGCCTGTACCTGGGCAGGGGGTGAGGAGCGAGACCCCCTGGTCTGGAGCTTCCTGGAGGAGGAGAACCTGTGGGGGAGTGGCCGAGTGTAGCCCACAGAAGAGGCCTCCTCCTGGGCTGTGACCACAGCATCACGGGGCTCTCTGGAGAACCGGGGAGGGTCCACCGTGGGCTGAGTGCTGCCCCCAGAGGAGGACTCTGGCTGAGTCAGAGAAGACGCACACGGGGCTTTTCTCTGGAGCTCCCTGGAAGACTTGACTGCAGTGTGACGGCGGCCCACAGAGGAGGTCTGTTCTTGGGCAGAGGGGGAGGGGTGCAGGGCCTGGAGTTCTCTGGAGGTGAACCAGGGAGGGTCCTCGTGGGGCAGACTGTGGCCCAGGGAAGAGGTCTGTTCCTGGACAGAGGGAGAGGGACACAGGGCCTGGAGCTCCCTGGAAGGCCTGACTGCAGACTGACGGCGGCCCACAGAGGAGCTCTGATCCTGGGCAGAGGGCGAGCGGCGTGGGGCTTCTCTGGAGCTCTGCTCTGATTGGTCGGGGTGAGTCCGTGCTGTGACTGGCTGACTGCTGCACCTCTGTCCTGTGATTGGCTGACTGGTCTCTGCTCTGCGCTGCGATTGGCTGAGAGAAGCGGCCAGTTTGATCATGTGACCTCGCGGGGGCGGTTTGGAGTGGAGGGGGGCTTGGTGCTGCATCCGTTTGGACAGAACGTTCTTGATCAGACACGACGCCATCTTGGTTCTGCTCTCGTCCAATGAGAAGGACTTCTGCAGCCTCCTCTGGACCTGCGCCTCCACGCTCTGAGTCTGAAGACCTGAGGAGGAGAGGAGGAGTGAGAGGAGGAGAGGGAGAAGAGAGGAGGAGAGAGGAGGAAAGGAGCAGTGAGAGGAGCAGTGAGAGGAGGACAGGGAGGAGAGAGGAGAAGAGAGGAGGAGAGGAGCAGTGAGAGGAGGACAGGGAGGAGAGAGGAGAAGAGAGGAGCAGTGAGAGGAGGACAGGGAGGAGAGGAGCAGTGAGAGGAGGACAGGGAGGAGAGAGAGGAGAAGAGAGGAGGAGAGGAGGCAGTGAGAGAGAGGAGGAGGAGGGAGGAGAGGAGAGAAGAGGAGAGAGAGGAGCAGTGAGAGGAGGACAGGGAGGAGAGAGGAGAAGAGAGAGGAGCAGTGAGAGGAGGACAGGGAGGAGAGAGGAGAGAAGAGCAGTGAGCAGTGAGAGGAGGACAGGAGCAGTGAGAGAGGAGGACAGGGAGGAGAGAGGAGAAGAGAGGAGAGAGCAGTGAGAGAGGGAGGAGACAGGGAGGAGAGGAGGACAGTGAGAGAGAGGACAGAGAGGAGGAGAGAGAGGAGAGGAGAGGAGAGGAGCAGTGAGAGAAGGAGGACAGGGAGGAGAGAGGAGAAGAGAGGAGAGGAGCAGTGACAGGAGGACAGGGAGGAGAGAGGAGAAGAGAGGAGAGGAGCAGTGACAGGAGGACAGGGAGGAGAAGAGAGGAGAGGAGCAGTGACAGGAGGACAGGGAGGAGAGAGGAGAAGAGAGGAGCAGTGAGAGGAGGACAGGGAGGAGAGGAGCAGTGAGAGGAGGACCAAGGAGGAGAGAGGAGAAGAAAAGGAGGAGAGAGGAGCAGTGAGAGGAGGGCAGGGAGGAGAGGAGCAGTGAGAGGAGGACAGGGAGGAGAGAGGAGAAGAGAGAGAGGAGGAGAGGAGCAGTGAGAGGAGGACAGGGAGGAGAGAGGAGAAGAGAGGAGGAGAGGAGCAGTGAGAGGAGGACAGGGAGGAGGAGAGAGGAGGAGACCTGTGTGTGAGGTGTCAGGAGCGAGGGAGACTCACCTGCGATCAGGCCCTTGTAAGCTCCGCCCCCAGCCTCAGGTAGGCTGTGTTGCCGTAGAAACTGGTGTGGGCGTGGCTGCTCCTGTTGTGGGCGGGGCTTCTTCTCAGGTAAATCCAGGTATGAGTTTAGACTCTGGACCTGAAAAACAACCAGTGTCCTGAGAGTCCAGGGAGGGCATCTGACACACAGGGAGGGCATCTGACACACAGAGAGGGCATCTGACACACGGGGAGGGCATCTGACACACAGGGAGGGCATCTGACACACAGGGAGGGCATCTGACACACAGGGAGGGCATCTGACACACAGGGAGGGCATCTGACACACAGGGAGGGCATCTGACACACAGAGAGGGCATCTGACTTTCTGTCTTTGCCTTGAGACTAACCTGGGACTGTGCTCCGGTTTGGTCTGGCTGAGCCTGGTCCAGCACCTGTCCCAGCTCTGCTCCCGGCTCTGGTCCCAGGTCCAGTCCTGGTCTTAGTCCTGGTCCTGGCTCTGGTTCAGGTCCAGACTCGGACTCGGACTCGGACTTGAGGACAGACGCAGAGAAGTGCAGAGACAGATCCTCCTCCGACCAATCAGAGAGCTCGCCCTCATCAGACAGACACACGTCCAAGTACGGCCTGGGTACTGCAGAAAGTACACAGTACAAGTACTTTTACTGCAAATATACATGTGCACAGCCTGGGTACTGCAGAAAGTACACAGTACAAGTACTTTTACTGCAAATATACATGTGCACGGCCTGGGTACTGCAGAAAATACACAAAAAATACTCTGAGCCTGTGAAGAGGAAGTTAAGGTTAAGTTACACTATTGTCCCAGTAGAGAAATGTGTCGTCTGCATTTGAGAGAACAAACTCCACAGACACAGAGAGAACAAACTCCACAGACACAGGGAGAACAAACTCCACAGACACAGAGAGAACAAACTCCACAGACACAGAGAGACAAAACTCCACACAGACACAGAGAGAACAAACTCCACACAGAGAGAACAAAACTCCACACAGACACAGAGAGAGAACAAACTCCACAGACACAGAGAGAACAAACCACCACACAGACACAGAGAGAACAAACTCCACACAGACACAGAGAGAACAAACTCCCACACAGACACAGAGAGAACAAACTCCACAGACACAGAGAGAACAAAAACCACACAGAGACAGAGAGAACAAACTCCACAGACACAGAGAGAAAAAACTCCACACAGACACAGAGAGAACAAACTCCACACAGACACAGAGAGAACAAACTCCACAGACACAGAGAGAACAAACTCTCCACAGACACACAGATAACAAACTCCACACAGAGAGAACAAACTCCACACAGACACAGAGAGAACAAACTCCACACAGACACAGAACAAAAACTCCACAGACACAGAGAGAACAAACTCCACAGACACAGAGAGAACAAACTCCACAGACACAGAGAGAACAAACTCCACAGACACAGAGAGAACAAACTCCACACAGACACAGAGAGAACAAACTCCACACAGACACAGAGAGAACAAACTCCCAGACACAGAGAGAACAAACTCCACAGACACAGAGAGAACAAAACTCCACACAGACACAGAGAGAGAACAAACTCCACAGACACAGAGAGAACAAACTCCACAGACACAGAGAGAACAAACTCCACAGACACAGAGAGAACAAACTCCACACAGAGAGAACAAACTCCACAGACACAGAGAGAACAAACTCCACACAGAGAGAACAAACTCCACACAGAAAGGCCCAGGCCACGAGGGGATTGAACCCAGAACCTTCTTGCTGTGTTGAATGTTAAAATGCTGTAACTCATTTCACTAAAACACTCAAGATCAACACATTAAAGATTATAGTGTTTCATGGACAGTGTAATACAACCATAAAACACTGTCACATACAACCATAAAACACTGTCACATACAGCCATAAAACACTGTCACATACAGCCATAAAAGACTGTCACATACAGCCATAAAACACTGTCACATACAGCCATAAAACACACTGTCACATACAGCTAAAAAGACTGTCACATACAGCCATAAAACACTGTCACATACAGCCATAAAACACTGTCACATACAACCATAAAACACTGTCACATACAGCCATAAAACACTGTCACATACAAACCTTATAAAACACTGTAACATACACCAACCATAAACACTGTCACATACAGCCATAAAACACTGTCACATACAGCCATAAAAGACTGTCACATACAGCCATAAAACACTGTCACATACAGCCATAAAACACTGTCACATACAGCCATAAAACACTGTCACATACAGCCATAAAACACTGTCACATACAGCCCATAAAACACTGTCACATACAGCCATAAAACAACTGTCACATACAGCCATAAAAACACTGTAACATACAGCCATAAAACACTGTAACATACAGCCATAAAACACACTGTCACATACAGCCATAAAACACTGTCACATACAGCCATAAAACACTGTAACATACAACCATAAAACACTGTCACATACAGCCATAAAACACTGTCACATACAGCCATAAAACACTGTCACATACAGCCATAAAAGACTGTCACATACAGCCATAAAACACTGTCACATACAGCCATAAAAGACTGTCACATACAGCCATAAAACACTGTCACATACAGCCATAAAACACTGTCACATACAGCCATAAAACACTGTAACATACAGCCATAAAACACTGTAACATACAACCATAAAAGACTGTAACATACAACCATAAAACACTGTAACATACAACCATAAAACACTGTAACATACAACCATAAAACACTGTAACATACAACCATAAAACACTGTCACATACAACCATAAAACACTGTAACATACAACCATAAAACACTGTAACATACAACCATAAAACACTGTAACATACAACCATAAAACACTGTAACATACAGCCATAAAACACTGTAACATACAACCATAAAACACTGTAACATACAGCCATAAAACACTGTAACATACAGCCATAAAACACTGTAACATACAACCATAAAACACTGTAACATACAGCTATAAAACACTGTAACATACAACCATAAAACACTGTAACATACAACCATAAAACACTGTCACATACAGCCATAAAACACTGTCACATACAGCCATAAAAACACTGTAACATACAGCCATAAAACACTGTCACATACAGCCATAAAACACTGTAACATACAGCCATAAAACACTGTCACATACAGCCATAAAACACTGTCACATACAGCCATAAAACACTGTCACATACAGCCATAAAACACTGTCACATACAGCCATAAAACACTGTAACATACAGCCATAAAACACTGTAACATACAGCCATAAAACTGTAACATACAACCATAAAACACTGTAACATACAACCATAAAACACTGTAACATACAACCATAAAACACTGTAACATACAACCATAAAACACTGTCACATACAACCATAAAACACTGTAACATACAACCATAAAACACTGTAACATACAACCATAAAACACTGTAACATACAGCCATAAAACACTGTCACATACAGCCATAAAACACTGTAACATACAGCCATAAAAGACTGTAACATACAGCCATAAAACACTGTAACATACAGCCATAAAAACACTGTAACATACAACCATAAAACACTGTAACATACAGCCATAAAACACTGTAACATACAGCCATAAAACACTGTAACATACCATAAAACCTGTACATACACCATGTAACACTGTAACATAAAAAACACTGTAACATACAGCCATAAAACACTGTAACATACAGCCATAAAACACTGTAACATACAACCATAAAACACTGTAACATACAGCCATAAAACACTGTAACATACAACCATAAAACACTGTAACATACAACCATAAAACACTGTAACATACAACCATAAAACACTGTAACATACAACCATAAAAACACTGTAACATACAACCATAAAACACTGTAACATACAGCCATAAAACACTGTAACATACAAAACATAAAAACACTGTAACATACAGCCATAAAACACTGTAACATACAACCATAAAAGACTGTAACATACAACCATAAACACTGTAACATAAACCACACTGTAACATACAACCATAAAACACTGTAACATACAACCATAAAAACACTGTAACATACAACCATAAAAACACTGTAACATACAGCCATAAAACACTGTAACATACAGCCATAAAACACTGTAACATACAGCCATAAAACACTGTAACATACAACCATAAAACACTGTAACATACAGCCATAAAACACTGTAACATACAGCCATAAAACACTGTAACATACAAAACCATAAAACACTGTAACATACAACCATAAAACAACACTGTCACATACAGCCATAAAACACTGTAACATGTCACATACATAAATAAAACACTGTAACATACAGCCATAAAAACACTGTAACATACAGCCCATAAAACACTGTAACATACAACCATTAAAACACTGTAACATACAGCCATAAAACACTGTAACATAACATAAACCATAAAAACACTGTACATACAGCCATAAAAAACACTGTCACATACAGCCATAAAACACTGCAGGAACATACATAAGCCATAACACTGAAACTGTAAACAACCATGCAGTCTTGTTTTGGGCCATGGAGAAGATAACATACAGCCAGGAAACCCATCTGCAGGAAGCTAACTACACTGAAACTGTAAACAACTATTGTCTCTATTTTCAGCTGGAGCTACCATATTCAGCCCTTAACGACCCTGCTGTTGTTCTGGGTCTGAGGATGGAGTTGTAGAGGACCCTGGAGTTCCTCAGGACCACAGTCCGCTGTGTATCTACATCTCAAAGATACTAACCTCCTCTGAAGAGAGTGAAGTTCAGATCTGAGCCAGAGAAAAGAAATGGTTTGAGAGGAGAGAGAGAGGAAAGAGAATCCTTCTTTAAACAGGAGCCTGAGACATGATCTCTTCTCCATCTACAACTCCATCCTCAGACCCAGAATAATGAGAACAACAGCAGGGTCGTTCGGTGTAGTTAGCTCCTCCTGCAGATAGATATAACGCAGTGGCCACCAGCATCTGACCAGAACTGAAGAAGAGACTTGGATGAGCAGAGAAACGTCTTCACTCCAACAACGATTTGTCCAGTGACAGATTTTAACTTCATCTTTTGTGATGGATCAGACCTGGACGACTGAGGGTTTACACAGATATGATTCAACTTAAACACATCAGATACAGGATCATTTCCGTTGTCCCTGGGCCGGGGTCATTCTCTGTTTAAAGTCATACTCACCGTGGTCATGTTCTGCTCTTCTCTGTGGAGGGACACGTCGCTCTGCTTCCTCCATCGTCCCAGTCTCAGTTTAGACCTGGTTCAGATCTGATTTAGACCAGGCCTAGTTCTGGCTTAGTTCTGGTCTAGTTCTGGTCTAGTTCTGGTCTAGGTCAGGCCTAGTTCTAGTCCAATTCTGGTCTAGTTCTGGTCTAGGTCAGGCCTAGTTCTGGTCTAGTTCTGGTCTACTTCTGGCCTAGTTCTGGCCTAGTTCTGGCCTAGTTCTGGTCTAGTTCTGGCCTAGTTCTGGCCTAGTTCTGGCCTAGTTCTGGTCGAGTTCTGGTCTAGTTCTGGTCGAGTTCTGGCCTAGTTCTGGCCTAGTTCTGGTCTAGTTCTGGCCTAGTTCTGGCCTAGTTCTGGTCTAATCTGGGTCTTGAGGGGGACTGAGGCCACAGTGAGAGTGGTTGGTGTCAGGCTGCAGGTTCTATTTCTGGACTATAGACTCCAGGGTCTGAGGAAAACCCCTCACAGGCCGAGGACCGAGGACTGAGGACTGAGGACTAAGGATCGAGGACTGAGGACTGAGGACTAAGGACTAAGGACCGAGAACTGAGGACAGAGGACTGAGGACTAAGGATCGAGGACAGAGGACTGAGGACTGAGGACTGAGGACAGGGGAGGCTCTGATGCTGAGGAACAAACATGCTCGCCTCTCCACAAACCTGATTTGGCTTCCTGCTTGTTTCCATAATTCTTTTGGTTAAATATAATATTTCACAGTGTGGCATTAAATGTTTCTATTTCCAAGGTTGTAATACCACAAGGAACAACTTATACCTCAGCAAAAATATACCTGGGAGAACAACAATTAATAAATGTGGATGAATTCAAATACCTTGGGGTGGTATTGGATTCAAGATTATCCTTTCAAAAGCATGTTAAGAAGATAGTTAAAACTGTAAATTTTAATATCCAAAACTTTAAACATATTCGCGCTTCCTTAACGGATAAAGCAGCAATTACTTACCTGCATTTGATGATACTGTCCCATGTTGTACTGTGTTACGAGTTGGTCTTATACAAGTCAAACGGTTACGAGACCTATTGAAGTCTGCTACAAAAGAGCATTGAAGATCCTAGATAAGAAACCGTTCTCTTACCACCATTGCCAAATTCTTGATGAATATAACTTTTTGAATTTTGCAAACTTCAAACAATTTAAAGCTGCATGCTTGATTTATAAAATTGTTAATGGTTTAGCACCTCCACCAATGAAGGATTTTATCAAACAAAAATCTGTCAGTGTTGCAGGATCGCGACTCGAGCCACTATTAGAGGCGACGGTGAAGTCCCATTCAGACGCACAGCTTTCTCTCAAAATGTCCTGTCATACCAAGGCGCAGTTTTTTGGAATAGTCTACCACTTTCTGTGCGGGAAAGTCCTAGTTTCCCAACATTTAAGAAACATTTAAAATTATGGCTACGAAGCTCACAAGCATGTGATCATTAGGTTCACCAAAATATGTTTTGATAGTGCAATAGGGAATCTGTGCAATGTGTGAGAAATGCAATAGGGAATCCGTGCAATCTGAAAGGGGTGAATTCGGGGCTGGTGCAATGTGGGCAAGTGCAGTAGAGTTGTAATATGTGATGTAAATAGGAGCCTGTGCAATATGGTCTGGACTTGCACAGGGGTGTGTGCAAAAAGGGTGAACTGTTTCTTGTTGTCGCCGTCTTGTTTTTTTGTTGTCCCACTAACACTGTCAAATCTGTATGTTTTAAACTTTTTACTTTGTAACATCAACCTGCCAGGGGGTCTGCAGATGGACATGAGCCCTCGGCTATAATCTGGCATATTTACATTTGTATAAATGTTCATTAATATGCACTGTTCCTCCGTTTTCTTAAATAAATAAATAATAATAAATAATAACTTGCACATTAGAACCTGTCTCTATCTCTGCTCCAGATCCTCCTCTCTCCTCCTCCTCTCTCCTCTCTCCTCCTCCTCTCGTCCCTCTCCTCCTCCTCTCTCCTCTTAGGTCACGTGACAGCTCAGATCCTCCTCTCTCCTCTCCTCTCCTCCTCATCTCTCCTCTCAGGTCACGTGACAGTGCTCAGACCCTCCTCTCTCCTCTCTCCGGGTCACGTGACAGCTCAGATCCATCATGGCGGCGGAGGAGCTGCCCTCGGAGGTGGACGTGGTGATCGTGGGCACAGGTACGGCTCGGTGCGGCTCGGTTCTGGTCGTGTCTCGGGTGTGGAGTCGGGGCTGGGTCTGGGCTCGGTTCTGGACTCGGGGTTGTTTTGGTTTCGGTTCTGGTTCGGCTCAAATCCAGGTTTAAATCGCGCTGAATCAGCCTCGGGATGGGCGTTAGCTCCGTGCTAACAGACACAGTCATTCTCTATGGGAAAGGCTAGCGGCTAAAGCTAACCATCTGCTGATGTTTATACCGCGCACATCTCAGAAGATTTAGGGTTAAAAAGTCAGTTATTATAATTATACAATTATTTTAGTCTGATACTAACGACGCACAACAAAACATGTGCTAAAAAGAGCCGAGAGACAAAGAAAACTGCGCTAAAAGATTCTGTTTATTATGCGACAAATACAACTGCGCCTGCGCCAATCAGAGACGAGAGTGCGGGTCACGTGATCTGAGCAGAGGAGATGGAGAGAGAGGGAGACAGGAGAGGAGAGAGGGGGGGAGAGAGGGAGGAGAAGAGAGGAAAGAGGGGGAGGGAGAAGGAGGAGTTACATATTGATGAGTGTTGTTCCCCTCCAGGCCTGTGTGAGGCGCTTCTCTTCTGGGGGGTTATTGATCACTGATGGTCATATACAGTGAACCCTCGTTTATCGCGGGGGTTACGTTCCAAAATTAACCCGCGATAGGTGAAATCCGTGAAGTAGTCAGCTTGATTTTTTACAATTATTATATATTTTTTAATGTTGCAAAACACCTCATTACATACTTTATACACTTTTCTCGGGCATTAACGTTTCTTCACATTTCTCTTCTCTAATAGCAGCTGCACATCGCAGCACAGGCAGGATTTTTTTTCTGTTTCCTCCCGCGCTGCTGCACTGAGAGAACGGGGAGCAGGAGGAGACTCTCGCAGGACCCCCGCATCAAAACTCTCGGGATCGGGCGGGATTCACAAGTCCTCGGGCGGGGAGCGGGCGGTCAGACTGGGTCCCCACTACATGATCTGTCCTGAGTGACACAGGCCACATAGCACCAGACTCCGCGGCAGATCCGCTTGCAGTTCGCCAAATCCGCCCCGGAGTCAGATGCGCTTTGCAGAGGCGCGGCGCCCTTGCTTTGGATCCGCGCTCCGGATGCCCGCTATGGGGCCGCCCGACGCGTGGGGGGGGACGGGCAATTAGGCATCGGGATCGGGCGGGACCGGGATTGAAATCCCCATCCCGTGCAGGTCTCTACTCTACAAAGCTACGGAAGAGAAGAGTCTGCGCACTACGCTACCGATCCAAAACAGTCCGCGTTCATAAACTGCAAAAAACAAACATGTAAAATTGCACCCAAAAAAATCCGTGAAGTAGTGAAGCCGCGAAAGATGAAGCGCGATATAGCGAGGGTTCACTGTATTGATGAGTGTTGTTCCCCTCCAGGCCTCTGTGAGGCGGTGGTGGCGGCCGCCTGCTCCAGAGTGGGACAGAGAGTTCTACACTTGGACAGGTGAGTCTCAGCAGCGCCCCCTACAGGACACAGTCTGCAGCTCAGTCTTCAGTGCATGCTTTTATTCTGAAAGTTCATGTCCATCTGTCTCTGACCCTGTCTGTCTCTGTCCCCGTCTGTCTCTGTCCCCGTCTGTCCCCGTCCCCGTCTGTCCCCGTCTGTCTCTGTCCCCGTCTGTCTCTGACCCTGTCCCCGTCTGTCTCTGTCCCCGTCTGTCTCTGTCCCCGTCTGTCTCTGACCCTGTCTGTCTCTGACCCTGTCCCCGTCTGTCTCTGTCCCCGTCTGTCTCTGTCCCCGTCTGTCTCTGTCCTCGTCCCTGTCTGTCTCTGTCTGTCTCCAACTCTGTTTCTGACTCTGTCCCCGTCTGTCTCTCTCAGGAGGAGTTATTACGCTGGGGACTGGGCGAGCTTCACGTTTCCTGGGCTCCTGTCATGGATCCAGGAGCAGCAGGTAACTATCTGTTACATAAGGCCATGGTTAGACCTGACCTCTGACCCCGGGGTTAGACCTGACCTCTGACCCCAGGGTTAGCCGTCGGGGGGGTTACACTGCAGGAGATTATAGTATATAATCATGTGCATTAAGTGTAGTTTATGAACATATAAACAGAGGTCTGTGTCATTATGTGTTTAATATGAAACAGTTTAAGCAACAACATGAGAAAAGAGACGAGCTGGAGGGAGGCAGGATGTGGTGGTGAGACAGTGACTACAACATCACTACGTCACTACAACGTCAAGATAACACCACTACAATGTCCCTACGTTACTACGCCACTACTACACCACTACAACGTCACTACCACGCCCCTACAACGTCACTACTACATCAATACAACGTCACTACCACGTCCCTACAACGTCACTACTACACCACTACAACGTCACTACCACATCACTAGTACACAACTACAACGTCACCACCACGTCCCTACAACGTCACTACTACACAACAACGCCCCTACAACGTCCCTACAACGTCACTACTACACAACGCCCCTACAACGTCCCTACAACACCACTACATCATCACTACAATGTCCCTACAACGTCCCTATGTCACTACAACATCACTACTACACCACTACATCATCACTACAATGTCCCTACAACGTCACTACAACTCAACTATGTCACTACCACGTCACTACATAATCACTACTACATCATCATTACGACTACACCACTACGTCACTACCACGCCCCTACAACGTCACTAGTACACAACTACAACGTCACTACCACGCCCCTACAACGTCACTAGTACACAACTACAACGTCACTACCACGTCCCTACAACGTCACTACTACATCAATACGTCACTACCACGTCCCTACAACGTCACTACTACACAACTACGTCACTACCACGTCCCTACAACGTCACTAGTACACAACTACAACGTCACTACCACGTCCCTACAACGTCACTAGTACACAACTACAACGTCCCTACCACGTCCCTACAACGTCATAGTACACACTACAACGTCACTACCACGTCACTACACACTACCACGTCCCTACATCACTACTACATCTACACACATCACTACAACGTCCCTACACGTCACTATACTACTCCACTACAACGCCCCTACAACGCCCCTACAACGTCCCTATGTCACTACAACATCCCTACAACATCACTACTACACCACTACATCATCACTACAATGTCCCTACAACGTCACTACGTCACCATAACTCCACTATGTCACTATAACGTCACTATGTCCAACTACCACGTCACTACCACGTCACTACTACATCATCATTACGACTACACTACTATACGTCACTACCACGTCCCTACAACGTCACTACTACATCAATACGTCACTACCACGTCCCTACAACGTCACTACTACACAACTACAATGTCACTACCACGTCCCTACAACGTCACTACTACACAACTACAACGCCCCTACAACGTCCCTATGTCACTACAACATCACTACAACATCACTACTACACCACTACATCATCACTACAATGTCCCTACAACGTCACTACGTCACCATAACTCCACTATGTCACTATAACGTCACTATGTCACTACCACGTCACTACATAATCACTACTACATCATCATTACGACTACACCACTACAACGTCCGTACAACATCATTACGTCACTACAACATCACTACTACAACATCACTACTACAGCGTCACTACAACATCACTACGTCAAGATAACACCACTACATCACTACCACGTCCCTATAACGTCACTATGTCACTACCTCACCACCACATCCCGCCTAGTTTTTATTTTACAACAACATTGTAAGGACGTTGTAGGGACGTTGTAGTGATGGTGGTGGTGTAGTAGTGATGTAGAGACGTAGTAGTGATGTTCTAGTGATGTTGTAGTGATGTAGTGACGTTGTAGTGATGTTGTAGTGATGTTGTAGTGTTATCGTGATGTGGTGGGGATGCAGTGGTGTGGTAGTGGTGTTATTTTGACGTAGTGATGTAGTGACGCTGTAGTGGTGTTATCATGACATTGTAGTGACGTAGTGACGTTGCAGTGATGTTGTAGTGACGTGGTGTTATCATGATGTAGTGACGTTGTAGTGGTGTTATCATGATGTAGTGACGTTGAAGTGGTGTTATCATGATGTAGTGGCGTTGTAGTGATGCTGTAGTGATGTAGTGATGCTGTAGTGGTGTTATGACATTGTAGTGACGTAGTCATGTTGTAGGGACGCTGTAGTGATGTAGTGGTGTTATCATGACGTAGTGACGTTGTAGTGATGCTGTAGTGACGCTGTAGTGACATAGTGATATTGTAGTGACGTTGTAGTGATGCGGTAGGACTTTGATGTGAATCATCACTGTCATAAGTCCAAGAGTTAAAATAATACAGGTGTTTCTTCATGTTCTCTGTAGGTCTGTTTTTTAGCTGTTGCTACATGAAAACTGCAGTTAAAGATGAGGATGTACTGTGTGTTACGTCCCTGTTCATCACGCGTGCTCTGACTCGTCCCATCTCTGTGTCATAGGCGGAGCCAGAGCCAGAGCAGCCCGGTGATTGGTCGTCTCTGCTGCAGGAGGGGGAGGAGCTTGTTCATCTGAACCAATCGTATTCATCCATTAGTAACCTGCAGGTGCACTGCTACGTCAGGTACAGCACCTGTCAAGAGTCAGGGACTAGACCAGGACTAGACCAGGACTAGACCAGGACTGAACCAAGGTTCAGTCCTGGTCTAGACCTGGTTCAGTTTAGTCCTGTTTGTGACGTCATAGTTTGGTTTTATAAATTGACTTCTGTTTGAACAGTGAACAAGAGGAACCACCGTCTACAGCAACGACTGAAGGTGAGACAGGTGAGACAGAGGAGGGTGCGGGGTACAGCTGAGAGCAGGTGCAGTTTGTGTTTTACATTTGTCTTTTTTTTCAGGCGCCTCAGGTTCAGAACAAACCCAGAACCAGGTTAGTCCACCTCTGACCTCTGACCCCTGACCCTGTGAAGCCCCTTCACTTCACCCTGCTAACTCTACCCTCCCCTTCAGGTCCCAGAAAGCCAATCAGAGCCCGGCACTGAGACTGAAGGCCAATCAGAGCCCGGCGTTGAGACAGAGAGCCAATCAGAGCCCGGCACTGAGACTGAGGGCCAATCAGAGCCCGGCACTGAGACTGAGGGCCAATCAGAGCCCGGCACTGAGACTGAGGGCCAATCAGAGCCCGGCCCTGAGACTGAGAGCCACTCAGAGCACTGCGATGAGACCAACACCCAATCAGAAGCTGGCAATGAGATTGAGAGCCAATCAGAACAGAAGAGGCTGACACTACCAGATTTAGTGAGAGAAGGACGACGCTTTAACATCGACCTGGTGTCAAAGGTCAGGGAGGGCATCTGACTCACGGGGGAGGGCATCTGATACAGGGGGAGGGCATCTGACTCTTTTGTGTATCTGTGTTTCCTGCAGTTGCTGTTTTCTCGTGGCTCATTGGTCAATCTGCTCATCCAGTCAAACGTCAGTCGCTATGCAGAGTTCAAGAACGTGAGCCGCATCCTCACCGTCCTCAACGGCAACGTCACCCAGGTAACAGCCGGGACGTGGGCCGGGACTTGGGCCGGGACGTGGGCTGGGACGTGGGCCGGGTCGTGGGCCGGGTCGTGGGCCGGGTCTCGGGCCGGGTCTCGGGCCGGGTCTCGGGCCGGGTCTCGGGCCGGGTCTCGGGCCGGGTCTCGGGCCGGGACTTCACCAAAATCAGTATATTCTGTGTATTACAGGTCCTGTGCAGCAGACATGTCCTCTGAGCTGTACTATAGTGTTATAGTTGCAGTACTTTGTTGCAGTACTTTGTTGCAGTACTTGGTAGTACTTTACAGTATATTTGTGTGTATTCCAGGTCCCGTGCAGCAGAGCAGATGTGTTTTCCAGTCGACAGCTCTCTGTCGTTGACAAGAGGAAGTTAATGAAATTCCTCACTTCCTGTTTGGATGAGAACGACCCGCCCACAGGTGAGAGCGGCCAATCAGAGCCAAGCACTGAACAAAACAGCCAATCAGAGCCAAGCACCGAACAAAACAGCCAATCAGAGCCAAGCACCAAACAAAACAGCCAATCAGAGCCAAGCACAAAACAAAACAGAGCCAAGCACCAAACAAAACAGCCAATCAGAGCCAAGCACCAAACAAAACAGCCAATCAGAGCCAAGCACCAAACAAAACAGCCAATCAGAGCCAAGCACCGAACAAAACAGCCAATCAGAGCACTAACAGAGTGCACTGTACTGTGTTAATTGTGCAGTTTTTATTTTATTTTGGCAAGTACAGAGTCATGGTGTAGTGTTTATTTTATTTTGGTGAGTACAGAGTCTTGGTGTTTTTTCGGTGCAGAGTTCGTGGGACGCCCGTACATGGACTTCCTGGAGCAGCAGTCGTTGGGGGCGGAGCTGCGTCACTTCCTGTTTTACTCCATCGCCGGGGCGATGGAGGACACACCCACGGAGGCGGGGCTGGCCTCCACACGCCACTTTCTGCGATGTCTCGGTCGCTACGGCAACACGCCCTTCCTGTTTCCTGTCTACGGCCTCGGAGAGATCCCACAGTGTTTCTGCAGGTCTCTCCTCTTCTTCTCCTCTGTCTCTCCTCCTCCTCCTGTGTCCGTCTGTCAATCCTGCTCTCCTCCTCTTACCCCACTCTCCTCCTTTAGTCCTGGTTTAGTCCAGGTTCAGACCTGGTTTAGTCCTGGTTCAGTCCTGGTTTAGACCTGGTTTAGTCCTGGTTCAGACCTGGTTTAGTCCTGGTTTAGTCTTGGTTCAGACCTG
The DNA here is from genome assembly GCA_019594935.1 of Periophthalmus modestus. Lineage (NCBI taxonomy): Eukaryota > Metazoa > Chordata > Actinopteri > Gobiiformes > Gobiidae > Periophthalmus > Periophthalmus modestus. Next base: position 215,648 of record JAIEZT010001243.1, read on the forward strand.
GTTCAGTCCTGGTTCAGTCCTGGTTCAGACCTGGTTTAGTCCTGGTTCAGACCTGGTTTAGTCCTGGTTCAGTCCTGGTTCAGACCTGGTTTAGTCCTGGTTCAGACCTGGTTTAGTCCTGGTTTAGTCCTGGTTCAGACCTGGTTCAGTCCTGGTTCAGAACTGGCTTAGTCCTGGTTTAGTCCTGGTTCAGACCTGGTTCATTCCTGGTTTTAGTCCTGGTTTAGTCTGGTTTAGTCCCTGTTTAGTCCTGGTTTAGTCCTGGTTTAGTCCTGGTTAGTCCCTGGTTTAGTCCTGGTTTAGACCTGGTTTAGACCTGGTTTAGACCTTTAGTCCTGTTTTTAGTCCTGGTTTAGACCTGGTTTAGGTTTAGACCTGTTTTAGTCCTGGTTTAGACCTGGTTTAGACCTGGTTTAGTCCTGGTTCAGTCCTGGTTTAGTCCTGGTTTAGTCCTGGTTTAAACCTGGTTCAGTCCTGGTTCAGTCCTAGTTTAGTCCTGGTTTAGTCCTGGTTTAGACCTGGTTTAGACCTGGTTTAGACCTGGTTTAGACCAGGTTTAGACCAGGTTTAGACTGTGTGATTGTAGCGCCCCCTCTGTCTGTTTCAGGATGTGCGCTGTCTTCGGGGGGATTTACTGCCTCAGACATTCGGTCCAGAGTTTGGTCCTGCACAGAGACTCCAACAGGTACTGCTCCTGTCTCACCCGTCTCAGTCTCTCACCTGTCTCTCACCTGTCTCTCACCTGTCTCTCACCTGTCTCTCACCTGTCTCTCACCTGTCTCTCTCCTCTCTCACCTGTCTCTCACCTGTCTCTCTCCTCTCTCACCTGTCTCTCACCTGTCTCTCACCTGTCTCTCTCCTCTCTCTCTCCTCTCTCTCTCCTCTCTCTCACCTCTCTCTCACCTGTCTCACCTGTCTCTCACCTGTCTCTCTCACCTGTCTCTCACCTGTCTCTCACCTGTCTCTCACCTGTCTCTCACCTCTCTCTCACCTGTCTCTCACCTGTCTCTCACCTGTCTCTCACCTGTCTCTCACCTGTCTCTCTCCTCTCTCTCACCTGTCTCTCACCTGTCTCACCTGTCTCTCTCCTGTCTCTCACCTGTCTCTCTCCTCTCTCTCACCTGTCTCTCACCTGTCTCTCTCCTGTCTCTCACCTGTCTCTCACCTGTCTCTCACCTGTCTCTCTCCTCTCTCTCCTGTCTCTCTTCTGTCTCTCACCTGTCTCTCTCCTCTCTCTCACCTGTCTCTCACCTCTCTCTCCTGTCTCTCTCCTCTCTCTCACCTGTCTCTCTCCTCTCTCTCACCTGTCTCTCTCCTCTCTCTCACCTGTCTCTCACCTGTCTCTCTCCTGTCTCACCTGTCTCTCACCTGTCTCTCTCCTGTCTCTCACCTGTCTCACCTGTCTCTCACCTGTCTCTCACCTGTCTCTCTCCTCTCTCTCACCTGTCTCTCTCCTCTCTCTCACCTGTCTCTCACCTGTCTCTCTCCTCTCTCTCACCTGTCTCTCACCTGTCTCTCCTCTCCCTCATCCCTGTCTCTCACCTGTCTCTCTCCTCTCTCTCACCTGTCTCTCACCTGTCTCTCTCTCCTCTGTCTCTCTCCTCTCTCTCTCTCTCTCTCTCTGTCTCTCTCCTCTCTCTCACCTGTCTCACCTGTCTCTCACCTGTCTCTCACCTGTCTCTCACCTGTCTCTCACCTGTCTCTCTCACCTCTCTCTCACTCTCTCTCACCCTGTCTCTCTCCTGTCTCACCTGTCTCTCACCTGTCTCTCACCTGTCTCTCACCTGTCTCTCACCTGGTTCTCTCTCTCTGTCTCTCCTCTCTCTCACCTGTCTCTCTGTCTCTCACCTGTCTCTCACCTGTCTCTCACCTGTCTCCTCCCTGTCTCTCACCTGTCTCTCTTCCTGTCTCTCACCTGTCTCTCTCCTCTCTCTCTCTCACCTCTCTCTCACCTCTCTCACCTGTCTCTCACCTGTCTCTCTCCTCTCTCTCTCCCCTCTCTCACCTCTCTCTCACCTGTCTCTCACCTGTCTCTCTCCTCTCTCTCACCTGTCTCTCACCTGTCTCTCACCTGTCTCTCTCCTCTCTCTCACCTGTCTCACCTGTCTCTCTCCTCCTCTCTCACCTGTCTCACCTCCTCTCTCTCTCCTCTCTCTCACCTGTCTCTCACCTGTCTCTCTCTCTCTCTCTCTCTCACCTGTCTCTCACCTGTCTCTCACTGTCTCACCCTCTCTCTCACCTGTCTCTCACCTCTCTCACCTGTCTCTCTCCCTGTCTCTCACCTGTCTCTCTCTCTCTCTCTCTCACCTGTCTCTCACCTGTCTCTCACCTCCTCTCTCCTCTCTCCTGTCTCTCTCCCTGTCTCTCACCTGTCTCTCTCACCTGTCTCTCTCTCACCTGTCTCTCACCTGTCTCTCTCCTCTCTCACCTGTCTCTCACCTCTCTCTCCTGTCTCTCACTCTCCTGTCTCTCTCTCTCTCTCACCTGTCTCTCCTCTCTCTCTCCTGTCTCTCACCTGTCTCTCACCTGTCTCTCTCACCTGTCTCTCACCTGTCTCTCACCTGTCTCTCTCCTCTCTCCTGTCTCTCTCCTGTCTCTCTGTCTCTCACCTGTCTCACCTGTCTCACCTGTCTCTCTCCTCTCTCTCACCTGTCTCTCACCTCACTCTCTCTCTCTCTCTCACCTCTCACCTGTCTCTCTCCTCTCTCTCACCTGTCCTCATCTGTCTCTCACTCTGTCTCTCACCTGTCTCTCTCTCTCTCACCTCTCACCTCTCTCTCACCTGTCTCTCTCCTGTCTCTCACCTGTCTCTCTCCTCTCTCTCACCTCTCTCTCACCTGTCTCTCACCTCTCTCTCACCTGTCTCTCTCCTCTCTCTCACCTCTCTCTCACCTGTCTCTCACCTGTCTCTGTCTCAGGTGTGTAGCTGTGATTGACAGTCGGGGACAGAGGATCAGCTGTTCTCACTGTGTCCTGGAGTCTGGACTTTGGGATCCTCCTCAGACCGAGACCGGGACCGAGACCAGGACCAGGACCAGGTCTGCCCCCACGTCAGACTCGTCTCCTCTCAGACTTGGATCGAAAATTAAAAATAAAACTTTGTGTTTTTCAATTTTCAGTTCGACGTCCAGAGCCGTCCTCATCACCGACCGATCCATCCTCCCCTCAGACTCAGAACTAAACCAGGTCTGAACCAGGACTAGACCAGGACTAGACTGGGTCTGAACCAGGACTAAACTAAACCAGGACTGAACCAGGACTGAACCAGGACTGAACCAGGACTGAACCAGGACTAGGTCAGGTCTGAATCGGGTCTGAACCAGGACTAAACCGGGACTAAACCAGGACTAAACCAGGACTGAACCAGGACTAGACCAGGACTAGACCGGGTCTGAACTGGGTCTGAACCAGGACTGAACCAGGACTGAACCAGGACTAGACCAGGACTAGACCGGGACTGAACCAGGACTGAACCAGGACTGAACCGGGACTAAACCAGGTCTAACCCAGGTCTGTTTCCGTGGCGACAGGTCTCTCTGGTCACTGTTCCTCCTCTGGGGTCTGGATTTCCTTCAGTCCGAATAGTTGAGCTCAGCCCCTCGACCATGACCTGCCCCAGCGGCACCTGTGAGTACTGCTGTCCTAATACTGATACTACTACTACTACTACCACTGCTAGTGTGTTAGATTAGAGTGTGGGGCTCTGGAGTTTGATCCGGGACTAAACCAGGTGTCCCCGTCTCTCTCTCTCAGACCTGGTGCACGTCACCTGTGCGTCCACAGGCTCCGCCCACCACGACCTGTTTCCTGTGGTAACCAGCCTCTTCAGGACCCCCGAGTCACCTGACCACGGTGAGTCACCTGACCACGGGGAGGGCATCTGACACACAGAGAGAGGGCATCTGACACATGGGGAGGGCATCTGACACACAGAGAGAGGGCATCTGACACATGGGGAGGGCATCTGACACACAGAGGGCATCTGACACACAGAGAGGGCATCTGACACACAGGGAGGGCATCTGACACCTGCATCTGACACACAGGGAGGGCATCTGACACACAGGGAGGGCATCTGACACACAGGGAGGGCATCTGACACACAGGGAGGGCATCTGACACACAGAGGGCATCTGACACACAGAGGGCATCTGACACACACACAGAGGGCATCTGACACACGGGGAGGGCATCTGACACACAGAGAGGGCATCTAACACATGGGGAGGGCATCTGACACATGGGGAGGGCATCTGACACACGGGGAGGGCATCTGACACACAGGGAGGGCATCTGACACACAGAGAGGGCATCTGACACACAGGGAGGGCATCTGACACACAGGGAGGGCATCTGACACATGGGGAGGGCATCTGACACACAGGGAGGGCATCTGACACACAGAGAGGGCATCTGACACACAGAGAGGCATCTGACACACAGGGAGGGCATCTGACACATGGGGGAGGGCATCTGACACACAGAGAGGGCATCTGACACATGGGGAGGGCATCTGACACACAGGGAGGGCATCTGACACACAGAGAGGGCATCTGACACACAGAGAGGGCATCTGACACATGGGGAGGGCATCTGACACATGGGGAGGGCATCTGACACACGGGGAGGGCATCTGACACACAGGGAGGGCATCTGACACACAGAGAGGGCATCTGACACACAGAGAGGGCATCTGACACATGGGGAGGGCATCTGACACATGGGGAGGGCATCTGACACACAGAGAGGGCATCTGACACATGGGGAGGGCATCTGACACACAGGGAGGGCATCTGACACACAGGGAGGGCATCTGACACACAGGCGTCTGACTCTCTCTGTCGCAGGCGGCCCGTCCGTTCTCTGGAGTCTGTATTTCAACATGGCGTCATCCTCAGAGGTCGAAGGTCAAAAGCTGCCAATCAATGTCCACGTAGGCTCCGCCCCCGACTCCGCCCTCGGCCATGATGTCACCATCTCTCAGGTGAGACAGAAAACGACGTCACCACAGCAACAGCTCAAACAAAACAGTATCGATACTTTGCAGCTGATGTCATCAACATGCCCTGGTGCTGTGACGCTAACTGTAGGCACTGCTCTGTCTGAAGCTCTGTTCGACTTTAACCTGAGTTCTATTTCATCCCTTCTGACCGCCAGAGGCGGTGCTTCAAGCACTGGAAGATCACCTGATCACATGTGCAGGTCAAGATTTAATAACAAATTCACCTATGACCTTCCGCTGACCCACGTGAGGCTGTAAAACTCCGGAAGCACAGTCCCCTTTTTCTTCTCGCTCTTAGGTCGAGTGTGTTGTGGCGACTCGCGGATGCTGCTTAGTACCACAATTGTTTCTCCCATTGGTGACAGCTCACTGCTCAGAGTCCGTGACCTGTGACTGGAGTACAGTACATCACAGTCGGGGAACAGTGCGACTCGTCCCTCAGGGGCTGTGTAAGCTGCTCGTGGCGGAGTGCCTCACCTGGAGTGCCTCACCTGGAGCGCCTCACCTGGAGCGCCTCACCTGGAGCGCCTCACCTGGAGCGCCTCACCTGGAGCGCCTCACCTGGAGTGCCTCACCTGGAGCGGGCGGTTCCCTGACGCCGGTGAGGTGCACGTTTCACAAAGACTGTATGGTAAGTAGTTTCTGCATTTTTTGTTGGAAGCGACACTGGTTTCGGTGGAGCTGGTTTGTATTTGCTGCCGTGTTCAGTTCAGCTTGACTTTTGTGTTGACTATTGCCACATTTGGCTAAAATATCTCTGTTCTTCTAGAACCTGCTCGGTTCTTTAGCTCATTTTTACCAGCAGTGTTACTGTTCACTTTGAGTTTTTGAGTCTACCACCAGTGGCGTTTTCGGCTCGATGTGGTATTTTTAACCCCAGTTGGCGGATCAAGAGAGGCGTTTTCAGCTCGACCTGATCTACCGTCGGTTGTGATGGAGTCAATGTGCTGTAGAGCACATGACCCGCTTCAACCTGAGGATGGACATGATTTATCCCCCTTATGTTTGGGTGTGGACCACCTTAAGGAAGGCTTGACGGAGAACGCTTGCATGAGTTGCAGCATTATGCCTAGATCCCTGCGTGCTGACCGCCGCCGCATTTGGAGGAGCTGGACCCTCTGATATACAGGACACCCAGTTGTCGGCGAGCGGGAAGGTGAGGAGGAAGTGCTCTGCTGTCGACACTTCCCCTACTCCACGTAAGCGCAGCAAAGGGGAATCGCTCTGCGGGATTATCCTTGAGGGTGGATAGCCTTACTTCAGAGCTCACTAGAATGAAAGATCTCATTGAGTCCATGCAGACCGGGATAGTGACCAGCTGCCCAGCGGGATGTTTTTTCTGTTTGTGAAGACGATGCCTTGTCTGTGGCGGTGTCAGATACTCACTTCCACGACACTGACCCGCATACTGGGGACGGTTTGGATGCATGTTCTGACATGTCAGAGTTGAGCTCACACAACTCCACCTGCTCTCAGGGAGGTGACGATGACTCAGCCGCCTCCTCTCTACACGTGGCTTTTACACAGTTACAATTGCAGGTACCGGCGGCGCAGTCTGTGGTTTCTAGTGCGTTTTTTAGACGACAGAGCTCTGCGTCTTCTTTTTTGGTTCCCCGCTCTGTGGAGTATATTAAGGAACTACAAGCCTGCTGGTCAGATACGAAAGCGTTTTCTAAACCCACATCTGATGGAAGGGTCCTTGCTGCCAGGGAGGATGTGCCCAAGTTTGGTTTGGGACATATGTCGGCGACTGAACCAGCTGTGGCCTCCCTTATTGTGGCTCCAGACGAGGATCTGAGACCCAATGCCAGGTGCCCGCGAACCTCAGTGCCAGGTTACTGACGAACTGCTGTGTAAAGCTTACAACTCTGGGGCGCGCATGGGTCGTATTGGCAATTCCCTGTCCCATTTACTGTTGGGTTTAGCGACTTCACTAGAGCCCTCTAATGTCGATGCGGCTACGCAAGGCTTGGTCGACACGTCCCATGGACAAGAGGCGGTGCGCTGTTCAGTCGCTGCTCTTGGAGTTTTTGCAGGAACCTTTGGCTCGTGGTCTGTCGCCTTCGACATTAAAGGTAAATGTGGCTGCAGTATCTTGCTGGCACAGTGGTGTGAATGGTGGCACTGTGGGCAGTGACAAGAACGTTTCCCATTTCTTGAAAGGTGATAGACGGCTTCACTCACCTACACGACCAGTGGCTCCATCATGGGATCTTTCGCTGGTCCTGGAGACTCTATGAGCTCATCCATTTGAGCCTATTGCTCAGGCAGACATTAAGTGGCTGTCGTTTAAGGCGGTATTTCTCCTCGCCATGGCTTCGGGTAAGCGAGTGGGTGAACTTCAGGCCCTGTCTGTCGACGAGTCCTGCTGTAGACGACACGCTGATGGCTCAGGCGTAACTCAGGCCAAATGTCTCTTTCCTCCCTAAGGTGTTATCTTCTGCTGGTAAAGCCCAACCGCTCCAGTTGGCTGGATGTTAGGTCAGTCCACGTGAGGGTCGGGTTCTGTCTACACAGCGTCTCTCTCGGTGGGTTGTAGAGACCATTAAACGTGCTTATACCTCGCAGGGGCGGCTGATGCCTGAAGGTGTGAGATGTCATTCAACCAGGGGCCTTTCTACCTCCTGCTGCTGTGCATGAGGTTCCCCTAAACGTGATCTGTGCTGCGGCCTCTTGGACCTCACCCTCCACGTTTGCCAGATTTTATTGGGTGAATGTCGCGGTTCCCCATCCTCTGGATGGAGTGTTACGTGAGCATCATGCTTCATTATGAGGAGGTATGTTACTTGTAACAACATGGTCACGAGGAATCCACAGACCACGACAAGTCATCCGGTGCTTGAAGCACCGCCTCTGGCTCAGAAGGGATTCATAGAACCACAGTTACATACATAACTTCTGTTTTATTTTAACACAATCTGACCAAAAAGAGCCGACTGAACCCCAACAGGTGAGTGACCTGTGCTGTTACTCCCTCTAAAATAACAGCTAGCATCGGGGCGACAGTGGCTCAGTAGGTTCAGTGTTTGTCCACTGATCCGAAGGTTGGCGGTTCAAATCCCGCTCTCTACATAAACATCATTGGTTGAGTGGTTAGATCCACTGACTCGAAGGTTGGTGGTGCAATTCCAGCCCTCACAGATGAATCCTGTCGTTGTGTCCTTGGGCAAGACACTTAACCCACCTACCCCAGCCCTTGGGACAACGGGTGGAAATGAGCCTCTGGCTATAACCCGGCGTGTTTACATTCATGTCTGTTCATCAACATCCACTGTCCCAACCAAATAAATAATTAGGATTATGCAGCAGTGTTTCAGTTTTTCACTCTCACCTTTTTGTGTAAAATCAAACTCTGAACATGATCTGTTTTCAGACGTTCTTCAGACTCTGTTCACTGATGTGTTTTTGTGTCACAGAAACTTAAACCATGAATAAAACTCCACTGTTTCTGTTTTTAGGCTGAGAACATTTTCCAGAAAATTGTTCCAGACGAAGAGTTTTGTCCTCCAGCTCCAAACCCCGAAGACATCATCTACGACCCGGAGAGTACGGGACCAGAAAGTACGGGACCAGAAAGTACGGGACCGGAGGGGACGGGACGGGACCGGAGGGGACGGGACCGGAGGACACGGGACCGGAGGGGACGGGCCCGGAGGGACCGGAGGGGACGGGACCGGAGAGTACGGGACCGGAGGGGACGGGACCGGAGGGGACGGGCCCAGAGGGACCGGAGGGGACGGGACCGGAGGGACCGGAGGGGACGGGCCCGGAGGGACCGGAGGGGACGGGACCGGAGAGTACGGGACCGGAGGGGACGGACGGGCCCAGAGGGACCGGAGGACATGGGACCGGGGACTATGGAACCGGCCAATAATCCATAAAACTGTCAAAGAACGAAGGACATGGAGGAGACGAGAGAGGAAACCAACAAGGAGACAAGGAGGAGACAGAGGAAAGAAGAGGTTCAGTCCTGGTTTAGACCTGGTTTAGACCTGGTTTAGACCTGGTTTAGTCCTGGTTTAGTCCCAGTTTAGTCCCGGTTTAGTCCCGGTTTAGTCCCGGTTTAGACCCGGTTTAGTCCCGGGTTTAGACCCGGTTTAGACCTGGTTTGGTTCTGACTTTTGCCTTGACTCGAGTTGAAACGTTGCTCTGATTTGTTGAACATATTTAAAATGCCTTTTGTTTTTGTTTTTGACGCTGTACAAAATAAAGATTTAAACCTCATGAGCTGCACGTGTCTGTGTCAGTGTGAGATCTGGTGACTGTGGGGCCAGTGTAGTTCAGTGAATCATCGTCATGTTCAAGAAACCAGTTTGAAATGACTGGAGCTTTATGACACGGTGCATTATCCTGCTGAAGTAGCATCAGAGGATGGTACATGGTCATGAAGGATGGACATGGTCAGAGACAATGTTCAGGAGCCCGTGGCATTTAAACGATGCCCAACTGGCACTAAGGGACTAAAGTGTGAAAACATCCCCCACCATTACACCACCACCACCTCCACCTGCACAGTGGAACAAGGCCTGATGGATCCATGTTCTCATTCTGTTTACGCCAAACTCTGACTCTACCATTTGAGTCTCAACACAAATCGAGACTCATCAGACCAGGCAACATTTTTCCAGTCTTCAACTGTCCAATTTTGATGAGCTCGTGCAAATTGTCGCCTCTTTTTCCTATTTGTGGTGGAGATGAGTGGTGCCCGGTGGGGTCTTCTGCTGTTGTAGCCCATCCGCCTCAAGGTTGTGCGTGTTGTGGTTCACAAATGCTTTGCTGCTTCCTCGGTTGTAACGAGTGGTTATTTCAGTCAACATTGCTCTCTATATCAGCTTGAATCACTCGGCCCATTCTCCTCTGACCTCTAGCATCTACAAGGCGTTTTCTCCCACAGGACTGCCGCAGACTGGAGGTTTTTCCCTTTTCACCCCATTCTTTGTAAACTCTAGAAATGGTTGTGTGTGAAAATCCCAGTAACTGAGCAGATTGTGAAATACTCAGACCGGCCCGTCTGGCACCAACAACCAGGCCACGCTCAAAACTGCTTAAATCACCTTTGTTTCCCATTCTGACATTCAGTTTGGAGTCAGGAGATGGTCTTGACCAGGACCACACCCCGAAATGCACCGAAGCACCTGCCATGTGATGATGGTTGATTAGATAATTGTATTAAGGAGAAATTGAACAGGTGTCATAATAATCCTTTAGGTGTGTGTGTGTGTGTATATGTGTATATATACATACATATATATATATATATACATATATATATATATATATATATATATATATATATGTATATGTATATATATATATATATATATATATATATATATATATATATATATATATATATATACACACACACACACACACACTCATATATATATATATATATATGTATATATATATGTGTGTAATGATGTGGTAAATCTACTTGTCCAAACTGAAACTAAAGAACCTTCTGGATTCTCTTTTATTATTTGTCAAACTAAAATAATTTTGTTTGTGTTATTGTCAGTCACGTGACCTCACGCTGTCCACGTGTCCCGGAAGTGCTGAATCAGGCCGGTGACAGGAAGTGAGAGCTTTTTGCTTTCACATAAAACCAAAACGTTTTTGGTTTTCCCATCACTGTTACCTTTTCACCTCATATATTTAAAAAATGTAGATATTTTTGTGTATTTTCCTAAATAGTTTTGCATCATAAATCCAAACTAAATAAAAAATTAACTAAGAATCATGAAATGTGACCGTGGGGTGTTTTATTGTGAAAGTTTCCCCGGAAGCCCCGTGTTTCCTGTGTTTGTGCTTCACTCAAACTGTTCCGGGTTGAAACATGACACTGTTCAGTCTGACAGCGCCTTAAACTGTAGAATTATCACATTTACCCCGAAACAAACCTCCCGAGACTTTACACGAGTGTTTTTATGTTTCTCTGAGGTTCATCTGTGTTTCTCTGTGTTTCTCTGTTTCTGTGGAGTGTCTCTGCTTCAGTCTCTTCTTGTGATGGACTCAAACCCGGAGAATCTGTTCGTTAAACCTGGTGAGTTTTTATAAAAGTCATTTCCCAGAATCATACTGGAGGAGATTATTGTGACTGGAGCAGTTTAAAGTTTGTTTTTGTGACAGTTCCTCACGTCTCTGTTAAATCAACTTTTACTCTGATTTTATGACAAACTCTGAACAGTTTTAAACATTTTTCTGGGACTGGATCAAACAACATGATGTTTTATTTAAATCTGTGAATGTCATAAAATCAGGACAAAGGTGAAAGGTTAAAAAAAAAAACAATTTACCTCATGTTTTATTATTGGAATAAGTTTAATCTGTTTAGATAAGAAGAAGAGGAGGAGAGGAGGAGGAGGAGAGCAGAGGAGGAGGAGGGTCAGAGGAGCAGAGGAGGAGAAGAGGAGGAGGAGAGGAGCAGAGGAGGAGGAGAGTCAGAGGAGGAGAGCAGAGGAGAAGGAGGGTCAGAGGAGAAGAGGAGGAGAGAGGAGGAGAGAGAGGAGAGCGGGAGAGAGGAGGAGAGGAGGAGGGGGGTCAGAGGAGCAGAGGAGGAGAGGAGCAGAGGAGGAGAGAGCAGAGGAGGAGGAGGAGGAGGGTCAGAGGAGGAGGGGGTCAGAGGAGCAGAGGAGGAGAGGAGGAGGGGTCAGAGGAGGAGTCAGGAGAGAGGAGGAGAGGAGGAGGGTCAGAGGAGGAGGGTCAGAGGAGCAGAGGAGGAGAGGAGAGGAGGAGAGCAGAGGAGGAGGAGAGGAGGAGGAGGGTCAGAGGAGCAGAGGAGGAGGAGCAGAGGAGGATAACATGACTGAGTGGTTGTTTCCAGGTAACCAGGAGCGCGGCTGGAACGACCCTCCTCAGTTTTCTTATGGACTCCAGACGTCACGAGGAGCTCACAGGAACCTGCTGACCAAGAGAGCACCTCCTGCAGGTAAGAGCGCCTCCTGCAGGTGAGAGAGCGCCTCCTGCAGGTGAGAGACGCTGCTGCTCTTTTAAAGTTCCACGTGGCTCTTCTCTGATCTGTTCTGATGTCGTTTCCTCGTCTCAGACCTGGAGCTTTTTGTTTCATTCTCACATGTTTAACACAAACCTGCAGATTTAAACTGAAAAAACTCTGCTCCACCTTGTGATGTCATCATGTGGTCATACAGGAAGTGCTCCACTGTGTTTTTAAACTCCACCTTCACTAGAATCATTTGGATCATTTCAGTCTCGACGGAACTAAAGGTAAAAGGAGCTGTGAAAACTACCACTTGATGACATCACAAGGTGGAGCAGAGCATTTTGAGCTTTGTAGATGTTACAGACTAATAATAAAGTGTCAAACATGTGAATGAAACAAACACGACTCAGGTCTGTGTTTGAGGAGGAAACATCAGAACATGGACCAAAGCTCAGAGTTTGTGAGATACAGAACGTTTGAGACTGAAGCACGAGTCAAACAGACGACACAGACACTGCAGGAAAGTTTATGTCAACGTCTGTTTTAAAGTGAGTTTGACGAGTTAGTGTCACGATAATAAAATCTGGAGTAAACTCAGTACAAACCGATGACAAAAACACCATCGACCATCATGTAAAACAACATGTCTAAATCACACAATATTTATGATTAAACTGATAAAATGACACAATATTTATGATTAAACTGATAAAATGACACAATATTTATGATTAAACTGATAAAATGACACAATATTTATGATTAAACTGATAAAATGACACAATATTTATGATTAAACTGATAAAATGACACAATATTTATGATTAAACTGATAAAATGACACAATATTTATGATTAAACTGATAAAATGACACAATATTTATGATTAAACTGATAAAATGACACAATATTTATGATTAAACTGATAAAATGACACAATATTTATGATTAAAAACTGATAAAATGACACAATTATTTAAACTGAAAATGACACATAAAAACTGATAAAATGACACAATATTTATGTTTAAACTGATAAAATGACACAATATTTTATGTTTAAACTGATAAAAAATGACACAATATTTATGATTAAACTGATAAAATGACACAATATTTATGATTAAACTGATAAAATGACACAATATTTATGATTAAACTGATAAAATGACACAATATTTATGATTAAACTGATAAAATGACACAATATTTATGATTAAACTGATAAAATGACACAATATTTATGATTAAACTGATAAAATGACCTTCCTCGTGTGTAAACTCTGGAGTTTTCAGTTTTAATTCATAAAAATGATCTGTTTATGACACGTCTCTGATCTGCTCTCTGATTGGTCCACAGGAACCCCGCCCATGACCCCGCCCACATCTGCTCTGACTCCGCCCCGATCTGCAGTAGCTCCGCCTCCTTTCAGTCCAGGTAAAACTCTTTTGTCAGAGTTTAAATGTGAGGCCACACTGCTCCTCCAGGGGGCGCCGTTTGAGGGTCACACTGCTCCTCCAGGGGGCGCTGTTTGAGGTGACACTGCTCCTCCAGGGGGCGCTGTTTGAGGTCACACTGCTCCTCCAGGGGGCGCTGTTTGAGGGTCACACTGCTCCTCCAGGGGGCGCTGTTTGAGGCCACACTGCTCCTCCAGGGGGCGCTGTTTGAGGTCACACTGCTCCTCCAGGGGGCGCTGTTTGAGGTCACACTGCTCCTCCAGGGGGCGCTGTTTGAGGCCACACTGCTCCTCCAGGGGGCGCTGTTTGAGGCCACACTGCTCCTCCAGGGGGCGCTGTTTGAGGGCCACATATTTTCACTGGTGTCTGGACGTCCGGCTGGAGAGAAACTCGTGACGTCGGAGTAGAAGAGCGGGTTTATCGCTGACCTCTGATTATGTTAAAGAGCAGAGAGATCTCTAGATGACTCAGACTCCTCCTCAGACGTGTTTTGAGGAGGGAGCAGTGATGTGACACTCTCTGGAAATTTTATAATCGTTCTGCTGTAAATAAACTGTAGCGTTAGCCGCTTAGCTCCAGCTCGATAAAAACCTGTTTATTCTTACTCCACAAAGACTCACGTTCATGACAGAGTTTAGTTTACGGAGCAGGTCTGCGGAGGGGGCTGATGAGCTGGGGGAGACATTCAGGCACACGTTTACATTTCTTTTGTTTTTTTTATATGTTTTTGTTTATGTTTTTTCTAGCTGCTCCTCCCATTGGCTCCCCTATGGTCCCGCCTCCTGCCTCTGGACCAATCAGAGCTCAGAGTGATTCTGTCCAATCAGAGCGAGAGCCCGATGTGGAGGAAGTGATGTCAGTGCTGAACGGCGCTCTGGAGGCGTGTCGAGGAAACACCAGCGTAAGAGTCATTATAATCTAAAATATAATCTGAAATATAATCTGAAATATAATCTAAAATATAATCTGAAATATAATCTGAAATATAATCTAAAATATAATCTGAAATATAATCTGAAATATAATCTGAAATATAATCTGAAATATAATCTAAAATATAATCTGAAATATAATCTAAAATATAATCTGAAATATAATCTGAAATATAATCTGAAATCTCTGAAATATAATCTGAAATATAATCTGAAATATAATCTAAAATATAATCTGAAATATAATCTGAAATATAATCTGAAATATAATCTAAAATATAATCTAAAATATAATCTGAAATATAATCTAAAATATAATCTGAAATATAATCTAAAATATACACGGACATGAGGAGGAGGAGAGAGGAGGAGGAGGCAGAGGAGGAGAGTCATGTGAGAGGAGGAGGAGGAGGGAGGAGAGTCATGAGAGAGGAGACAGAGGAGGAGAGGAGGAGGAGGCAGAGGAGGAGAGGAGGAGAGAGAGGAGAGAGTCATGAGAGAGGAGGAGAGAGAGGAGGAGGAGGAGGAGGAGGGAGGAGAGTTCTGAGAGAGGAGGAGGAGAGTCATGAGAGAGGAGGAGGAGGAGGAGGGGGAGGAGGAGGAGGAGAGGAGACAGAGGAGGAGGAGAGGAGACAGAGGAGGAGGAGAGAGGAGAGTCATGAGAGAGGAGGAGAGGCAGAGGAGGAGAGTCATGAGAGAGGAGGAGAGGAGGAGAGAGGACAGAGGAGGAGGAGAGTCATGAGAGAGGAGGAGAGTCAGGAGAGAGGAGGAGGAGGCAGAGGAGGAGAGTCATGAGAGAGGAGGAGGAGAGGATACAGAGGAGGAGGAGAGTCATGGGAGGAGGAGGAGGGAGAGGAAGAGAGATGAGAGAGAGGAGGAGGAGAGAGAGGAGAGTCAGGAGGGAGGAGGAGAGAGAGGATGAGAGCGGAGGAGGAATAGGAAGAGAGAGGAGGAGAGTCATGAGAAAGGAGGAGGAGAGAGGAGGAGGAGGAGAGAGAGGAGGAGAGTCAGAGAGAGGAGGAGGAGGAGGAGTCATGAGAGGAGGAGGAGGAGACAGAGGAGAGGAGAGAGAGAGGAGAGAGTCATGAGAGAGAGGAGGAGGAGGCAGAGGAGAGAGAGTCATGAGAGAGGAGGAGGAGGAGATGAGAGTCATGAGAGAGGAGGAGGAGGAGGAGGAGAGGAGGAGAGAGGAGGAGGAGAGGAGGAGGAGGAGAGGAGAGGAGGAGGAGAGAGTCATGAGAGAGGAGGAGGAGGAGAGAGAGAGGAGAGTCATGAGAGAGGAGGAGGAGAGGAGGCGGATGAGGAGGAGGAGGAGAGGTCATGAGAGAGAGGAGGAGGAGGAGGACAGAGGAGGCGGAGGATGAGGAGGAGGAGAGAGGAGGAGGCGTGTCGAGGAAACGCCAGCGTAAGACTCATTATTATCTAAGATATAGTCTAAAATATACACAGACATGAGGGCGGGGAGGAGAGTCATGAGAGAGGAGGAGGAGGAGGAGGAGGAGAGGAGGAGAGGAGGCAGAGGAGGAGGAGGCGTGTCGAGGAACCACCAGCCTAAGACTCATATAAAACACAAAGTATTATCTAAAATATACACGGACGTAAGGTGCAGAGGAGGAGAGTCATGAGAGAGGAGGAGGAGGAGGAGGAGAGGAGACAGAGGAGGAGGTAGAGGAGGAGAGTCACGAGAGGAGGTGCAGAGGAGCAGAGGAGAACTTTGTGGTCCAGAGGAGTCTCACTGATCCTGTTTCAGGAGCAGGTCTGTGGAGATGTGAGGAAGAGGCTGCAGCTCCTGGAGACGTCCTGGAGCAAAGGAAAACTGAGCTCAACCGTGAAGAGGAGGATGAAGAGTCTCACCACAGGTCAGGGAGGGCATCTGACACGATCTGACACACGGGGAGGGCATCTGACACGATCTGACACACAGGGAGGGCATCTGACACGATCTGACACACGGGGAGGGCATCTGACACAATCTGACACACAGGGAGGGCATCTGACACGATCTGACACACGGGGAGGGCATCTGACACGATCTGACACACGGGGATGGCATCTGACACGATCTGACACACAGGGAGGGCATCTGACACGATCTGACACACACAGGGAGGGCATCTGACACGATCTGACACACGGGGAGGGATCTGACACTGACACGATCTGACACATGGGGATGGCATCTGACACGATCTGACACACAGGGAGGGCATCACACACGATCTGACACACAGGGAGGGCATCTGACACGATCTGACACACAGGGAGGGCATCTGACACGATGACACACACAGGGAGGGCATCTGACACGATCTGACACACAGGGAGGGCATCTGACACGATCTGACACACAGGGAGGGCATCTGACACGATCTGACACACGGGGAGGGCATCTGACACGATCTGACACACGGGGAGGGCATCTGACACGATCTGGCATCTGACACAGGGAGGGCATCTGACACGATCTGACACACAGGGAGGGCATCTGACACGATCTGACACACAGGGAGGGCATCTGACACGATCTGACACACAGGGGAGGGGCATCTGACACGATCTGACACACAGGGGAGGGCATCTGACACGATCTGACACACGGGGAGGGCATCTGACACACACACGGGGACACACAGGGAGGGCGTCCGACTCGCCTGTGGTCGTCCGACTCGCCTGTGATCGTCCGACTCGCCTGTGATCGTCTGACTCGCCTGTGATCGTCTGACTCGCCTGTGATCGTCTGACTTGTCTGTGGTCCTCAGATCTCCGGTCTGGTCTGTGGGACTCGGCGGACGAGGCTCACCGCTCTCTGATGGTGGATCATGTGACTGAGGTCAGCCAATGGATGGTCGGCGTCAAACGACTCATCGCAGAAACCAGGAAACTGAGTCCAGACCAGCTACGACCTCTGACCCGAGGACTGGACCGGGACCAGGACCAGGACCAAGACCTGGACCAGGACTCAAACCCAGACCCAGAGCGGTCTGACCTGGACCAAGACCAAACCCAGGACCAGGGTCAGGACTGAGTCTGAATAAAACCTCAGACTGTACAGTGAACTGGACAAACTGTTAATGCGCCAGAGGCTCACAAAGGTCTTTGGAGGTATCTGGGGGTATTTTGGAGCCTCTGGGGGTATTTGGAGGTCTCTGGGGGTATTTTGGAGGAGCCTCTGGGGGTATTTGGGGGTCTCTGGATGTATTTGGGGGTCTCTGTGGGTCTCTGGAGGTCTCTGGATGTATTTGGGGGTCTCTGGAGGTCTCTGGATGTATTTTTTTGAGGTCTCTGAAGGTCTCTGGAGGTCTCTGGAGGTCTCTGGGGGTATTTGGAGGTCTCTGGGGGTATTTGGAGGTCTCTGGGGGTATTTGGGGGTCTCTGTGGGTCTCTGTGGGTCTCTGGAGGTCTCTGGATGTATTTAGGGGTCTCTGGGGGTCTCTGGAGGTCTCTGAAAGTCTCTGGAGGTCTCTGAAGGTCTCTGAAGGTCTCTGGAGGTCTCTGGAGGTCTCTGAAGGTCTCTGAAGGTCTCTGGAGGTCTCTGGGGGTATTTGGAGGTCTCTGGGGTATTATTTGGGGGGTCTCTGTGGGTCTCTGTGGGTCTCTGGAGGTCTCTGGATGTATTTAGGGGTCTCTGGGGGTCTCTGGAGGTCTCTGAAAGTCTCTGGAGGTCTCTGAAAGTCTCTGGAGGTCTCTGGAGGTCTCTGAAGGTCTCTGAAGGTCTCTGGAGGTCTCTGGGGGTATTCTGACGTCTCTGGGGGTACTGGGAGGTCCCGGGGCGCTCTAATTGTGATCATATTGATTGAACATTAAATCTTTGATTTTCTTGATATAATCACAGACACTGTGTCTCTGATGTAAACTCGGATGCCCCGCCCCTCTGGTTATAACACTGTCCTGGTCTAAACTCATGTGGGAGGAGCTTGTGGACGATGGTCGGCCTCCCGGCAGAGCGCAGGTTGTTGGGGGACGGAGCTTCACGTGGATTCGCCTTCGTCCGAAGTTATTTCCGGTGTGTAATTGGTTGAATACTAAAATGATCGCGACGTGTGCGTGGAGCCTCATTAAAATACAAAATGTGGTTGCCGTGGTTACTTGAGCCCGTGATCGATCAAACTGCGACGCTGAGACTTTTAAACTACTTCATGTTCAGATTTATTTTGTGACCGAGCGTTTAGCGTTTCCCCCGAGACGACGTAAAAGCAGCAAAGATGAGCCGGCGTGAGTCTGCTCCCGAGGAACTACTGGCATTTCACTTCAGGTTTTATTCAAGTTTCACTCATCCGACAGTCACAAGATGGCTGCCGCTGTCAGCGGCGGCCATCTTGTGACTGACCACTGTAGCGTCCAGTCTCAGTCTCAGGTGCAGGTTTTGATTCTTTTGAAGCTTTTGTGGAAAAATCATGTGACTTTTATTTAGAAGAGGTTGAACTTTGACCCCATTTTTACACAGATATGACTGTCTGACCACCTGACCACCCGACCGTCTGACCACCCGACCGTCTGACCACCTGACTGTCTGACCACCCGACCACCTGACTGTCTGACCACCCGACCGTCTGACCACCCGACCGTCTGACCACCCGACCGTCTGACCACCTGACCGTCCCGACCGTCTGAGCTCAGGGTGACGGGACTGAGGATGATGGGAAATAAACATTTACCACAATCTGAATGTTTGATTTACTCTCTAACTATTACTCTAAACCTGTGAAATGTCCCACAGTGAGGCTTTAACTCTGTTCTACTGTGTGAAATGTCCCACAGTGAGGCTTTAACCCTGTTCTACTGTGTGAAATGTCCCACAGTGAAGCTTTAACTCTGTTCTACTGTGTGAAATGTCCCACAGTGAGGCTTTAACTCTGTTCTACTGTGTGAAATGTCCCACAGTGAGGCTTTAACCCTGCCCTCGTGTCATGTGGTGCAGTTGTTTTGTTTCAGTCACATGTTTCAGTCTGTCTCTGTTACACCTGATGATGTCATCAGGTGGTTTTCTCTGTCACTTCATATTTAGACGTTTTCAGGGAAAATGTTTTATTCAGTTTTTTCCAGACACTTGACGTAATTTGAGTAACTACAGATTTAATCAGACGATAAACTGAACTCCAGCGACAGAGAGAGAGGGAGAGGGAGAGGAGAAGAGAGGAGGGAGGAGGAGAGGAGAAGAGAGGAGGAGGAGAGAGGAGAGAGAGAGGAGAGGCAGGAGAGGAGAGAGAGGAGAGAGGAGAGGAGAGAGGAGAAGAGAGGAGGAGGAGGAGAGAGGAGGAGAGGAAGAGAGAGGAGTGAGAGGAGAGAGAGAGAGAGGGAGGAGGAGAGAGAGAGAGAGGAGAGAGGAGGAGAGGAGGGAGAGAGAGGAGGAGGGAGGAGGAGAGGAGAGAGAGGAGAGAGAGAGGAGGAGGAGAGAGGAGGAGAGAGAGGAGAGAGGAGAGAGAGAGAGGAGAGAGAGAGGAGAGAGGAGAGGGCAAGAGAGGAGAGAGAGGAGTGAGAGGAGAGAGAGAAGAAGAGGAGGGAGGAGGAGAGTAGAGAGAGGAGAAGAGAGGAGGGAGGAGGAGAGTGAAGAGAGGAGGGAGGAGAGGAGAGAGGAGAGAGAGAGAGAGGAGGAGGAGAAGGATAGAAAGAGGAGGAGGAGGAGTGAGGAGGAGGAGAAAAGACAAACTAAAGTCTTACAGTGAGACCTGAGGCCCAGAGACTCACAAAACTTAAACTTTTCACAGAAAAAGAAAATATACATCTCAGCCGATGATGTCACAGTGATGATGTCACAGTGATGATGTCACAGCGATGATGTCACGGCAATGATGTCACAGTGATGATGTCACAGCGATGATGTCACGGCAATGATGTCACTTTGGTCACATCTTTTGGTCTGAAACAAGAAACAAAAAGCAGATAAGAGGAGGGTGAATGAAGAGAGGAGGGAAAGAGGGAGAGAGGAGGAGGAGAGAGGAGGAGAGAGAGAGGAGGAGAGGAGGAGCATGTTTACAGGTCAGCGAGGTTCTTGACGATGTAAATTCGCAGCAGAGCGTCGTCTTTCTTCAAAAGTTTGAGGGCGTGATCCAAGTCACTGTCCTGCCGCAGAATCACGAGGTCGTCCTCATCGTCTGAAACAGAGACACGTCACAAAGGGGGCGTGGCCTCGGACACATGGGCGTGGCCTCATCCACAGTAAAACTAAAATTCAATTCTGTCACTGCACAAAAGTTTTAAAGTGAAGATGTTTCTCTGCTCAGATTCCTGCTGGACACCGACTTGTATCTGTCTGAAGGGGGCGCTAACGACACTGAAGCTAACACCTGTCTGTTTACATCATCGACGGGGGGGAGACCCCACTGCAACATGAGATGATCTTTGATTTGGTGAAATTAGACCAAAGGCTCAAATATAATGAAACTTTAAATGTTTTTACAAAGTGTTAAATAAAAAAGTCTTTATTTTAAAAGTTCATCCTCCGGAGCCTCGTGACCCTGACCACGGGTCAGTGGGACAGACTTGCTCGTTTCCATGGAGATGTTATTGCCCCTGAGGTTCCACAGTGTGACATTAAACATGTCCATGTCCAGGCTCCACCAGGACAAGTTACAGGTCAGATCTGTGAAGAGGCGACTCCAGAGACAAGCCCAATGTTTCAACCGAACACCAAGAAAAGACACTGTGCTTCAAACAGCAGCTTCAAGAAACTTTTACATCTAGAGTTTGGGACAATTCAGCCACATCTCCCCAGATTCACTGTATCAACCACCACCAGGGGGCGCTACACTCAAACATCAAACTTACCTTTGTAATATATCTGAAGCCGGTTGGTCCCGAGTCGCACTTTCATTGTCTGATAAAGCTCTGCAAGACTCTCCGGCATCTGGAACCGGTAGATCGTCTTCACCGCCCCCTCGGACAGTAAATACGCCTTAACATTCACCTCTGAGGACATCTGGACGTGACCTGGTTTGGTCCCAGTATAGTCCCTGTTTAGTCTCGGTTTAGTCCCAGTTTGGTCTCGGTTTAGTCCCGGTATAGTCCCAGTTTGGTCTCGGTTTAGTCCCGGTATAGTCCCAGTTTGGTCTCGGTTTAGTCCCGGTATAGTCCCAGTTTGGTCTCGGTTTTGCCGTACCGGTATAGTCCCAGTTTTGGTCTCGGTTTAGTCCCGGTATAGTCCCAGTTTTGGTCTCAAGAGCTTCCAAAATCATCTGCCAATCCAGGACAAGTAGATCCCAAACTCTCTAAAGAGGCGTTTCGGCTGTTGAAATAAAATTTCACACCCTGACCGACAGAGCTAGACCCGCCCAGATCAAGAGCTTCCAAAATCATTGCACAATCCAGGACAAGTCTGGATCCCAAACTCTGGAAAGAGGCGTGTTCGGCTCTTTATGGAGAATTTCAGCACTGTGACCGACTAGAGCTCTCAACATCTGGGAGGGCATCTGACACAACACCACAGGGAGGGCATCTGACCTGCTGACCACACAGGGAGGGCATCTGACACGATCTGAGGGAGGGCATCTGACACGATCTGACACACAGGGAGGGCATCTGACACACAGGGAGGGCATCTGACACGATCTGACACACAGGGAGGGCATCTGACACGATCTGACACACACAGGAGGGCATCTGACATCTGACACACAGGGATCTGACACACAGACACGGCATCTGACACACACAGGGAGGGCATCTGACACGATCTGACACACAGGATCTGACACTGATGTTAATAAAAAAACACACATTTTTGTTGTGAAAACTTTTATTTTGTAAATGTATCGATGTGTCTACAGACGTCTTCCTCTGCGTCCTCCCTTCCTCCGGGTCGAGTCTGACGGGATCGGGGTCACGTCCTCTGTAAGAACAAGAGGTCAGAGGTTAGACGGCGCCATGGCGGCGCCATCGCAGCGGCGTCATCGCAGCGGCGCCATCGCAGCGGCGCCATCGCAGCGGCGCCATCGCAGCGGCGCCATCGCAGCGGCGCCATCGCAGCGGCGCCACTACGGGTCAAACTCACTGAGCTAAAGCCGCAGTACCCTCGCTCACCAACAGGAGGCAGATGAAATTCTAAAGACTTTAAATCTCACCCTCTTGACCTTATTCGACCCCACTCTTTTTCGTCTAAATGCTTCTAAACGGCGCCCTCTGCTGTGCCATTTCTAATATAAAGTTGTGTTAATTTGTGTAAACTGTCCATGATCATGTGACCCACAAATCCACACTGCCCTGATTCTCTGGAGGCTTTAAACGCCAATGTCCCTCAACCCGTCTGCAAAATAACACAAGTCCACGCGACGCGACCCCACGCGACGCGTCACCACTCAACACGACACCACGCGACACGACACCACGCGCGCGACCCCACGCGACGCACCACTCAACACGACACCACGTGACGCGACCCCACGCGACGCGACAACACTCACGACACCACGCGACACCACCACGCGACACGACACCACTCAACACAACCCGACACGCCACGACACCACTCGACACACACGACACCACGCGACGCGACCACTCAACACGCACCACGCGACGCGACCCCACGCGACGCGACACCACTCACGACACGACACCACGCGACGCGACACGCGACACTCAACACGACACCCCACGCGACACGACACCACTCAACACACAACCCGACCGACGCCGCGACACCACTCCAACACACGACACACCACGCGACGCGACCCCACTCAACACGACACCACGCGACGCGACCCCACGCGACACGACCCCACGCGACACGACACCACTCGACACGACCCCACGTGACGCGACAACGCACACAACACCACTCGACGCGACCCCACTCAACATAACACAACTGACAGAGCGATGTCAGTCTGACAGGTTCATGACCCTTGACCCTGCAGTCACATTGAGTGGATCTGACTCGTCTAAAAAAGCCCTTAACCCTCTTCGTCGTCAGTTGAAATAACTTTAAGCCATTAACACTAATATGACAAGTTTGCGCAGCAATTAGAGACAAATTTGTCGAGCCAATCTAAGATTAAAGTCTGGATTTCCATTTGACGTTTGTTTTGCTCCTCCAGGACGAGTGACCTGCTGAAGGATCAGTCTGTCGTGTTAAGTGTCAGAGTGGATCATGTGTCTCACCGATGCGGCCGATCTTCATCCCTGATCGGGCCAGAGCTCTGAGGGCAGACTGGGCTCCAGGGCCGGGGGTCTTTGTCCTGAGGAAACAACAAGACACTTTTACTGAAGCCGTCACGAGAGACAGAGAGAGAGAGAGAGAACACTGAAACGTGTGCGGCGTTCAGTCAGATGATAAACGTGTGCGGCATTCAGTCAGATGATAAACGTGTGCGGCGTTCAGTCAGATGATAAACGTGTGCGGCGTTCAGTCAGATGATAAACGTGTGCGGCGTTCAGTCAGATGATAAACGTGTGCGGCGTTCAGTCAGATGATAAACGTGTGCGGCGTTCAGTCAGATGATAAACGTGTGCGGCGTTCAGTCAGATGATAAACGTGTGCGCGGCGTTCAGTCAGATGATAAACGCGTGCGGCGTTCAGTCAGATGATAAACGTGTGCGGCGTTCAGTCAGATGATAAACGCGTGCGGCGTTCAGTCAGATAAACGTGCGCGGACTGAACACTGCACACGTTTATCACACTGCACACGTTTGTCACACTGCACACGTTTATCACACTGCACACATTTATCACACTGAACACGTTTGTCACACTGCACACATTTATCACACTGCACACATTTATCACACTGCACACGTTTGTCACACTGAACACTGGGATGTCATGGTATTGGTGAGTTCTCAGTCTCCAAACTGCCTCAGCCTCATGATCTTTCCAGTATTAGACGATGTGCATTTGTGCCCAAAAGAACAGTTTTGAGTTTGAGTCAGAGGAAAAACCACAAACACCATGATCCTTTGCACCGTCAAACACCACCATGTCACTGCGGATGGTGGCGTTTGGAACGAGGGAGAACGATAAAGAGGAAATCTGAGCACAGACACTGGATTTAAAAAGCAAACCACGGTTTCATTCATAACAAATCTGTAAAATCAAATACAATAACGCTCCAACCCACTGAGCGTTTGAATCTAAAGACTTCAGATCTGCATTTTGATTCATGCAACAGTGGTTCTCAGTCCGTGGAGAAAAACTAGTAAAAAAGGACATGCATGATATAAACTGTACATGTGACGGTGTTTGACATGGTGCAGTGTGTTCCACCTTGTGATGTCATGAGGTAAAAACCCTGTGGGGCACGTCCTGTATTAACTCCACACACCTTCACTAGAATCACTGTGATAATGTCAGTCCTGGAGCTGCCCATCTCTACTGAGCTCAAGGTAAAAGGAGCTGTTATCAAAACTACCACGTCATGACATCACAAGGTGGAACAGAGCATTTTGAGCTTTTGGAGATGTTACAGACTAATAATAAAGTGTCAAACATGTGAATGAAACAAAAGTCCATGGTGCGTGGTACCTGTTGCCCCCGGTGGCCCTCAGCTTGATGTGCAGAGCGGTGATGCCGAGCTCTTTGCAGCGCTGAGCCACGTCCTGAGCGGCCAACATGGCGGCGTACGGAGAGGACTCGTCTCTGTCGGCCTTCACCTTCATCCCTCCAGTCACACGGCAGATGGTCTCCCTGGAAACAGACAGCACAGGTGACTCCTCCGCTCTGTCCGACCCTCCTTTTCTCCTCTGCTCCACCCGACCCTCCTTCTGACCCCTCTCCTCACAGATACGTACTTTCCGGACAGGTCGGTGACGTGGACAAAGGTGTCGTTGAATGAGGCGAAGATGTGGCAAACTCCGAACACGTTCTCTCCTTCAGCGACCTGAGGGCCCAGGCTGATCACCTGCTCCTCCTTCTTTTCCTTCCCTTTACGTGGAGCCATGTCTGAAAATCAAAAGAAAACATCACTGAAGCTGAGGCGACAGTACTTATTCACAGAGACAGATAAAGACATGCACATCCAAAAAAGCTGCGACTCCAGATTTTACTTAACACCAAAACAACATCTCAGAGTCGAGACTTTCAGACATGATTCAGTTTCACACCTGTTTCAGACGAGCCCAGGTCTGGAGTGTACGAACACAAATGAGTTTGAGTTATGGTTCTATGAAACTGTCGTCCCTTAAAAGTAATGCCAACGTGTGATCTCTAGTATTGTCAAAGTGGTGTTTTCTTTAACCACAGCTGTACATTTACACTATGTACTGTTTATATACAAATATAAAACATCATCTACTGTCCTACTACTGACCCAATACAGCAGTCAATACATTTTTGCTAAAAAGTTGCATACTGTGGCTTTAAAACAGCTTTCTTCCAGCCTGTTCATATAAATATAATCAATATCAATGAGACTATCATCTAGTCACATGATTTATTAACATTACTATGAGACTACTGCAAGGAAATAAAACCTGTATGAAATCACACAAACCAGTCAGATTTATTCCACAATGATCCTGTATAACACACTTAAAACAGAAACAGTTCTGGCTCCTCTGTAAAACACTTTTGAGACTTGTCCCTGAGGCTAAACCGCATGGAAAAACCCAGGAGCCACACAACCAGGTGAAACACTGGAATTAAAGCTTCACCGCGGAGCATTCACACTGCAGACTGATACAGGCGAGGTCTGTGTCTCTGGAGTAAAGTCTGAGTTAAACGTGCACATTAAACAGTCTGAAGCACATTAAACAGACTGAAGCATGGAGCAGCTTCACTGGTTCAACTTTACACACGGAGCTAGATTTGACTCAATTTACAGCATGTTTTTGGAGATTTTAGGCCAATTAATTAAATAGACTCCCTTTAAGAGTTTATATTATGTGTGTTTGTGAAGTGTAATGGCGAATTCATGAAGAAAATGAGCTGGAAATGCGGCTTAAATGTGAAGCAGAGAGCTAAGATGGCGGCTCTGTGGATGCGGTGAGAACCAACACAAATCCCACCAAAACTGAACATTTTCTGACTCTAAATCTCCTAATTTCACATGGATCCCTCGCGCTGTAATTGTTAGATTTAAGTAACGTATCAGCAGACTGCGGATGGACAGAAAAAGAGCAGATTTAAACGGATTTCAGTCCGAGCGGGACGTACCTCTGAGTGTCTCTTTACCAAGCAGAAACAGAAAAGGACCGACTTCCGCTTCCGGGTCAGAAAGAGCTCTGCTGCCCGCGTGCGGCGGCGGGAAAAAGAGCTCTGCTGCCCGCGTGCGGCGGCGGGAAAAACACAACGGTCCAAAAAACTGAAAATACTCAAGTTTTTAATCATTTTTATCTCTGTTTGACGCTTAAAGAGCGAGATGCTTCTGCTGAGTCTCACATTTGGACTTCATCTGGTGAGATAATACTTACAATTATAGTTTTACACAAATCTAGAAAGAGTTTGTCAGGAAAAGTGGAAAAATCTGTTTAAAACTACAGGAAGTAGAGTTAAAAAAAACAAAAACTTTTTAATATTAAAATATACAATGATATAAACATATAATTCAAATATACAATGATTTGCAATGATGACAATAAGCAAAACATATTGATGTTAATAATAATACATTTTATTTATAGGGCCTTTCTGGGCACTCGCCTCACAGCAAGAACATCAACACATTAAGACAGTTAAACGCAGCAGTTAAAATATACACATTTAAAATCAAACATATAGAATAAAAATGTTTAGATGCAAAAAAGGCGTTTGAGAGTCGAGTGGTTCTTTATAAAACAAATCATCATATAGTTTTATTATTATATAATATTAAACACATAAATACACTAAATAAATACAATATTTAATATTTTTAATTTCGTACAAAGAACCTTTGTTTTCACGGCCTTTGGGTTTGTGCCATAGTTTAAGTCACATGTGTCAAACTCAAGGCCCGTGGGCCAAATATGGCCCTCCACATCATATTATGTGGTCCTCGACAGGGTAAACTAAAAGGATTGATGGTCTTAAAATCTCAGTTTATCAGGAGATACGCAGTTTTACATCTAGGCAAATGCGTATGGAATATTTGTAATTTGAATAAAATACAGAAACAGTTAATTAACAAGGTAAAAAATGTGTTAGATTTATTTTACATCTGGCCCTTTGAGAGCGGCCATTTTCCTGATGTGTCCCTCTGTTTTAAATAGTTTGTATAACAGGATAAAAGGAGTTTAATGTGAATGTTCTGAAGTTGTTTTACTGATAACAGTTTTTACAGAAACACAGTTTTCTCACACTTTAAACATTATTTCAACAAAACTGTTTTTCTATAATTTAATTTGTCAAATAATAATCCCTTTGAATATTACAGGAGTTTGTTTTAGTGTAAAGTTAAAGAAATCCACAGTGTGACACAACCAGCAAGTAACTTTAGAAATGTTGTGTTTTGTTCTTGTGTGAGTTTTAGTCCTGGTTTAGTCCTAGTTTAGTCCTGGTTTAGACCTGGTTTAGTCCTGGTTTAGTCCTAGTTTAGTCCTGGTTTAGACCTGGTTTAGTCCTGGTTTAGTCCTGTTTCAGTCCTGGTTTAGTCCTGGTTTAGTCCTAGTTTAGTCCTGGTTTAGTCC
Source organism: Periophthalmus modestus (assembly GCA_019594935.1). Classification (NCBI taxonomy): domain Eukaryota; kingdom Metazoa; phylum Chordata; class Actinopteri; order Gobiiformes; family Gobiidae; genus Periophthalmus; species Periophthalmus modestus. The sequence goes on from JAIEZT010001243.1 coordinate 243,522, forward strand.
TGGTTTAGTCCTGGTTTAGTCCTGGTTTAGAGACCTAGTTTAGACCTGGTTTAGTCCTGGTTTAGTCCTAGTTTAGTCCTGTTTCAGTCCTGGTTTAGTCCTGGTTTAGTCCTGGTTTAGTCCTGGTTTAGTCCTAGTTTAGTCCTGGTTAGTCCTGGTTAAGTCCTGGTTTAGTCCTGGTTTAGTCCTGGTTTAGTGCTTGTTTAGACCTGGTTTAGTCCTGGTCTAGTCCTAGTTTAGACCTGGTTTAGTCCTGGTTAAGTCCTGGTTTAGTTTTGGTTTAGTCCTGGTTAAGTCCTGGTTTAGTTCTGGTTTAGTCCTGGTTAAGTCCTGGTTTAGTCCTGGTTTAGTCCTGGTTAAGTCCTGGTTTAGTTCTGGTTTAGTCCTGGTTAAGTCCTGGTTTAGTCCTGGTTAAGTCCTGGTTTAGTCCTGTTTTAGTCCTGGTTTAGTCCTGGTTTAGTCCTGGTTAAGTCCTGGTTTAGACCTGGTTTAGACGTGGTTTAGACCTGGTTTAGTCCTGTTTTAGACCTGATTTAGTCCTGGTTTAGTCCTGGTTAAGTCCTGGTTTAGACCTGGTTTAGTCCTGGTTTAGTCCTGGTTTAGACCTGGTTTAGTCCTGGTTTAGACCTGGTTTAGTCCTGGTTTAGTCCTGGTTTAGACCTGGTTTAGTCCTGTGTAAGTCCTGGTTTAGTCCTGGTTTAGTCCTGGTTAATTCCTGCTTTAGTCCTTGTTTAGTCCTGGTTTTGACCTGGTTTAGTCCTGGTTTAGTCCTGGTTTAGTCCTTGTTTAGTCCTGGTTTAGTCCTGGTTTTGTCCTGGTTTTGTCCTGGTTTAGACCTGGTTTAGACCTGGTTTAGTCCTGGTTTAGACCTGGTTTAGTCCTGGTTTAGACCTTGTTTAGTCCTGGTTTAGTCCTGGTTTAGTCCTGGTTTAGACCTAGTTTAGTCCTGGTTTAGTCTTGGTTTAGTCCTGGTTTAGTCCTAGTTTAGTCCTGGTTAAGCCCTGGTTTAGTCCTGGTTTAGTCCTGGTTTAGTCCTGGTTTAGTCCTGGTTTAGTCCTGGTTTAGTCCTGGTTAAGAACTGGTTTAGTCCTGGTTTAGACCTGGTTTAGACCTGGTTTAGTCCTGGTTTAGTCCTGGTTAAGAACTGGTTTAGTTCTCTTCAGTCCTGGTTGAGTTCTTGGCTGATGCTCGCTCTGTTCTGAGCAGCAGTTGCCATGACGACGTTGCCTTCTGTGTCCTCCTGCTTGTGATTGGCCGCCCCTGCCGTCCATCTGCCTCTCTCTGCCCTGCGATTGGTTGTGTGGGGGCGGAGTGGGCGGGTCATGTGTCTCATATTTGCCTGGCTGTGTTCCTTTTGGGCTCATTCACTTTCACACAGACTCCTGGAGCGAACGAGCCGCCACAGCTGCCCCGAGACGAGCCGAACCCAGCCCGGACCCAGCCAAACCGGACCCCGACGACCCCGTGACCCCTGACCCCAGCCGCCGGCGCCATGGCAACGGTCATCTGCACGCGCTTCACCGAGGAGTACCAGCTCTACGAGGAGCTCGGAAAGTGAGTACCTGAAATTCCAACACACAGAGGAGAGAGAAGGAGGAGAGGAAGAGAGGAGAGGAGAGAGGGAGGAGGTGAGGAGTAGAGGAGAGAGGAAGGAGGAGAGGAGTAGAGGAGAGAGGGAAGAGGAGAGGAGAGAGGAGGAAAGGAAGAGAGGTGGGAGAGAGGAGGAGGAGAGAAGTAGAGGAGGAGGAGAGGAAGGAGAGGAAGAGAAGAGGAAAAGAGGACTAGGAGGGCGGAGGAGGAGAGGTGAAAGAGAGAAGAGGTGGAGGAGGAGAAAACAAGAGCAAGAGGAGGGGAAGAGAGGAGAACATTAGGAGAGAGGGAGGAGAGGAGGAAGAGAGGAGAGATGGAGGAGAAGAAGAGAGGAGGAAAGGAGAACTAGCAGTGTGGAGGAGGAGAGATGGAAGAGAGGAGGAGGAGAGGAGAGAGGAGGAGGAGTGGAGGTAGGAGGAAAACTAAAGTGTGTAGGAGGATGGAGTGGTTGTGAATTCTGAAAACAGACGTCTGAAAAGAGAGGTGGAGGGGGTGAGCGAGGATAGAGACCTGTGGAAAACAGGAAGAGAGAGAAAGAGGGAGGGATGTGAGGAAGAGAGAGAAAGGGAGATGTGAGGGAGAGAAAGAGAGAGGGAGAGAGATGCGAGGAAGAGAGTGAGCGAGGGATGTATGGAGCAGAGAAAAAGTTATTTTATTTTACATGTTTATTTTTAGAGGAGGAGAGATGGGAGAGAACAGAGGGAGGAAAAGTGAGAGGGAGAGAGGAAGAAGACAGGGCCCTGTGGAAAGAGGGACAGAGGAGGAAAGAGAAAGAGGGAGAGAGGGAGGAGAGAGGAGGGAGAAAGGGAGGGGAGAGGGAGGGAGGAGAGAGAGAGTTAGAGAGGGAGAGGAGGAGAGATAGGGAGGAAAGAGGGAGAGGAGGAGAGAGGGGGGAGAGAGGGAGGAGGGGGGAGAAAGGGAGAGGAGAAGAGATAGGGAGGAGAAAGAGGGAGGAGGAGAGAGAGGGAGAGGAGGAGAGATAGGGAGGGGGAAAGAGGGAGAGGGGGGGGGGGGGAGGGGAGAGGAGAGGAGAGAGAGAGGGAGGCGGAGAGAGAGAGAGAGGGGAGAGAGGAGGAGAGAGGGGAGGAAAGGAGAGGGAGAGGAGGAGAGAGTGAGGAAAGAGAGGAGAGAGAGAGACGGGGAAGAGAGGAGGGAGAGGGAGGAGAGAGAGAGAGGGGGAGGAGGGGGGAGAGGGGAGAGAGGAGAAGAGAGAGGGAGGAGAGAGAGAGGGAGAGGAGGAGAGACAGGGAGGAGAGAGGGAGGAAAGAGGGAGAGGAGGAGAGAGAAGAGAGAGAGAGGAGAGGGAGGAGAGAGGAGGGAGAGAGAGAGAGAGAGAGGGGAGAGAGGGAGAGGAGGAGAGAGAGTGAGAAAAAAGGGAGAGGAAGAGAGACGGGGAGGAGGAGAGAGAGGGAGGAGAGAGAGAGAGGGAGGAGAGGGGGAGTGAGGGAGAGGAGGAGAGAGGGAGAGGAGGAGAGAGAGCGAGAAGAGAGGAGAAGGAGAGAGAATGGGAAAGAGGAGAGAGGGAGGAAAGAGGGAGAGGAGGAGAGAGAAGAGAGAGAGGAGAGGGAGGAGGAGGGAGAGGAGAGAGAGAGAGAGAGAGGGGGAGGGGGAGAGAGGGAGAGGAGGAGAGAGAGAAGAGAGAGAGGAGGGGGAGGGAGAGAGAGGAGAGGAGAGAGAGAGAGGAGAGGGAGGAGGGGAGAGAGAGGGAGAGGAGGAGAGAGAGTGAGGAAAAGGAAAGAGGGAGAGGAAGAGAGAGAGGACGGGAGGAGGAGGGAGAGGGAGGAGAGAGAGAGAGGGAGGAGGAGGAGAGAGGGAGAGATAGGAGGAGAGGAAGAGAGAGGAGTGAGAAAGGGAGGAGAGAGGGAGGGAGGAGAGAGAGAGAGGAGAGAGGGAAAGGAGGAGAAATAGGGAGGAAAGAGGGAGAGGAGGAGAGCGACAGGGGGGACACAGAGAGAGAGGAGGGAGGAGTGGGGAGAAAGGGAGAGGAGAAGAGAGAGGGAGGCGAAAGAGGGAGGAGGAGAGAGAGGAGAGAGAGGGAGAGGAGGAGAGATAGGGAGGAAAGAGGGAGAGGAGGAGAGAGAGGGAGAGGAGGAGAGAATAAGGAAGAAAGAGGGAGAGGAGGAGAGAGAGAGAGGAGGGAGGAGGGAGGAAAGAGGGGGAGGAGGGGAGAGAGGGAGGAGAGAGAGAGAGAGGGAAGAGAGAAAGAGGGAGGGGAGGAGAGGGGGAAGGAGGGAGGGAGGAGAGAGAGGGGGGAGAGAGAAGAAGGAGAGAGAGGGAGGAGATAGGTATTAGACGGGGAGAGAGAGGGAGAGGAGGAGAGAGACAGGGAGGAGAGAGGGAGGAAATAGGGAGAGGAGGAGAGAGAATATAGAGAGGGGAGGGGAGGAGGAGGAGGGAGAGAGAGAGAGAGAGAGAGGGAGGAGGGGGGAGAGAGGGAGAGGAGGAGAGAGAGTGAGGAAAGAGGGAGAGGAAGAGAGATGGGGAGGAGGAGAGAGAGCGAGGAGAGAGAGAGAGAGGGAGGAGAGGAGGAGGAGATAGGAAGAGAGAGGAGGAGGAGAGCCGGAGGAGATAGGAAGAGAGAGGAGGAGAGAGGTTCAGGCGTGTCTGTCAAACGTCATTTTGGGAAAAGGAACGAGGTCAACACTTCACACACACCAAGGAGACAAGGAGACAAGGAAATAAAGAGACAAGGAGAGAAGGAAACAAGGAGACAAGGAGACAAGGAGATAAAGAGACAAGGAGAGAAGGAAACAAGGAGACAAGGAGATAAAGAGACAAGGAAACAAGTAGAAAAGGAAACAAGGAAGAAAACAAGGAAAACAGAAGACAAGGAAAGAAAAAAGGAAGGAAACAAGGAGATGAGGAAACAATCAATGAAACAAGGAAACAAGGAACCTCACTGTGGGACATTTCACACAGTAGAACAGAGTTAAAGCCTCACTGTGGGACATTTCACACAGTAGAACAGGGTTAAAGCCTCACTGTGGGACATTTCACACAGTAGAACAGAGTTAAAGCCTCACTGTGGGACATTTCACACAGTAGAACAGGGTTAAAGCCTCACTGTGGGACATTTCACACAGTAGAACAGAGTTAAAGCCTCACTGTGGGACATTTCACACAGTAGAACAGAGTTAAAGCCTCACTGTGGGGACATTTCACACAGTAGAAACAGAGTTAAGCCTCACTGTGGGACATTTCACACAGTAGAACAGGGTTAAGCCTCACTGTGGGACATTTCACACAGTAGAGAACAGAGTTTTAAAGCCTCACTGTGGGACATTTCACACAGTAGAACAGAGTTAAAGCTACACTGTGGGACATTTCACACAGTAGAACAGGGTTAAAGCCTCACTGTGGGACATTTCACACAGTAGAACAGGGGGTAAAGCCTCACTGTGGGACATTTTCACACAGTAGAACAGGGTTAAAGCCTCACTGTGGGACATTTCACACAGTAGAACAGAGTTAAAGCCTCACTGTGGGACATTTCACACAGTAGAACAGTTAAAGCTACACTGTGGGACATTTCACACAGTAGAACAGGGTTAAAGCCTCACTGTGGGACATTTCACACAGTAGAATAGGGTTAAAGCCTCACTGTGGGACATTTCACACAGTAGAACAGAGTTAAAGCCTCACTACGGGACATTTCACACAGTAGAACAGTTAAAGCCTCACTGTGGGACATTTCACACAGTAGAACAGTTAAAGCCTCACTGTGGGACATTTCACACAGTAGAACAGTTAAAGCCTCACTGTGGGACATTTCACACAGTAGAACAGTTAAAGCCTCACTGTGGGACATTTCACACAGTAGAACAGTTAAAGCTTCACTGTGGGACATTTCACACAGTAGAACAGAGTTAAAGCCTCACTGTGGGACATTTCACACAGTAGAACAGAGTTAAAGCCTCACTGTGGGACATTTCACACAGTAGAACAGTTAAAAGCCTCACTGTGGGACATTTCACACAGTAGAACAGAGTTAAAGCCTCACTGTGGGACATTTCACACACAGTAGAACAGTTTAAAGCCTCACTGTGGGACATTTCACACAGTAGAACAGTTAAAGCCTCACTGTGGGACATTTCACACAGTAGAACAGTTAAAGCTTCACTGCGGTGTGTCACATACTTCCTGTTCACTTCCTGGTTTGAGCTGCTTTAGGGCAGAATATGCAAATGAGCTTTAGTCTGTTTACATAATTTACATAATTTACATAATTCTCACATCTGAAGCACTTTTGAGAAATTAGATTTAAATGGCCCATACGTCACACTGGGGATGTTCTGCCTGTGTGCCTATGATGGATTGTTCAGCAGTTACCATGGAGACACAGATCAGTCATTAACAAACTTTTGTTTTAAAATCATCTAAAAACTCAAGAAAAAACACAAAAGTGATTTAAAGATGTTCAGGAGTGATCAGTCCGAGCTCAGAGTCCTGTTCAGAAAAAAAACTGAAACACTGTTGGCTAATGCTAATGCTAATGCTAATGCTAATGCTAGCTTGTGACTGTTATCTTAGAGGGAGTAACAGCACAGATCACTCACCTGTTGGGGTTCAGTCGGCTCTTTAACTTGAGTTTTATTTTAACACAATCTGACCATAAAGTCTAACAGTTTCAGACAGAGCAGTGCCCACAGTTAGCGTCACACCCCCTGAAAATGTTATCAGCTGCAAAGTATCGATTAACTATTCTCTGATCTGTTCAAATGTTTCCTCGTCTCAAACAGACCTGGACCTGTGTTTTGTTTCATTCTCACATGTTTAACACACAAACTGCAGGAAACACTCTGTTCCACCTTGTGATGTCATCATGTGGTGATACAAGTGCTCCACTGTGTTTTTAAACTCCACACACCTTCACTAGAATCATTTGGATCATTTCAGACTTGGACTTGCCACTTGTCCTCACTGAACTAAAGGTAAAAGGAGCAGTTAAAACTACCACTTGATGACATCACAAGGTGGAACAGAGCATTTTGAGCTTTGGAGATTTGGAGACTAATAATAAAGAGTTACTCCAGATTCCAGTCGAATCAGCTTTTCTACTTTTACGTCGTCTCTATTCAAACCCAAATCTTCCAGTGACACAGTGGTTAATCCTCTCGCCCCATAGCCACAGGGTCCCTGGTTCTGTTTGCATGTTCTGCCTGTGGTTTAAACAGGGACTAAACCAGGACTAAACCAGGACTAAACCAGGTCTAAACCAGGTCTAAACCAGAACTAAACTAGGACTAAACCAGGACTAAACCAGGTCTAAACCAGGACTAAACCAGGACTAAACCAGGTCTAAACCAGGTCTAAACCAGGTCTAAACCAGGTCTAAACCAGGACTAAACCAGGACTAAACAGGTCTAAACCAGGACTAAACCAGGAAAAACCAGGACTAAACCAGGACTAAACCAGGTCTAAACCAGGTCTAAACCAGGTCTAAACTAGGACTAAACCAGGTCTAAACCAGGACTAAACCAGGACTAAACCAGGACTAAACCAGGTCTAAACCAGGACTAAACTAGGACTAAACTAGGACTAAACCAGGTCTAAACCAGGTCTAAACCAGGCCTAAACCAGGACTAAACCAGGCCTAAACCAGGACTAAACCAGGACTAAACCAGGTCTAAACCAGGTCTAAACCAGGACTAAACCAGGTCTAAACCAGGTCTAAACCAGGACTAAACCAGGACTAAACAAGGTCTAAACCAGGACTAAACCAGGTCTAAACCAGGACTAAACAGGGATTAAACCAGGACTAAACCAGGACTAAACCAGGTCTAAACCAGGACTAAACCAGGTCTAAACCAGGTCTAATCCAGGACTAAACCAGGACTAAACCAGGTCTAAACCAGGACTAAACCAGGTCTAAGCCAGGACTAAACCAGGTCTAAACCAGGACTAAACTAGGACTAAACCAGGTCTAAACCAGGTCTAAACCAGGACTAAACCAGGACTAAACCAGGTCTAAACCAGGTCTAAACCAGGACTAAACCAGGTCTAAACCAGGTCTAAACCAGGACTAAACCAGGACTAAACAAGGTCTAAACCAGGACTAAACCAGGTCTAAACCAGGACTAAACAGGGATTAAACCAGGACTAAACCAGGACTAAACCAGGTCTAAAGCAGGACTAAACCAGGACTAAACAGGTCTAAACCAGGACTAAACCAGGTCTAAACCAGGACTAAACCAGGACTAATCCAGGTCTAAGCCAGGACTAAACCAGGTCTAAACCAAGACTAAACCAGGTCTAAACCAGGTCTAAACCAGGACTAAACAGGGATTAAACCAGGACTAAACCAGGTCTAAACCAGGACTAAACCAGGTCTAAACCAGGTCTAAACCAGGTCTAAACCAGGACTAAACGGGGATTAAACCACGACTAAACCAGGACTAAACAGGGATTAAACCAGGACTAAACCAGGTCTAAACCAGGTCTAAACCAGGACTAAACCAGGTCTAAACCAGGTCTAAACCAGGACTAAACCAGGACTAAACCAGGTCTAAACCAGGTCTAAACCAGGACTAAACCAGGTCTATGCCAGGTCTAAACCAGGTCTAAACCAGGACTAAACCAGGTCTAAACCAGGTCTAAACCAGGACTAAACCAGGTCTAAACCAGGTCTAAACCAGGTCTAAACCAGGTCTAAACCAGGACTGAACCAGGACTGAACCAGGACTAAATCTGGACTAAAATGTTGTCCATTAAAATATAGAAACATGATACAAACTGCTCACTATGACGTGACAAACCTGGTGTGATGTGCAGTTGTTTCATTAGATGCAGCTGATTGGTACAGAGCTCTGAAGGGGGAGGGGCTTAGCACAGAGAGCATAAAAAACGAAAGTGAAACTTATAAAACGTGAATATGTTTTTTTTTATAGAAATTTTAAAACAATGAAATGAAACATGGATCTAAATATGTTACAGTTAATACTCCACAGAAGTAAACACCTCCTCTGTCTGGAGCGTCTCAGCGAGTTTCCTCCTCTCCACGTCCTCTGCGCCTCCTCTGCTCCTCCTCTGTGCCTCCTCTGCTCCTCCTCTGTGCCTCCTCTGCACGTCCTCTGCTCCTCCTCTGCACGTTCTCTGCTCCTCCTCTGTGCGTCCTCTGCTCCTCCTCTGCGCCTCCTCTGCTCCTCCTCTGTGCCTCCTCTGCACCTCCTCTGCTCCTCCTCTGTGCGTCCTCTGCTCCTCCTCTGCGCCTCCTCTGCTCCTCCTCTGTGCCTCCTCTGCACCTCCTCTGCACCTCCTCTGCTCCTCCTCTGTGTGTCCTCTGTGTCTCCTCTGCACCTCCTCTGCGCCTCCTCTGCTCCTCCTCTGTGCCTCCTCTGCACCTCCTCTGCTCCTCCTCTGTGCCTCCTCTGCTTCTCCTCTGTGCCTCCTCTTCCCTCTCACTGTATTTTCCATAAACATGAGATGAGTTTATCCTCCTCTGCTCCTCCTCTGCGCCTCCTCTTCCCTCTCATTGTATTTTCCATAAACATGAGATGAATTTATCCTCCTCTGCGCCTCCTCTGCTCCTCCTCTGCTCCTCTTCTGCTCCTCCTCTTCCCTCTCACTGTATTTTCCATAAACATGAGATGAGTCTCTCGTCTGGTTCAGATAAATCCTCCTGTTCCAAACTGCCTCTTCTGTCACACAGGTCGTCATGGCAACAAGAAAAAATACAAGTAAAAGACAGACTTTTATGATGATGTCATTTAACACAAAAACAAACCTGACCTCTGACCTCTGACCCCTGAAAACACCCAGACACGACCAAGCTCAATGTAACCCTGAATGTGAAGAAATGTCCCGCAGTGAGGCTTTAACTGTTCTACCTGTGTGAAATGTCCCACAGTGAGGCTTTAACTCTGTTCTACTGTGTGAAATGTCCCACAGTGAGGCTTTAACCCTGTTCTACTGTGTGAAATGTCCCACAGTGAGGCTTTAACCCTGTTCTACTGTGTGAAATGTCCCACAGTGAGGCTTTAACCCTGTCTACTGTGTGAAATGTCCCACAGTGAGGCTTTAACCCTGTTCTACTGTGTGAAATGTCCCACAGTGAGGCTTTAACCCTGTTCTACTGTGTGAAATGTCCCACAGTGAGGCTTTAACTCTGTTCTACTGTGTGAAATGTCCCACAGTGAGGCTTTAACTCTGTTCTACTGTGTGAAATGTCCCACAGTGAAGCTTTAACTCTGTTCTACTGTGTGAAATGTCCCACAGTGAAGCTTTAACCCTGTTCTACTGTGTGAAATGTCCCACAGTGAAGCTTTAACTCTGTTCTACTGTGTGAAATGTCCCACAGTGAAGCTTTAACCCTGTTCTACTGTGTGAAATGTCCCACAGTGAGGCTTTAACTGTTCAACTGTGTGAAATGTCCCACAGTGAGGCTTTAACTCTGTTCTACTGTGTGAAATGTCCCACAGTGAGGCTTAAACTGTTCTACTGTGTGAAATGTCCCACAGTGAAGCTTTAAACTGTTCTACTGTGTGAAATGTCCCACAGTGAGGCTTTAACTGTTCAACTGTGTGAAATGTCCCACAGTGAGGCTTTAACTCTGTTCTCCTGTGTGAAATGTCCCACAGTGAGGCTTTAACTCTGTTCTCCTGTGTGAAATGTCCCACAGTGAGGCTTTAACCTTGTTCTACTGTGTCATGTGGATCAGTTGTGTTTCTTTCACATGTTTTAGTCTGTGTCCCTCTGCACAGCTCACAACATTTTGTTACACCTGGTGATGTCATCAGGTGGTGCTCCTGAAGTGCTCCTCTGTGTTTTTAAAGTGCGCTCTTCTGGTCATGATTTTAACTTGGTTTAGACCAGTTTTAGTCCAGGTCTGGACCTGGTTTATCCTGGTTTAGCCCAGGATTTTTTGCAAAATTAGTCGTTGTTTAGTCCTGGTTGGTTTAGTCCTGGTTTAGACCTGGTTTAGTCTTGTTTTAGACCAGGTTTAGTCCCGGTTTAGTCCTGGTTTAGTCTTGTTTTAGACCAGGTTTAGTCATTGTTTAGTCCTGGTTTAGTCTTGTTTTAGACCTGGTTCAGACCTGGTTCAGACCTGGTTCAGACCTGGTTCAGACCTGGTTTAGTCTTGTTTTAGACCTGGTTCAGACCTGGTTCAGACCTAGTTCAGACCTGGTTCAGACCTGGTTTAGTCTTGTTTAGACCTGGTTCAGACCTGGTTCAGACCTGGTTTAGTCTTGTTTTAGACCTGGTTCAGACCTGGTTCAGACCTGGTTCAGACCTGGTTCAGACCTGGTTCAGACCTGGTTTAGTCTTGTTTTAGACCTGGTTCAGACCTGGTTCAGACCTGGTTCAGACCTGGTTTAGTCTTGTTTTAGACCTGGTTCAGACCTGGTTCAGACCTGGTTTAGTCTTGTTTTAGACCTGGTTCAGACCTGGTTCAGACCTGGTTCAGACCTGGTTTAGTCTTGTTTTAGACCTGGTTCAGACCTGGTTCAGACCTGGTTCAGACCTGGTTCAGACCTGCTTTCTGTCTTAGATGGTATAATGCGTTGGAGTGCACCTCTTGGCCTCAGCCCACTCTCTTCCCACACAGCTCCGGGCTCTTACATAACTCTGTGGGCGGCGGCCAATCGCAGCGCTGCTCTAAGGGAGACGGCCAATCAGAATGCAGCTCTGAGGCAAGTAGCCAATCAGAGCTCGGACTGAGACCGGTCTGTGGGCAACAGGAAGTGTCTCCACCAATCAGGGCGCAGCCATATTCACATCAATAGAGGAAATACACAGAGACAGAGACGAGCCTGTGTGACTCTGAAATACACAGAGACAGAGACGAGTCTGTGTGACTCTGAAATACACAGAGACAGAGACGAGTCTGTGTGACTCTGAAATACACAGAGACAGAGACGAGTCTGTGTGACTCTGAAATACACAGAGACAGAGACAGAGACGAGCCTGTGTGACTCTGAAATACACAGAGACAGAGACGAGCCTGTGTGACTCTGAAATACACAGAGACAGAGACAGAGACGAGCCTGTGTGACTCTGAAATACACAGAGACAGAGACAGAGACGAGACGAGTCTGTGTGACTCTGAAATACACAGAGACAGAGACGAGTCTGTGTGACTCTGAAATACACAGAGACAGAGACGAGCCTGTGTGACTCTGAAATACACAGAGACAGAGACGAGTCTGTGTGACTCTGAAATACACAGAGACAGAGACGAGTCTGTGTGACTCTGTGAAAGTCACTGTTTTTAAAGAAACCCCCAAACTTAGGATCTCCCTGAAGCTTTTGTGAAAGCTTGGTCCTGAACTAGGACTAAACCAGGACTAAACCAGGACTGAACCAGGACTAAACCAGGACTAAACCAGGACTAAAGGACTAAACCAGGACTAAACCAGGTCTAAAACCAGGACTAAACCAGGACTAAACCAGGACTAAACCAGGGACCTAAACCAGACTAAACCAGGACTAAACCAGGACTAAACCAGGACTAAACCAGGACTAACCAGGACTAAACCAGGACTAAACCAGATAAACCAGGACTAAACAGGACTAAACCAGGTCTAAACCAGGACTAAACCAGGACTAAACCAGACTAAACCAGGACTAAACCAGGACTAAACCAGGACTAAACCAGGACTAAACCAGGACTAAACCAGGACTAAACCAGGACTAAAACCAGGACTAAAACCAGGACTAAACCAGGTCTAAACCAGGACTAAACCAGGAAAACCAGGACTAAACCAGACTAAACCAGATATAAACAGGACTAAACCAGGTCTAAACCAGGACTAAACCAGGTCTAAACCAGGACTAAACCAGGACTAAACCAGGTCTAAACCAGGACTAAACCAGGACTAAACCAGATCTAAACCAGGACTAAACCAGGACTGAACCAGGTTTAAACCAGGACTAAACCAGGACTAAACCAGATATAAACCAGGACTAAACCAGGTCTAAACCAGGACTAAACCAGGTCTAAACCAGGACTAAACCAGGACTAAACCAGGTCTAAACCAGGACTAAACCAGGACTAAACCAGATCTAAACCAGGACTAAACCAGGACTGAACCAGGTCTACCCTGTCGGGTGTGTATTGGACCTGTCGGGTGTGTATTGGACCTGTCGGGTGTGTATTGGACCTGTCGGGTGTGTAGGACCCTGTCGGGTGTGTATTGGACCTGTCGGGTGTGTGTATTGGACCTGTCGGGGTGTGTGTATGGGACCTGTCGGGTGTGTGTATTGGACCTGTCGGCTGTGTAGGACCCTGTCGGGTGTGTATTGGACCTGTCGGGTGTGTGTATTGGACCTGTCGGGTGTGTGTATTGGACCTGTCGGGTGTGTATTGGACCTGTCGGGTGTGTATTGGACCTGTCGGGTGTGTGTATTGGACCTGTCGGGTGTGTGTATTGGACCTGTCGGGTGTGTATTGGACCTGTCGGGTGTGTATTGGACCCTGTCGGGTGTGTATTGGACCTGTCGGGTGTGTATTGGACCTGACGGGTGTGTATTGGACCTGTCGGGTGTGTATTGGACCTGTCGGGTGTGTATTGGATGGGACCTGTCGGGACCTGTGTGTATTGGACCCTGTCGGGTGTGTATGGACCTGTCGGTGTGTATTGGACCTGTCGGGTGTGTATTGGACCTGTCGGGGTGTGTATTGGACCTGTCAGCTGTGTATTGGACCTGTCGGGTGTGTATTGGACCTGTCGGGTGTGTATTGGACCTGTCGGGTGTGTATTGGACCTGTCGGTGTGTGTATTGGACCTGTCAGCTGTGTAGGACCCTGTCGGGTGTGTGTATTGGACCTGTCGGGTGTGTATTGGACCTGTCGGGTGTGTATTGGACCTGTCGGGTGTGTATTGGACCTGTCGGGTGTGTATTGGACCTGTCGGGTGTGTATTGGACCTGTCGGGGGAGTAACCTCTCTTTATGTGTTTCAGAGGAGCGTTCTCGATCGTGCGGCGCTGTGTCAAAGTTCACACGGGACAAGAATACGCCGCCAAGATCATCAACACCAAGAAGCTGTCTGCACGAGGTCAGAGTCCAGAGACCGGACTAAACCAGGGTACTAAACTGGACTAAAGTAGGTAAAGGACCTGACTTAACCAGGACTGTCCAGTGTGTGTATGGGACTAAACCAGGACTAAACCAGGACTTAACGGGGACTGTATTGGACCTAAACCGGGACTAAACCCAGGACTAAACCAGGACTGAACTGGGACTAAATTGGACTAAACCAGGTGTATTGGACCAGTCGACTGAACAAGGACTAAACCAGGACTAAACCAGGACTAAACCAGGACTAAACGACCTCTAAACCGGGTACTAAACCAGGACTAAACCGGGACTGTACCAGACCTAAACCGTGTGTAAATGGGCACCTGTCAGGTGTGTACTAACTGGGACTGTGGGTGTAAACTGGGATGTCGGGTGGTACTAACCTGTGGGACTAAATTGGATTGGAACCGGGACTATTGGACCTGTGGGACTAAATTGGAATTGTCCGGGTGTACTACACTGGGACTAAACTGGGACCTGAACCTGGACTGTATTGGACCTGAGACTAAATTGGGACCTGTCCAGGTGTAAATGGGACCTAAACGGGGACTAAACCTGGGGTGTGTAAACCGGGACTAAACTTGGACTAAACTGGGGGTGTAAATTGGACCTGTCTGGGACTAAACCTAGGACTAAACCTGTGGGATGTGTATTGAGACTAAACCAGGACTAAACTGGGACTGTCCAGGTTAAACCAGGTCTAAACCAGGACCTAAACCAGACCTAAACCAGGACTAACCAGGTCTAAACCAGGAGTAAACCAGGGTTACTAAACCAGGACTAAACCAGGACTAAACCAGGACTGAACCAGGTCTAAACCGGGACTAAACCAGGACTAAACCAGGACTAAACCAGGACTTAACCAGGACTAAACCAGAACTAAACCAGTACTAAACCAGGGCTGCACCAGGTCTAAACCAGGACTAAACCAGGGCTAAACCTGGACTAAACCAGGACTTAACCAGGACTAACCGGGACTAAACTGGGACTAAATTGGAATTAAACCGGGACTAAACTGGGACTAAATTGGAATTAAACCGGGACTACACTGGGACTAAACTGGGATTGAACCTGGACTAAACTGAGACTAAACTGGGATTAAACCAGGACTAAACTGGGACTAAACTGGGACTAAACTGGGGCTAAACCGGGACTAAACTTGGACTAAACTGGGATTAAACCGGGACTAAACTGGGACTAAACTAGGACTAAACTGGGATTAAACTGAGACTAAACCAGGACTAAACTGGGACTAAACCAGGACTAAACCAGGTCTAAACCAGGACTAAACCAGGACTAAACCAGGACTAAACCAGGTCTAAACCAGGAGTAAACCAGGACTAAACCAGGACTTAACCAGGACTAAACACCAGGGACTGAACCAGGTCTAAACCGGGACTAAACCAGGACTAAACCAGAACTAAACCAGGACTAAACCAGGTCTAAACCAGGGACTAAACCGGGGGACTAAACCAGGACTTAACCAGGTCTAAACCAGGACTAAACCAGGACTAAACAAGGGACTAAACCAGGACTAAACCAGGACTAAACCCAGGACTAAACCAGGTCTAAACCTTGACTAAAACAGGACTAAATATAGAGCAGGTGAGGTGTTAAAGTACTTAGGGGTGTATTTCGATTCTCAACTTAAACTGGAGTAAACGTAGAATTAAACTGCTCACGAATCAGTCAGCGCCTAAACTTTTTAAGAAGATTGAGGGTGTAAACCAGGACTAAACAAAAATGTAATGGACTTCTTTTTTACTCAAACCAGTATTAAACTATTATCCGTTATGGGATATAACCAGGTTTAAACCTATCTGTCAAATTGAAAGCCAGGACTAAACCAGGACTAAAAGGGCTAAAAATAAGGCATAGCCCCTGTCCTCTTCAGGAGATCTTTCAAGATACACTAGTGAAACTGGGGAGTAAAATATGTAATGACCCAGACTCATATCCTCCACAACCCAGTTTGAATTAATGCCCCAGGAAGAAGGTACAGGGTCCCAACCAGCAGACTAAACAGGTTTAAGCACCTCATTTGTTCCTCTTTCAATTTCCCAGGCTGAACTTGAAGAAATAATGCTAATGTATGGCCATCAGGGATTGTGCAATACTATAGGCACATAGGCTTTGGGAATATGCAATACTGCTCATAGGTAGGCTCCAGGGAAGGTGCAATATATTTGAGCACCTACAGTGAGTAGGTTTCGGGGGAATGTGCAATATATATGTATGTCTTTGTATATGTATATACCAGGTGTGTACACGTATGTCTTGGCTTCAGGGAATGTGCAATATGTGCGTGTAAACCAGTATGTGCGTATGTGTGTATATGTATATATGCATATGTATATATAACGTGTATATGTATGTGTATGTGTATATATATATAATATGTGGTGTAAAGGGGAATGGGTATATATGTGTATATATGTATGTGGGCAACAGACAACTATGGGCTTCAGGGAGGGTGCAGTGTCCTTTGGCACCTTAGGCAGAAGGGCTCTCTTCTTGATGTGTCCTTTGTGTGTGTCCATGCTGTGTATGAGTCATTTTTTTTTTTTTTTTTTTTTTTTTTTTTTTTTTTTTTTTTTTTTAAATGTGGCATGAAACCCTGGTCCCAAGACAAATTTCTCCTAAGGGAGACAATAAAGGCTAATCTAATCTAATCTAATCTAAACCCGGACTAAACAAGTTCTAAACCAGGACTAAACCAGGACTAAACCAGGACTAAACCAGGTCTAAACCAGGACTAAACCAGGACTAAACCAGGTCTAAACCAGGACTAAACCAGGACTAAACCAGGACTAAACCAGGTTTAAACCAGGACTAAACCAGGACTAAACAAGGACTAAACCAGGACTAAACCAGGACTAAACCAGGACTGAACCAGGACTAAACCAGAACTAAACAAGGACTAAACCAGGACTAAACCAGGACTAAACAAGGACTAAACCAGGACTAAACAAGGACTAAACCAGGACTAAACCAGGTCTGAAGCAGGACTCAGATCTTGGGTGAATCTCGTCTTGTGAGTTTGTGGTTTTATTTTCTGGATATAATCTGACTGTTACATAACTCACTGCTGCAGGAGAACGTCAACTTTACTCTGTTACCAAGCAACAAGCAACCAGCCAATCAGACGCCAGCATTCACACCACAGCCAAGGCCGTGTGTCAGATGCTCCACAGTGTGGCATTAAAGTTATCCATCGAGAATTTATGTAAACAAATCCCTCTCCACAGACCTGACCCGTCACTTGATGGGGTCAGATGCTCGTCTCCATGGAGACAGATGACTCTGACGACTTATTGTGGAACTAATTAAATATTTTGATATTCGATTTTACAGAACGTCTTTTCAAACTGTTTGTTTAAACCTTTGGCTCTGGTTCAGTCCTGGTTTTGTCCTGGTTTAGTCCTTGTTTAGACCTGGTTTGGTTCTGGTTTAGTCCTGGTTTAGTCCTGGTTTGGTTCTGGTTTAGTCCTGGTTTGGTCCTGGTTTGGTTCTGGTTTAGTCCTGGTTTAGTCCGGGTTTAGTCCTGGTTTAGTCCTGGTTTAGTCCTGGTTAAGTCCTGGTTAAGTCCAGGTTTAGTCCTGGTTTAGTCCTGGTTTAGACCTGGTTTAGTCCTGGTTCAGTCCTGTTTTAGTCCCGGTTTAGTCCCGGTTTAGTCCTGGTTTAGTCCTGGTTTAGTCCCGGTTTAGTCCCAGTTTAGTCCCGGTTAAGTCCCGGTTTAATCCCGGTTTAGTCCGGGTTTTGTCCAGGTTTAGTCCTGTTTTAGACCTGGTTTAGTCCTGGTTTAGTCCTGGTTTAGTCCCGGTTTAGTCCCGGTTTTGTCCCGGTTTTGTCCCGGTTTTAGACCTGCTTTAGTCCTGGTTTAGTCTTGGCTTAGTCCCGGTTTTGTCCAGGTTTAGTCCTGTTTTAGACCTGGTTTAGTCCTGGTTTAGTCCTGGTTTAGTCCCGGTTTAGTCCCGGTTTAGTCCCGGTTTAGTCCCGGTTTAGTCCTTGTTTAGTCCTGGTTTAGTCCTGGTTTAGTCCTGGTTTAGTCCTGGCTTAGTCCTGTTTTAGTCCTGTTTCAGTCCCGGTTTAATCCCGGTTTAGTCCTGTTTTAGTCCTGGTTTAGTCCTGTTTTAGTCCTGTTTTAGACCTGTTTTAGTCCCGGTTTCAGACCTGTTTGTGTTTGTTTTCAGATCATCAGAAGTTGGACCGTGAAGCTCGTATCTGTCGATTGCTCAAACATCCAAACATCGGTGAGTCAGAGCATCGTTTTCATCTGTCCCTGTCAGACTCATGTTGGTCTTAAATGTTCGTATTAACCCTCTACATGATCCTGGGGTTTTTATTTCACGTCTGTGTCTGTAAATCAACATATGAACATTAATAACAGACACATCAGGTCCTTCTTTCCCCGAGGTCGCTCCTGTTAGCGTTAGCAACAGGTTTGATTGTGTTGTAAAGGCTGATAGAGCGGACCAACACACACAACTCGGGGCAAGTTTTACATTGTTTATTTAGAAAGTGCAAAAATAGTGCAAATGACGGTTGAGTCTCTCTCGGAGCGGGAAGCAGAGTGAGTGCCAGAGTCCAGGAACAAGAAGACGAACAGGTGAAGCGAGACAATGATACCGGTGTAGGGAGCGGGGTCCAGGGCAGAGCAGAAGCGATGGAGCGATGGATGAGCAGGTAGCAGGATTCTGGAGGATCAAAAATAGTCCAATGAGTACAGGGCAACAGACAACAGGAAAACAGAACTGAGCTAGAATAGTCACTTTAGACACGCGGACGATCTGGTACTGAGTGTCAGGTCCCGGCTCCACTTATCCACGGCAGGTGGTCTTGATTACTCTGATGGGCTGCAGGTGCGCGCGGGAGGAGCCGGGAACTCCGCCCAGCTCCGGAGTCAGGGAGGGGGGAGGAGAGCACAGGACGCACACGGGAACAGACGGATCATGACAGATTTACAGTGGTGCTAAGTGTCC
The DNA here is from genome assembly GCA_019594935.1 of Periophthalmus modestus. Lineage (NCBI taxonomy): Eukaryota > Metazoa > Chordata > Actinopteri > Gobiiformes > Gobiidae > Periophthalmus > Periophthalmus modestus. Next base: position 262,112 of record JAIEZT010001243.1, read on the forward strand.
ACTGCCTGTTAAACCTGTGGTGTGGGCGTTACCTTCAACAGCCTCACTTTGGATTGGCTCTTTGGTTGCTATGATACTCACGGTCAATCCCAAATGTGGAACTTGTCTCCAGATTGGCTTTTATAACTCTGATCACACACATGGACACTATGAACCTCCTGCACACTGAGGATCACACACATGTCGTGTTTTGATCATTGTTGTGTCAGAATCAGTATCGAGTATCGAGTCTGTTCCTTAGTATTGAAATGGAGTTGGACCTTTTAGTCTGGTGACACCATTAGTTTTGTGGTGATTCTGGTCTGGTCTGGTCTGGTCTCTGCTTCTGGTCTGGTCTTGGTCTGGTCCTGGTCCTGGTCTTGGTCCTGGTCTTGGTCCTGGTCTGGTCCTGGTCTTGTTCCTGGTCCTGGTCTGGTCCTGGTCCTGGTCTTGGTCCTGGTCTGGTCCTGGTCTTGGTCCTGGTCCTGGTCTTGGTCTGGTCTTGGTCCTGGTCTGGTCCTGGTCTTCCTGGTCCTGGTCTGGTCCTGGTCTGGTCCTGGTCTTGGTCCTGGTCTTGGTCCTGGTCTGGTCCTGGTCCTGGTCTGGTCTTGGTCCTGGTCCTGGTCTTGGTCTTGGTCCTGGTCTGCTCCTGGTCCTGGTCTTGTTCCTGGTCCTGGTCTGGTCTTGGTCCTGGTCTTGTTCCTGGTCCTGGTCTGGTCGTGGTCTGGTCCTGGTCTGTAGTTAAACTCCGGGTTCTCTGTGTTCTGCAGTGACCGAGTTCTTTTCAGTTGAATTATGGATGTGATGTAGAGCGACGCTGGAGGCCACACGTCAATAATTCATAAATGACACAGATCAGAACAGAGACGACACAACGTGGCCCCAAACAGACTCTGAAAGACTCTGAATGACTCCGAATGACTCCGAATGACGCTGAATGACTCCGAATGACGCTGAATGACTCCGAATGACGCTGAAAGACTCTGAAAGACTCTGAAAGACTGACTCCTGAAAGACTCTGAATGACTCTGAAAGACTCTGAAAGACTCCGAATGACTCCGAATGACGCTGAATGACTCTGAAAGACTCTGAAAGACTCTGAAAGACTCTGAATGACTCTGAATGACTCTGAAAGACTCTGAAAGACTCTGAATGACTCTGAATGACTCCGAATGACTCCGAATGACGCTGAAAGACTCTGAATGACTCTGAAACACTCTGAAACTCTCTGAAAGACCCTGAATGGCTCTGAAAGACTCTGAATGACTCTGAAAGACTCTGAAAGAGCCTGAAAGACTCTGAAAGACTCTGAAAGACTCTGGAAGACTCTGAAAGACTCTGAAAGACTCTGGAAGACTCTGGAAGACTCTGGAAGACTCTGAAAGACTCTGGAAGACCCTGAAAGACTCTGAAAGAGCCTGAAAGACTCTGGGAGATTCTGAAAGACTCTGAAAGAGCCTGAAAGCCTCTGGAAGACCCTGAAAGACTCTGAAAGACTCTGAAAGACTCTGAAAGACCCTGAAAGACCCTGGAAGACTCTGAATGACTCTGAAAGACTCTGAAAGACCCTGAAAGACTCTGAATGACTCTGGAAGACTCTGAAAGACTCTGAATGACTCTGAATGACTCTGAATGACTCTGAATAACTCTGATAGACTCTGAAAGACTCTGAATGACTCTGAAAGACTCTGAAAAAGCCTTAAAGACTCTGAAAGACTCTGAATGACGCTGACAGACTCTGAAAGACTCTGAAAGACTCTGAAAGACTCTGAAAGACTCTGAAAGACTCTGAAAGACTCTGAATGACTCTGAAAGACTCTGAAAGACTCTGAAAGACTCTGAATGACCCTGAAAGAGCCTGAAAGACTCTGAAAGACTCTGAATGACCCTGAAAGAGCCTGAAAGACTCTGAAAGACTCTGAATGACTCTGAATAACTCTGATAGACTCTGAAAGACCCTGAAAGAGCCTGAAAGACTCTGAAAGACTCTGAATGACTCTGAAAGACTCTGAAAGACTCTGAAAGACTCCGAATGACTCCGAATGACGCTGAAAGAATCTGAAAGACTCTGAAAGACTCTGAAAGACTCTGAAAGACTCTGAAAGACTCTGAAAGACTCTAAATGACTCCGAATGACTCCGAAAGACTCTGAATGACTCTGAATGACTCCGAATGACTCCGAATGACCCTGAAAGACACTGAAAGACTCTGAATGACTCTGAATGACTCTGAATGACTCTGAATGACTCTGAAAGACTCTGAATGACTCTGAAAGACTCTGAAAGACTCTGAAAGACTCTGAAACACTCTGAAAGACTCTCTGAAAGACTCCTGAATGAAAGCTCTGAAAGACTCTGAAAAGACTCTCTGAAAGACCCTCTGAATGGCTCTGAAAGACTCTGAATGACTCTGAAAGACCCTGAAAGACTCTGAAAGAGCCTGAAAAACTCTGAAAGACTCTGGAAGAGCCCGAAAAACTCTGAAAGACTCTGGAAGACTCTGAAAGACTCTGAAAGACTCTGGAAGACTCTGAAAGACCCTGAAAGACTCTGAAAGACTCTGAAAGACTCTGAAAGACTCTGAAAGACTCTGAAAGACCCTGAAAGACTCTGAAAGACTCTGGAAGACTCTGAAAGACTCTGAAAGACTCTGGAAGACCCTGAAAGACTCTGAAAGACTCTGAAAGACTCTGAAAGACTCTGAAAGACCCTGAAAGACCCTGAAAGACTCTGGAAGACTCTGGAAGACTTTGAAAGACTCTGGAAGACCCTGAAAGACTCTGAAAGAGCCTGAAAGTCTCTGAAAGACTCTGGAAGATTCTGAAAGATTCTGAAAGACTCTGAAAGACTCTGAAAGACTCTGAAAGACCCTGAAAGACCCCGGACGACTCTGAAAGACTCTGGAAGATTCTGAAAGACTCTGAAAGATCCTGGAAGACCCTGGACGACTCTGGACGACTCTGAAAGACTCTGAAATAGGGCAACTACATCTATGGGGTATTAAAGAGTGGGGTATTTACTTCTAGGGAATGATGTAGGAAGCAATGTGTCTGTCCTCAGTCTGTGTCCTCGGTCTGTGGCATCTTGGATCTTTGCTGTGAATATTTTTTCACTGCAAATTTTACAGTTTGAGTTTGAGAAAATCAACGGGATTTAAAATCTAAATTTGATTAAACTAATGAATGAACCATAAGAATGATGCCCCTCAGATGCCCTCTCTGTGTGTGTCAGATGCCCTCCCTGTGTGTCAGATGCCCTCTCTGTGTGTCAGATGCCCTCCCTGTGTGTCAGATGCTCTCTCTGTGTGTCAGATGCCCTCCCTGTGTGTCAGATGCCCTCTCTCTGTGTGTCAGATGCCCTCTCTGTGTGTCAGATGCCCTCTCTCTGTGTGTCAGATGCCCTCCCTGTGTGTCAGATGCCCTCTCTGTGTGTCAGATGCCCTCCCTGTGTGTCAGATGCTCTCTCTGTGTGTCAGATGCCCTCCCTGTGTGTCAGATGCCCTCTCTCTCTGTGTGTGTCAGATGCCCTCCCCTGTGTGTCAGATGCCCTCCCTGTGTGTCAGATGCCCTCTCTCTGTGTGTCAGATGCCCTCCCTGTGTGTCAGATGCCCTCCCTGTGTGTCAGATGCCCTCCCTGTGTGTCAGATGCCCTCCCTGTGTGTCAGATGCCCTCTCTCTGTGTGTCAGATGCCCTCCCTGTGTGTCAGATGCCCTCCCCTTGTGTCCATGAGGTCTTATTCTGTGTAAAAATCTGACATCAGATTCCTCCACAGAGTTTGCTCTGTGTGCAGCAGGACAGCAGCTAGCTCGCTGTGCCTCAGAGCTAATGCTAACTTTATAAAAAGGGTAAAATATATAAAAATTCAAATTCATTAAAATAAAGACCTGATAGTTTTTGTATGTGGATTATTTCAGTTGGTGGAGCTGTATTTATGTTTAGTATGCTTCAAAGAAAAAAACCTCATAGAGATAAAACTGAACAGGACGTAGTGTCGCTAACAGAGAGGTGGGGGGCGCTGTTGTGCACAGAGCCTCTGATCTCTACAGTTTAGAGCTAAATTTGACAGATTAGACTCCACCAAAGTTAGCAGTTAGCATTAGATTTAAGATTTACAGTTTTCTTTTTTTTCTTTTCTTTTTTTAAAGTTTATGTTACTTCTTGTTTGTTATATAAATGGACACGGCTAACCTGCTAACCGCCGTGTTCCACTTACACTTTCTGTGTAATACAGCGCCCCCTCTGTCTGTCCCTGCTGCTGTCAGACTCATTTTGGTCTTAAATGTTCGTATTAACCCTCTACATGATCCTGGGGTTTTTATTTCACGTCTGTGTCTGTAAATCAACATATGAACATTAATAACAGACACATCAGGTCCTTGTTTCCCCGAGGTCGCTCCTGTTAGCGTTAGCAACAGGTTTGATTGACAGTGTTGCTAAGCGCCCAGCGATGTGGGTGTGAAGGGGCGTGACCTTTATCAGCCTCGCTCCTGATTGGCTCTGTGGTTGCTATGACACATGAGAACATCATGTGGAGCTGGACGCTGTGACGTCTCAGTCTCGTCTTTAGTCTGTGGTTCGGACACAGCAGCAGATGTGACTGTTACCTAGCAACCATAATGTAAACTACAAATAAATGTAATATGTATATACAAATAAATATTTATGATTACACTAATGCAAATAACACGACTCCTCCATGTCGTTAAAAGTGAGTTTAAACTGTCAGAAAAGTGCTCAAACTGTCTCTGTGGTTTGTGTCTGTTTTGGATCAGTTTTCAGAGCAGAGGGATTCAGCTCAGCTCTACTTCTGTGTTTTTGTACTTCTTCTTCTCTTTTTGTACTTTTCTTCTTCTCTTTTTGTACTTTTCTTCTACTCTTTTTGTACTTTTCTTCTACTCTTTTTGTACTTCTCTTCTGTTTTTGTACTTTTCTTCTTCTGTTTTTGGTCTATTCTTCTCTTTTTGTACTTTTCTTCTTCTGTTTTTGTACTTTTCTTCTTCTCTTTTTGTTCTTTTCTTCTCCTGTGTCTCCTCCGCTGGATCGTGTGGTCTGTGGAAGTGAACGTCAGAGTGAAGTGATCGGAGGATTTAAACTCATTTTTATTTGGAGTGTGTGAAGAGAACTTGTTCTTTTGTGTAAAAGTGCGAGCGTTACAGAGGCGTGAGCCGACAAAGTGCTACTCAAGACTTCAACAAAGAAAACGCACAAATGTCTGTGGAATACTTCCTCCACAAAGTACAGAATACAAGTATTGTCCAAAGTATCGACTAATGTCTGTGGAATACCTCCTCCACAAACGAAGTACAGAATACAAGTACTGCCCAAAGTATCGACTAATGTCTGTGGAATACCTCCTCCACAAACGAAGTACAGAATACAAGTACTGTCCAAAGTATTGACTAATGTCTGTGGAATACTTCCTCCACAAACGAAGTACAGAATACAAGTACTGTACCAAAGTATTGACTAATGTCTGTGGAATACTTCCTCCACAAACGAAGTACAGAATACAAGTACTGTCCAAAGTATTGACTAATGTTCTCTGTGAATACCTCCTCCACAAACAAAGTGCAGAATACAAGTACTGCCCAAAGTATCGACTAATGTCTGTGGAATACCTCCTCCACAAACGAAGTACAGAATACAAGTACTGTCCAAAGTATTGACTAATGTCTGTGGAATACTTCCTCCACAAACGAAGTACAGAATACAAGTACTGTCCAAAGTATCGACTAATGTCTGTGGAATACCTCCTCCACAAACGAAGTACAGAATACAAGTACTGCCCAAAGTATCGACTAATGTCTGTGGAATACCTCCTCCACAAACGAAGTACAGAATACAAGTACTGTCCAAAGTATCGACTCTAATGTCTGTGGAATACCCTCCTCCAAACGAAGTACAGAATACAAGTACTGTTCAAAATATCGACTCTAATGTCTGTGGAATACCTCCTCCACAAACGAGTACAGAATACAGTACTGTTCAAAGTATTGACTCTAATGTCTGGAATACCTCCTCCACACAAACGAAGTACAGAATACAAGTACTGCCCAAAGTATTGACTAATGTCTGTGGAATACCTCCTCCACAAACGAAGTACAGAATACAAGTACTGTTCAAAGTATCGACTCTAATGTCTGTGGAATACCTCCTCCACAAACGAAGTACAGAATACAAGTACTGTTCAAAGTATCGACTCTAATGTCTGTGGAATACCTCCTCCACAAACGAAGTACAGAATACAAGTACTGTTCAAAAAGTATCGACTCTAATGTCTGTGGAATACCTCCTCCACAAACGAAGTACAGAATACAAGTACTGTTCAAAGTATCGACTCTAATGTCTGTGGAATACCTCCTCCACAAACGAAGTACAGAATACAAGTACTGCCCAAAGTACTCTCTTTAGACGATATAATGTGATTTTTGTTTTAGCTCAAAGCTTCTCAAACCATGTGCTGGTCTAGTGTGACGTGCTCTGTCCATAGGGGGCGCTAGTGTGACGTGCTCTGTCCATAGGGGGCGCTAGTGTGATGTGCTCTGTCCATAGGGGGCGCTAGTGTGATGTGCTCTGTCCATAGGGGGCGCTAGTGTGATGTGCTCTGTCCATAGGGGGCGCTAGTGTGACTTGTTTGTTTTCTGAAGTGGTTTTAGGTGAATATTGTGATTTAAAATGTGTAAATTATATCAGAATGATCTACAGAGATGAGAACTATAAAGACTCAAGTACGACAGGACTAGTTTAAATCATAAATCTCTCCACAAACGACTAAATCTCCGGATTATTCTGCATAAAAACGACTCACCCTGTAGTTTAGATCTGCACAAGCATGATCTGAACTGTCCCCGTGTGTCAGATGCCCTCCCTGTGTGTCAGATCGTGTCAGATGCCCTCCCTGTGTGTCAGATCGTGTCAGATGCCCTCCCTGTGTGTCAGATCGTGTCAGATGCCCTCCCTGTGTGTCAGATCGTGTCAGATGCCCTCCCTGTGTGTCAGATCGTGTCAGATGCCCTCCCTGTGTGTCAGACTGTGTCAGATGCCCTCCCTGTGTGTCAGATCGTGTCAGATGCCCTCCCTCTCGGACTCTCTTTAACTGTGTTTAAAAATAACGGTTAAATCGAGTTACAGCCTCGGCATCGCTCAGAAAAGTCTTTTATTTTCTTGCGTTCTCTCGTTTGTGCCTCTGCGCGGGGACGGCGTGTGTTTCTGTTGCTAGGTAACACACCTGAGCAATGTGTGGGCAGGACATCCCATAATAATCCTCCTCCACAGTGAATCTGCAGCTCACAGTATGAAGATCCAAACATGAAACAGACCAGTACAAGAACAACTCTGTCCAAACATGAAACAGACCAGCACAAGAACAGCACAGTGTCCAAACATGAACCAGACCAGTACAAGAACAACTCTGTCCAAACATGAAACAGACCAGTACAAGAACAGCACAGTGTCCAAACATGAACCAGACCAGCACAAGAACAGCACAGTGTGTCAGATGCCCTCCCTGTGTGTCAGATGCCCTCTCTGTGTGTCAGATGCCCTCCCTGTGTGTCAGATGCCCTCCCTGTGTGTCAGATGTCCTCTCTGTGTGTCAGATGTCCTCTCTGTGTGTCAGATGCCCTCTCTCTGTGTGTCAGATGCCCTCCCTGTGTGTCAGATGCCCTCTCTGTGTGTCAGATGCCCTCCCTGTGTGTCAGATGCCCTCCCTGTGTGTCAGATGCCCTCCCTGTGTGTCAGATGCCCTCCCTGTGTGTCAGATGCCCTCCCTGTGTGTCAGATGCCCTGTGTGTGTCAGATGAACCTCCCTGTGTGTCAGATGCCCTCTCTGTGTGTCAGATGCCCTCCCTGTGTGTCAGATGCCCTCTCTGTGTGTCAGATGCCCTCCCTGTGTGTCAGATGTCCTCTCTGTGTGTCAGATCCCTCTGTGTGTGTCAGATGCCCTCCTCTGTGTGTCAGATGCCCCCTCCCTGTGTGTCAGATGCCCTCTCTGTGTGTCAGATGCCCTCCCTGTGTGTCAGATGCCCTCTCCCTGTGTGTCAGATGCCCTCTCTGTGTGTCAGATGCCCTCCCTGTGTGTCAGATGCCCTCTCTCTGTGTCAGATGCCCTCCCGTGTGTCAGATGCCCTCTGTGTGTCAGATGCCCTCCCTGTGTGTCAGATGCCCTCCCCGTGTGTCAGATGCCCTCTGTGTGTCAGATGCCCTCTGTGTGTTAGATGCCCTCTCTGTGTGTCAGATAATAAACCAAAAAGTACAGACTGAATGTTTAAAGTTCATGTATCACACAATCTTGACTCTGAGCTTTAATCCATGTTCTAACGCTGTTTTCTCCTCAAAAACAGACCTGAAGTTGTGTTTGTTTCATTTACACATGTTTTATTATTAGTCTGTAACATCTCCTAAGCTCAAAATGCTCTGTTCCACCTTGTGATGTCATGAAGTGGTAGTTTTCAAGTTAACTCCTCCTTCTTTTACCTTAAGTTCAGTCGAGATTGAAATGATCCAAATGATTCTGGTAAAGGTGGAGTTTAAAAACACAGTGGAGCACTTCCTGTATGACCACATGATGACATCACAAGGTGGAACAGAGTGTTTTCAGTTTGAGAGAAGTGTGTTTTATCATCATTGTGGTATCAAGTATTGAGTATCAGTATCGAGTTCCTCAGGAGTTACTGTGTTTTGTGTTTTTTTCAGTGCGACTTCACGACAGCATTTCTGAGGAGAACCACCACTACCTCATCTTTGACCTGTGAGACACTTTCACTTTCACGTGTTTGTGTTTGATTTGCTGTTTCCTGTACAAACTCTAAAATAACGTCCTGTTTCCTGTACAAACTCTAAAATAATGTCCTGTTTCCTGTACAAACTCTAAAATAATGTCCTGTTTCCTGTACAAAAACTCTAAAATAATGTCTGTTTCCTGTACAAACTCTAAAATAATGTCCTGTTTCCTGTACAAACTCTAAAATAATGTCCTGTTTCCTGTACAAACTCTAAAATAACGTCCTGTTTCCTGTACAAACTCTAAAATAATGTCCTGTTTCCTGTACAAACTCTAAAATAATGTCCTGTTTCCTGTACAAACTCTAAAATAACGTCCTGTTTCCTGTACAAACTCTAAAATAATGTTCTGTTTGCTGTAGAGTGACCGGGGGAGAGCTGTTTGAGGACATCGTGGCTCGTGAGTACTACAGTGAAGCAGACGCCAGGTATGTGCCTCTATTCATGCAAACAAACATTTACATACGCTTCTATTAACCCTGATCCCTCTGTGACCCCTGTGTGACCCCTCTGTGACCTCTCTGTGACCTCTGTGACCCCTGACCCCACAGCCACTGTATCCAGCAGATCCTGGAGGCCGTGCTGCACTGTCACCAGATGGGAGTGGTGCACCGTGATCTCAAGGTCAGAGCTGTGTGCATGAAAAACCCTCAGAGGAGCGAGTTAGCCTCGGAGGAGCGAGTTAGCCTCGGAGGAGCGAGTTAGCCTCGGAGGAGCGAGTTAGCCTCGGAGGAGCGAGTTAGCCTCGGAGGAGCGAGTTAGCCTCGGAGGAGCGAGTTAGCCTCGGAGGAGCGAGTTAGCCTCAGAGGAGCGAGTTAGCCTCAGAGGAGCGAGTTAGCCTCGGAGGAGCGAGTTAGCCTCAGAGGAGCGAGTTAGCCTCGGAGGAGCGAGTTAGCCTCGGATACACTCCTGTGTTTATACATAAACTGTATATATCTCTGGACATAGCTAACATGCAAAGTGGTTCCTTTGAGGTCTGGCCACAATAAACTTCTGTGTAAAATCTGTGTCTCTGTCTGTCCTGCTGCTGTCAGACTCATTTTGGTCTTAAATGTTCGTATTAACCCTCTACATGATCCTGGGGTTTTTTTTTCACGTCTGTGTCTGTAAATCGACATATGAACATTAATAACAGACACATCAGGTCCTTCTTTCTCTTCTTTTGGTTGCGACCGAACGCTATGACGTCACAGTCTATGGTTTTATAAAGAGAGATATCAGTCTGCTCCCTTCTCCCTCCGACCACGTTTGAAGTAAATACCTCCTCTTTAATACCCCACAGAGGTAAATACCTCCTCTTTAATACCCCATAGAGTAAATACCTCCTCTTTAATATCCCACAGAGGTAAATACCTCCTCTTTAATACCCCACAGAGGTAAATACCTCCTCTTTAATACCCCATAGAGGTAAATACCTCGTCTTTAATACCCCACAGAGGTAAATACCTCCTCTTTAATACCCCATAGAAGTAAGTACCCCCTCTTTAATACCCCACAGAGGTAAATACCTCCTCTTTAATACCCCACAGAAGTAAATACCTCCTCTTTAATACCCCGTAGAGTAAATACCTCCTCTTTAATACCCCATAGAAGTAAATACCCCCTCTTTAATACTCCATAAAAGTAAATACCTCCTCTTTAATACCCCATAGAAGTAAATACCCCCTTTTTAATACCCCGTAGAAGTAAATACCTCCTCTTTAATACCCCATAGAGTAAATACCTCCTCTTTAATACCCCATAGAAGTAATTATCTCCTCTTTAATACCCCACAGAAGTAAATACCTCCTCTTTAATACCCCATAGAAGTAAATACCTCCTCTTTAATACCCCACAGAAGTAAATATCTCCTATTTAATACCCCATAGAAGTAAATACCTCCTCTTTAATACCCCACAGAGGTAAATACCTCCGCTTTAATACCCCATAGAAGTAAATACCTCCTCTTTAATACCCCATAGAAGTAAATACCTCCTCTTTAATACCCCATAGAAGTAAATACCCCCTCTTTAATACCCCATAGGAGTAAATACCTCCTCTTTAATACCCCATAGAAGTAAATACCTCCTCTTTAATACCCCGTACAAGTAAATACCTCCTCTTTAATACCCTTTAGAAGTAAATATCTCCTCTTTAATACCCCATAGAAGTAAATACCCCCTCTTTAATACCCCGTAGAAGTAAATACCTCCTCTTTAATACCCCATAGGAGTAAATACCTCCTCTTTAATACCCCGTAGAAGTAAATACCTCCTCTTTAATACCCCATAGGAGTAAATACCTCCTCTTTAATACCCCGTAGAAGTAAATACCTCCTCCTCTTTAATACCCCATAGGAGTAAATACCTCCTCTTTAATACCCCATAGAAGTAAATACCTCCTCTTTAATACCCCATAGAAGTAAATACCTCCTCTTTAATACCCCATAGAAGTAAATACCTCCTCTTTAATACCCCGTAGAGTAAATACCTCCTCTTTAATACCCCATAGAAGTAAATACCTCCTCTTTAATACCCCATAGGAGTAAATACCTCCTCTTTAATACCCCGTAGAGTAAATACCTCCTCTTTAAAGTCGTTCTTGTCTCTCTTCTTCTTCTCTTGTGTCTTTAGCCGGAGAACCTCCTCCTCGCCTCTAAGTCCAAAGGAGCGGCGGTGAAGCTGGCGGACTTCGGTTTGGCCATCGAGGTGGAGGGAGATCAGCAAGCCTGGTTCGGTGAGCAAAGACTTCTGGGAAATGTGGTTCATGATCTCTTTCAGTCTATAGGTTGGCTATGAGCTGTAGATCGCTGTTGGTGTATTTCAGACTGTAGAATGTGATGATGTCATCCTCTAGATGGGGTCAGGGGTCAGACACATTTATATTGATTAAATTGGACTTGACCATGAAAAATCCAAATGTAAATTCACAAATGTTGAACCTGATCATTTTTGTCAGAGACTGGACCCAAGAACTCACTGTAACAACAACAACGACAATGACAACAACACACACCTGACCTCACTGTGTCACAACAATCACCACAACAACAACACACACCTGACCTCACTGTGTCACAACAATCACCACAACAACAACAACACACACCTGACCTCACTGTGTCACAACAATCACCACAACAACAACACACACCTGACCTCACTGTGTCACAACAATCACCACAACAACAACACACACCTGACCTCACTGTGTCACAACAATCACCACAACAACAACACACACACCTGACCTCACTGTGTCACAACAATCACCACAACAACAACACACACCTGACCTCACTGTGTCACAACAATCACCACAACAACTACACACACACCTGACCTCACTGTGTCACAACAATCACCACAACAACTACACACACCTGACCTCACTGTGTCACAACAATCACCACAACAACAACAACAACAACAACGCACACCTGACCTCACTGTGTTACAACAATCACCACAACAACAACACACACACTGACCTCACTGTGTCACAACAATCACCACAACAACAACACACACCTGACCTCACTGTGTCACAACAATCACCACAACAACAACACACACCTGACCTCACTGTGTCACAACAATCACCACAACAACAACTACACACACACCTGACCTCACTGTGTCACAACAATCACCACAACAACAACACACACCTGACCTCACTGTGTCACAACAATCACCACAACAACAACACACACCTGACCTCACTGTGTCACAACAATCACCACAACAACACACACACACCTGACCTCACTGTGTCACAACAATCACCACAACAAACACACACACACCTGACCTCACTGTGTCACAACAATCACCACAACAACAACACACACCTGACCTCACTGTGTTACAAACAATCACCACAACACAACACACACCTGACCTCACTGTGTCACAACAATCACCACAACAACACACACCTGACCTCACTGTGTCACAACAATCACCACAACAACAACACACACCTGACCTCACTGTGTCACAACAATCACCACAACAACAACTACACACACACACCTGACCTCACTGTGTCACAACAATCACCACAGCAACAACAACAACGCACACCTGACCTCACTGTGTCACAACAATCACCACAACAACAACACACACCTGACCTCACTGTGTCACAACAATCACCACAACAAACACACACACACCTGACCTCACTGTGTCACAACAATCACCACAACAACAACACACACCTGACCTCACTGTGTCACAACAATCACCACAACAACAACACACACCTGACCTCACTGTGTCACAACAATCACCACAACAACAACACACACCTGACCTCACTGTGTCACAACAATCACCACAACAAACAACACACACCTGACCTCACTGTGTCACAACAATCACCACAACAACAACACACACCTGACCTCACTGTGTCACAACAATCACCACAACAACAACACACCTGACCTCACTGTGTCACAACAACCACACACAACAACAACACACACCTGACCTCACTGTGTCACAACAATCACCACAACAACAACACACACCTGACCTCACTGTGTCACAACAATCACAACAACAACTACACACACACCTGACACTACAACCATTTTATGGAGAATGTAAATCCCGCCGCTCAGGGCCACAGTCGTGTTGTGATGTTTGTTCTGGATCATAAACATGTTTTTTAAATGTGTTTTTGTGCAGGTTTCGCTGGGACTCCTGGATATTTGTCTCCTGAAGTTCTGAGGAAAGATCCTTACGGCAAAGCAGTGGATCTGTGGGCCTGTGGTACGTCTCACAGTCCTGGTTTAGTCCTGGTTTAGTCCTGGTTTAGACCTGGTTTAGACCTGGTTTAGTCCTGGTTTAGACCTGGTTTAGACCTGGTTTAGACCTGGTTTAGTCCTGATCTAGTCTTGTTTTAGTCCTGCTTTAGTCCTGGTTTAGTCCTGTTTTAGTCCTGGTTTAGTTCTGGTTTAGTCCTGGTTTAGTCCTGTTTTAGACCTGTTTTAGTCGTGGTTTAGACCTGGTTTAGACCTGGTTTAGTCCAGGTTTAGTCCTGGTTTAGACCTGGTTTAGTCCTGGTTTAGACCTGTTTTAGTCCTGGTTTAGTCCTGTTTTAGTCCTGCTTTAGTCCTGGTTTAGACCTGGTTTAGTCCTGTTTTAGTCCTGGTTTAGTTCTGTTTTAGTGCTGGTTTAGTCCTGTTTTAGACCTGTTTTAGTCCTGGTTTAGTCCTGTTTTAGACCTGTTTTAGTCCTGGTTTAGTCCTGCTTTAGTCCTGCTTTAGTCCTGGTTTAGACCTGTTTTAGTCCTGTTTTAGTCCTGGTTTAGACCTGGTTTAGACCTGGTTTAGTCCTGGTTTCAGTCCTGGTTTAGTCCTGGTTTAGACCTGGTTTTGTCCTGGTTTAGACCTGGTTTAGTCCTGGTTTAGTCCTGGTTTAGACCTGGTTTAGACCTGGTTTAGTCCTGGTTTAGACCTGGTTTAGTCCTGGTTTAGTCCTGGTTTAGACCTGGTTTAGACCTGGTTTAGTCCTGGTTTAGACCTGGTTTAGACCTGGTTTAGACCTGGTTTAGTCCTGGTCTAGTCTTGTTTTAGTCCTGCTTTAGTCCTGGTTTAGTCCTGTTTTAGTCCTGGTTTAGTTCTGGTTTAGTCCTGGTTTAGTCCTGTTTTAGACCTGTTTTAGTCGTGGTTTAGACCTGGTTTAGACCTGGTTTAGTCCAGGTTTAGTCCTGGTTTAGACCTGGTTTAGTCCTGGTTTAGACCTGTTTTAGTCCTGGTTTAGTCCTGTTTTAGTCGTGGTTTAGACCTGGTTTAGACCTGGTTTAGTCCAGGTTTAGTCCTGCTTTAGTCCTGGTTTAGTCCTGGTTTAGACCTGGTTTAGTCCTGTTTTAGTCCTGGTTTAGTTCTGTTTTAGTGCTGGTTTAGTCCTGTTTTAGACCTGTTTTAGTCCTGGTTTAGTCCTGTTTTAGTCCTGCTTTAGTCCTGGTTTAGTCCTGTTTTAGACCTGCTTTAGTCCTGCTTTAGTCCTGGTTTAGTCCTGCTTTAGTCCTGTTTTAGTCCTGGTTTAGACCTGGTTTAGACCTGTTTTAGTCCTGGTTTAGTCCTGTTTTAGTCCTGCTTTAGTCCTGCTTTAGTCCTGGTTTAGACCTGGTTTAGTCCTGCTTTAGTCCTGGTTTAGATCTGGTTTAGTCCTGTTTTAGTCCTGGTTTAGACCTGGTTTAGTCCTGCTTTAGTCCTGGTTTAGTCCTGGTTTAGACCTGGTTTAGACCTGTTTTAGTCCTGGTTTAGTCCTGTTTTAGGCCTGCTTTAGTCCTGTTTTAGGCCTGCTTTAGTCCTGCTTTAGTCCTGGTTTAGACCTGGTTTAGTCCTGCTTTAGTCCTGGTTTAGACCTGGTTTAGTCCTGTTTTAGTCCTGGTTTAGTTCTGTTTTAGTCCTGGTCTTCCTCTGTGTTTCAGGTGTGATCTTGTACATCTTGCTCGTTGGTTATCCTCCGTTTTGGGATGAGGATCAGCACAGACTCTATCAACAGATCAAAGCTGGAGCCTACGACGTGAGTCCAGAATGTGATGAAATGTCCCGCAGTGGGGCTTTAACCCTGTTGTAATGTGATGAAATGTCCCGCAGTGGGGCTTTAACCCTGTTCTAGTGTGATAAAGGTCTACAAAACTCACCTCCTAAACACTGCACTTTCCTACTTCCAGAGCTTCTACTCTGAAAGAGTCAGAGCTTTTACTGTGAAAGAGTCAGAGCTTTTACTCTGAAAGAGTCAGAGCTTTTACTGTGAAAGAGTCAGAGCTTTTACTGTGAAGGAGTCAGAGCTTTTACTGTGAAACTGTATCAAATATGTAAATGATGTAGACATAATCTGTCATAACATCGGTCTGTACATCGGTCTGTACATATCTCACTAACTGCAGGTCAACGCTAACACTAGCTTAGCCTAGGTTAGCTTACCCCTTGTGCACTTTTGGTCACAGTTATAACCATAGATCCATGTGTATGACCTTGTTAGCTTTAAATGACTGTCGTCTCTTTTAACGTCAAATGTGTCGTTGCTAAAAAAAGAGGAAACTAATCCCTGTTTTCAGCTGATGAAGTGACATCACAACAGTAACTCTATAAATGTGGTAGTGCAGAGTGTTGCGTATTTTCAGATCATCACCTTTTTAATTTTTAGCGCCGGCTCGCTGTGTTCTCGCTCTGATTGGTCAGAGAGGTCACATGGTACCGGGGCTACACAGATGTACCTAGCCGCTAAAGGCTAAGCTAGTGCCACTGAGTTTGGCCCATTGGCTTCTACTGAACCATGCGACTGAAACGGGCTCAGTGCTTTTACTGTGAAAGGGCTCCGTACTCATTTTGTAGTTTTATTCTGAAAAGCCTGTGTCACCTGTAAAGTTGAGGTTCAATAAAAAGATGTATTTTGTTGTTTACTGTTTCCTTTTCTCCATTTTTTTTTCTAGTTTAAATGCAGTTTTATGTTGTATTTTTAGTTCCCGTCTCCTGAGTGGGACACAGTGACTCCTGAGGCCAAGGATCTGATCAATAAGATGTTGACCATAAACCCGTCCAAACGCATCACAGCAGCAGAGGCTCTGAAGCACCCCTGGATCTCTGTGAGAGCACACTATTTATACTGGCTCATTATCAAGTTTAGTCCTGGTTTAGTCCTGGTTTAGGCCCTGGTTTATACCTGGCTTAGTCCTGGTTTAGACCTGGTTTAGTCTGGTTTAGTCCTGGTTTAGACCTGGTTTAGTCCTGGTTTAGACCTGGTTTAGTCCTGGTTTAGTCCTGGTTTAGGCCTGGTTTAGTCAAGGTTTAGACCTGGTTTAGTCTGGTTCAGTCCTGGTTTAGTCCTGGTTTAGTCCTGGTTTAGTCCTGGTTTAGGCCTGGTTTAGTCAAGGTTTAGACCTGGTTTAGTCCTGGTTTAGTCCTGGTTTAGACCTGGTTTAGTCCTGGTTTAGACCTGGTTTAGTCCTGGTTTAGTCTGGTTTAGTCCTGGTTTAGTCTGGTTCAGTCCTGGTTTAGTCCTGGTTTAGTCCTGGTTTAGACCTGGTTTAGTCAAGGTTTAGACCTGGTTTAGTCTGGTTCAGTCCTGGTTTTAGTCCTGGTTTAGTCCTGGTTTAGTCCTGGTTTAGTCTGGTTTAGTCCTGGTTTAGTCTGGTTCAGTCCTGGTTTAGTCCTGGTTTAGTCCTGGTTTAGTCTGGTTCAATCCTGGTTTAGTCCTGGTTTAGTCCTGGTTTAGTCCTGGTTCAGTCCTGGTTTAGTCCTGGTTTAGTTCTGCAGGTCTTGAGGACCTTAGTTGGAGAATTTGATGTAAACTCCACACAGACACAAAGAAAATGTCTCAAATGTCAAACTGGAATATCGTGCGTGGTTTGTGTTTAATCTCGTGTGTGTTTAATCTCGTGTGTGGTTTGTGTTTAATCTCGTGTGTGTTTAATCTCGTGTGTGGTTTGTGTTTAATCTCGTGTGTGGTTTGTATTTAATCTCGTGTGTGGTTTGTGTTTAATCTCGTGTGTGTGTTTTGTGTTTTTAATCTCGTGTGTGTTTAATTTAATGTGTGTGTGGTTTGTGTTTAATCTCGTGCGTGGTTTGTGTTTAATCTCGTGTGTGGTTTGTGTTTAATCTCGTGTGTGGTTTGTATTTAATCTCGTGTGTGGTTTGTGTTTAATCTCGTGTGTGGTTTGTGTTTAATCTCGTGTGTGGTTTGTGTTTAATCTCGTGTGTGTTTAATCTCGTGTGTGGTTTGTGTTTAATCTCGTGTGTGGTTTGTGTTTAATCTCGTGTGTGGTTTGTGTTTAATCTCGTGTGTGGTTTGTGTTTAATCTCGTGTGTGTTTAATCTCGTGTGTGTGTTTGTGTTTAATCTCGTGTGTGTTTAATCTCGTGTGTGGTTGTGTTTAATCTCGTGTGTGTGGTTTGTATTTAATCTCGTGTGTGGTTTGTGTTTAATCTCGTGCGTGGTTTGTGTTTTGTGTTTAATCTCGTGTGTGGTTTGTGTTTAATCTCGTGTGTGGTTTGTGTTTAATCTCGTGTGTGTTTGTGTTTAATCTCGTGTGTGGTTTGTGTTTAATCTCGTGTGTGGTTTGTGTTTAATCTCGTGTGTGTTTAATCTCGTGTGTGGTTTGTGTTTAATCTCGTGTGTGTGTTTGTGTTTAATCTCGTGTGTGGTTTGTGTTTAATCTCGTGTGTGTGTGGTTGTGTTTAATCTCGTGTGTGTTTTTAATCTCGTGTGGTTTTGTGTTTAATCTCGTGTGTGGTTTGTGTTTAATCTCGTGTGTGGTTTGTGTTTAATCTCGTGTGTGGTTTGTGTTTAATCTCGTGTGTGTTAATCTCGTGTGTGGTTTGTGTGTTTTTATCTCTCGTGTGTGGTTTGTGTTTTAATCTGTGTGTGTTTGTTTTAATCTCGTGTGTGGTTTGTGTCTCGTGTCGTGTGTGTTGTGTTTTAATCTCGTGTGTGTTTAATAATCGTGTGTGTGGTTTGTGTTTAATCTCGTGTGTGGTTTGTGTTTAATCTCGTGTTGTGGTTTGTGTTTAATCTCGTGTGTGGTTTGTGTTTAATCTCGTGTGTGGTTTGTGTTTAATCTCGTGTGTGGTTTGTGTTTTAATCTCGTGTGTGTGTTTAATTTGTGTGGTTTTGTTTAATCTCGTGTGTGTGTTTAATCTCGTGTGTGGTTTGTGTTTAATCTCGTGTGTGGTTTGTGTTTAATCTCGTGTGTGGTTTGTATTTAATCTCGTGTGTGTGGTTTGTGTTTAAATCTCGTGTGTGGTTTGTGTTTAATCTCGTGTGTGGTTTGTGTTTAATCTCGTGTGTGGTTTGTGTTTAATCTCGTGTGTGGTTTGTGTTTAATCTCGTGTGTGGTTTGTGTTTAATCTCGTGTGTGGTTTGTGTTTAATCTCGTGTGTGGTTTTGTGTTTAATCTCGTGTGTGGTTTGTGTTTAATCTCGTGTGTGGTTTGTGTTTTTGTTTAATCTCGTGCGTGGTTTGTGTTTAATCTCGTGTGTGTGGTTTGTGTTTAATCTCGTGTGTGGTTTGTGTTTAATCTCGTGTGTGGTTTGTGTTTATCTCGTGTGTGGTTTGTGTTTAATCTCGTGTGTGTGTGTGTGGTTTGTTTAATCTCGTGTGTGGTTTGTGTTTAATCTCGTGTGTGGTTTGTATTTAATCTCGTGTGTGGTTTGTGTTTAATCTCGTGTGTGGTTTGTGTTTAATCTCGTGCGTGGTTTGTGTTTAATCTCGTGTGTGTTTAATCTCGTGTGTGGTTTGTGTTTAATCTCGTGTGTGGTTTGTGTTTTTAATCTCGTGTGTGTGGTTTGTATTTAATCTCGTGTGTGGTTTGTGTTTAATCTCGTGTGTGGTTTGTGTTTAATCTCGTGTGTGGTTTGTGTTTAATCTCGTGTGTGGTTTGTGTTTAATCTCGTGTGTGGTTTGTGTTTAATCTCGTGTGTGGTTTGTGTTTAATCTCGTGTGTGGTTTGTGTTTAATCTCGTGTGTGGTTTGTTGTTTAATCTCGTGTGTGGTTTTGTGTTTAATCTCGTGTGTGTTTAATCTCGTGTGTGGTTTGTGTTTATCTCGTGTGTGGTTTGTGTTTAATCTCGTGTGTGGTTTGTGTTTAATCTCGTGTGTGGTTTGTGTTTAATCTCGTGTGTGTTTAATCTCGTGTGTGGTTTGTGTTTAATCTCGTGTGTGTTTAATCTCGTGTGTGGTTTGTGTTTAATCTCGTGTGTGGTTTGTGTTTAATCTCGTGTGTGGTTTGTGTTTAATCTCGTGTGTGTTTAATCTCGTGTTTGGTTTGTGTTTAATCTCGTGCGTGGTTTGTGTTTAATCTCGTGTGTGGTTTGTGTTTAATCTCGTGCGTGGTTTGTGTTTAATCTCGTGTGTGTTTAATCTCGTGTGTGGTTTTGTGTTTAATCTCGTGCGTGGTTTGTGTTTAATCTCGTCGTGTGTGTTTAATCTCGTGTGTGGTTTGTGTTTAATCTCGTGTGTGTGTGTTTAATCTCGTGTGTGGTTTGTGTTTAATCTCGTGTGTGGTTTGTGTTTAATCTCGTGTGTGGTTTGTGTTTAATCTCGTGTGTGGTTTGTGTTTAATCTCGTGTATGGTTTGTATTTAATCTCGTGTGTGGTTTGTGTTTAATCTCGTGCGTGGTTTGTGTTTAATCTCGTGTGTGTGTTTAATCTCGTGCGTGGTTTGTGTTTAATCTCGTGTGTGTTTAATCTCGTGTGTGGTTTTTGTGTTTAATCTCGTGTGTGTTTAATCTCGGTGTGTGGTTTGTGTTTTTAATCTCGTATGTGGTTTGTATTAATCTCGTGTGTGGTTTGTGTTTAATCTCTCGTGTGTGGTTTGTATTTAATCTCGTGTGTGGTTTGTGTTTAATCTCGTGTGTGGTTTGTATTTATCTCGTGTGTGGTTTGTGTTTAATCTTGTGTGTGTTTAATCGTGTGGTTTAATGGTGTGTGGTTGTGTTAATCTGGTGGTGTTTTGTGTTTTTAATCTCGTGTGTGTTTTAATCTCGTGTGTGTGGTTTGTTTAATCTCGTGTGTGGTTTGTGTTTAATCGTGGTTTGTGTGTGGTTTGTGTTTAATCTCGTGTGTGGTTTGTGTTTAATCTCGTGTGTGTTTAATCTCGTGTGTGTGTTTTGTGTTTAATCTCGTGTGTGGTTTGTGTTTAATCTCGTGTGTGGTTTGTGTTTAAATCTCGTTGTGGTGTTTAATCTCGTGTGTGGTTTGTGTTAATCTCGTGTGTGTTTAATCTCGTGTGTGGTTTTGTGTTTAAATCTCGTGTGTGGTTTGTGTTTAATCTCGTGGTGTGTGTTGTGTTTGTGTGGTTTGTATCTCGTGTGTGGTTTTGTTTTTAATCTCGTGTGTGGTTTGTGTTTAATCTCGTGTGTGTTTAATCTCGTGTGTGGTGTTAATAATCTCGTGTGTGGTTTGTGTTTAATCTCGTGTGTGGTGTGTGTTAATCTCGTGTGGTTTGGGTTAAATCTCGTGTGTGGTTTGTGTTTAATCTCGTGTGTGGTTGTGTTTAATCTGTGTGTGTCGTGTGTGTTTGTGTTTAATCTCGTGTGTGTTTGTGTTTAATCTCGTGTTAATCTCGTTTGGTTTGTGTTTAATCTCGTGCGTGGTTGTGTTTAATCTCGTGTGTGTTTAATCTCTGCGTGGTTGTGTTTTGTGTTTAATCTCGTGTGTTTTTAATCTCGTGTGTGGTTTGTGTGTTTAATCTCGTGTTGTGGTTTGTATTTAATCTCGTGTGTGGTTTGTGTTTAATCTCGTGTGTGGTTTTTGTGTTTAATCGTGTGTGTGGTTTGTGTTAATAATCTCGTGTGTGTTTAATCTCTCGTGTGTGGTTTGTGTTTTGGTTGTGTTTTATCTCGTGTGTTTAATCTCGTGTGTGGTTTGTGTTTAATCTCGTGTGTGGTTTGTGTTTAATCTCGTGTGTGGTTTGTGTTTAATCTCGTGTGTGTTTTTAATCTCGTGTGTGGTGTTTAATTTAATCTCGTGCGTGTGTTTGGTGTTTAATCTCGTGCGTGGTTTGTGTTTAATCTCGTGCGTGGTTTGTGTTTAATCTCGTGTGTTTGTTTAATCTCGTGTGTGGTTTGTGTTTAATCTCGTGCGTGGTTTGTGTTTAATCTCGTGTGTGTGTGTTTAATCTCGTGTGTGGTTTGTTTGTGTGTTTAATCTCGTGTGTGTTTTATCTCGTGTGTGGTTTGTGTTTAATCTCGTGTGTGGTTTGTGTTTAATCTCGTGTGTGGTTTGTGTTTAATCTCTCGTGTGTGGTTTGTGTTTAATCTCGTGTGTGGTTTGTGTTTTCGTGTGTGGTTTTAATCTCGTGTGTGGTTTGTGTGTTTTTAATCTCGTGTGTTTGGTTTGTGGTTAATCTCGTGTGTGTTTGTGTTTAATCTCGTGTGTGGTTTGTGTTAATCTCGTGTGTGTGGTTTGTGTTTAATCTCGTGTGTGTTTAATCTCGTGTGTGGTTTGTGTTAATCTCGTGTGTCGTTTGTGTGTAATCTCGTTTGTGTTTAATCTCGTATGTGGTTTGTGTTTAATCTCGTGTGTGTGTTTGTTTTTAATCTCGTGTGTGGTTTTGTGTTTAATCTCGTGTGTGGTTGTGTTTGTGTTTAATTTAATCTCGTGTGTGGTTTGTGTTTATCTCGTGTGTGGTTTGTGTTTAATCTCGTGTGTGTTTTGTGTTAATCTCGTGTGTGGTTTGTGTTTAATCTCGTGTGTGGTTTGTGTTTAATCTCTCGTGTGTGGTTTGTGTTTAATCTCGTGTGTGGTTTGTGTTTAATCTCGTGTGTGGTTTGTGTTTAATCTCGTGTGTGGGTTTGTGTTTATCTCGTGTGTGGTTTGTGTTTAATCTCTGTGTGTGTTTAATCTCGTGTGTGGTTTGTGTTTAATCTCGTGTGTGGTTTTAATCTCGTGTGTGGTTTGTGTTTAATCTCGTGTGTGGTTTGTGTTTTAATCTCGTGTGTGGTTTGTGTTTAATCTCGTGTGTGGTTTGTGTTCAATGTGTGTTTGTTTAATCTCGTGTGTGGTTTGTGTTTAATCTCGTGTGTGTGTTAATCTCGTGTGTGTTTAATCTCGTGTGTGGTTTTTGTTTTAATCTCGTGTGTGTTTTGTCGTGTTGTTTTAATCTCGTGTGTGGTTTGTGTTTAATCTCGTGTGTGGTTTGTGTTTAATCTCGTGTGTGGGTGTGTTTAATCTCGTGTGTGTTTGTGTTTAATCCCTCTGTGGCTGGTTTGTCTCTTTGTGTCGTGCTCTCTCTCTTGTTTGTGTTTGTGTTTAATCTCGTGTGTGTTTATCTCGTGTGTGTGGTTTGTGTTTAATCTCGTGTTGTGGTTCCCTCTCTCTTTGTTCTCCATTTGTTTTAATCTCGTGTGGGTTTGTTTAATCTCGTGTGTGGTTTTTGTGTTAATCTCGTGTGTTTTTCTCCTCTCGTGTGTGGTGTACCTCCTTTGTTTCCCGTCCTTTTAATCTCGTGTGGTTTTGTATTTAATCTCTCCTCTCCTCCTCTTTGTGTTTACCTCTCGTGTGTGGTTTGTGTTCCTAATTACGTGTGTCCTGCTCTCCTCACTCGTTGTTGTAAATCTCTGTGTGTTTTTAATCTCGTGTGTGTGTCTTCTCCCGTGTTTCTTTAATCTCGTGTTCTGGTGTTTTGTGTCCTCTCCTCGTGTGTGTTTCTTAATCTCGTTGTGTCTTTCCCCCTCTCGTGTTTACCTCCTGCTCTCGTGTGTGGTTTGTGTTTAATCTCGTGTGTGGTTTGTGTTTCTTACTCCTTGTGTGTTTCTCGTGTCCTCGTTACTGTGTTTAATTCACTTCCTTGTGGTCCTTGTGTTTAATCTCGTCTTGTTCCTCTTTACTTTGTCTCTTCCTCGTTTCTTTTTAATCCTCTCCTGTGTGTTTAATCTCGTGTGTGTGTTTTGTGTTTAATCTCCTTGTGTGGTTTGTGTTTAATCTCGTGTGTGGTTTGTGTTTAATCTCGTGTGTGTTTCCTATCTCTCTGTCGTACCTCCTTGTGTTTGTGTTTAATCTCCTGTTTGGTCCTGTGTCTTTCCTTAATCTCCTGTGTCCTCTTTAATTACTCTCGTGTGTGGTTTGTCTTTTTAATCTCGTGTGTGTTTACTTCCTTGTCTCCTCCTGGTTCTCTCTTTCTTTTCCTTGTGTTCTTTCTCGTCAGCACCGGTCCACTGTGGCGTCCTGTATGCACCGCCAGGAGACCGTCGAGTGCCTCAAGAAATTCAACGCTCGACGAAAACTCAAGGTACAAACTCTACACCTCTGCAGCTTTGTATGTCTCTCTCTCTTTACCTCTCCTTCCTCCTCTCTCTCTCTCTCTTTCTCTCTCTTTCCATCTCCATCCTCTTTTCCTCCTCTTATCCAGGGCTGGGTCACGGGGGCATCAGTTTAAGCAGGGACTCCCAGACTTCCCTCACCTCTTACCCTCCTGCTCTCCTCACTTCCTTCCTTGTCTCCTCTCCTCCTCTCCTTTCCTCTTTACCTCCTTGTCTCTTCACTTCCTTATCTCCTCTCCTCCTCTCCTTTCTTACCTCCTTGTGTCTTTCCCTCTCCTCTTTACCTCCTGCTCTCTTCACTTCTTTATCTCCTCTCCTCCTCTCCTTTCTTACCTCCTTGTGTCTTTCCCGCTCCTCTTTACCTCCTGCTCTCTTCACTTCCTTATCTCCTCTCCTCCTCTCCTTTCTTACCTCCTTGTGTCTTTCCCGCCTCTCCTCTTTACCTCCTGCTCTCTCTCACTTCCTTATCTCCTCTCCTCTCCTTTCTTACCTCCTTGTGTCTTTCCCTCTCCCCTCTCTCTCTTCACTTTTTATCCTCCTCTCCTCCTCCTCTTCACTTCCTTATCTCCTCTCCTCCTCCTCCTTCACTCTTACCTCCTTGTGTCTTTTCCGCCCTCCTTGTGTCTTTACCTCCTGCTCTCCTCTCACTTCTCTTCACTTCTTTATCTCCTCTCCTCCTCTCCTTTCTTACCTCCTTGTGTCTTTCCCTCTCCTCTTTACCTCCTGCTCTCTTCACTTCCTTATCTCCTCTCCTCTCCTTTCTTACCTCCTTGTGTCTTTCCCTCTCCTCTTTACCTCCTGCTCTCCTCACTTCCTTGTCTTCTAATCACTTCCCTCCTTGTTTCCTCCTCCTCACTTCCTTCCTCGTTTCGTTTCCTCAGGGAGCCATCTTGACGACGA
Organism: Periophthalmus modestus; assembly: GCA_019594935.1. Taxonomy (NCBI): domain Eukaryota; kingdom Metazoa; phylum Chordata; class Actinopteri; order Gobiiformes; family Gobiidae; genus Periophthalmus; species Periophthalmus modestus. The sequence goes on from JAIEZT010001243.1 coordinate 286,534, forward strand.
TGTTAGCCACGAGGAATTTCTCAGGTCAGTTTATGCTTCTGGGCTAAAAAATTTATTTATTCAATTTAATTATTATTTCAGGTTTGACGTTGCACGTGTGTTTTGCTTGTTCTGAGCGTGTTGTAGCGTGTTCTCATTGTGGCTCGTTCTGATTGGCTGTCGTCCTGCTGTCCTGCGTCCTGATTGGTCCATACAATTATCCTCTTATTATTAGACATCTACTAAATTAAACAAGACAAAACTGAAAACATGGATCAGAACCTGACTGTCCCCACGTGGGTTTGGATGGTTCAGATTTCACAGAAAAGACTTTTATTCTGTTTTATTTAAAATTTTATTATCAACATCAGGAAAGTTTCAAACCGTTTCCTTAGAAAAAGAGTGTAACTTTTTAAGTTTTGTGACTCACGACCAAAAAAATCTGGTCTAAAGCTGGACTAAACCTGGATTAAACCTGGACTAAACCTGGACTACACCTGGACTAAACCTGGTCTAAACCTGGACTAAACCTGGATTAAACCTGGACTAAACCTGGACTAAACCAGGACTACACCTGGACTAAACCTTGACTAAACCTGGACTAAACCAGGACTAAACCTGGACTAAACCAGGACTACACCTGGACTAAACCTGGACTAAACCTGGACTAAACCAGGACTAAACCAGGACTAAACCTGAACTAAAGCTGGACTAAATCAGGACTAAACCTGGACTAAACCTGGATTAAACCTGGACTACACCTGGACTAAACCTGGTCTAAACCTGGACTAAACCAGGACTAAACCTGGACTAAACCTGGACTAAACCTGGACTGAACCAGGACTAAACCTGGACTAAACCTGGACTGAACCTGGACTAAACCAGGACTAAACCAGTACTAAACCAGGACTGAACCTGAACTAAACCAGGACTAAAACTGGACTAAACTGGACTAAACCTGGACTAAACCAGGACTAAACCGGGACTAAACCTGGACTAAACCAGGACTAAACCTGGACTAAACCCTTGGACTAAACCTGGACTAACCCAGACTAAACCAGGACTAAACCTGGACTAAACCTGGACTAAACCAGGATGGGGACTAAACCTGGACTAAACCTGGACTAAACCTGGACTAAACCAGGACTAAACCCTGGACTAAAAGGACTAAACCAGGACTAAACCTGGACTAAACCTGGACTAAACCAGGACTAAACCTAAAAACCTGGACTAAACCAGGACTAAACCTGGACTAAACCTGGTTTAAACCTGGACTAAACCTGGACTAAACCTGGTCTAAACCTGGACTAAACCTGGACTAAACCAGGACTAAACCTGGACTAAAATTGGACTAAACCTGGACTGAGCCTGGACTAAACCTGGTTTAAACCTGGACTAAACCTGGTCTAAACCTGCTCTAAACCTGGACTAAACCTGGTTTAAACCTGGTCTAAACCTGGTCTAAACCTGGACTAAACCTGGACTAAACCTGGACTAAACCTGGACTAAACCAGGACTAAACCAGGACTAAACCTGGACTAAAAAAATGACTAAACTTGGACTAAGCCTGGACTAAACCTGGTTTAAACCTGGACTAAACCTGGTCTAAACCTGGTCTAAACCTGGACTAAAAACCTGGAAACCTGGTCTAAACCTGCTCTAAACCTGGACTAAACCTGGTTTAAACCTGGTCTAAACCTGGACTAAACCTGGACTAAACCTGGACTAAACCTGGACTAAACCAGGACTAAACCAGGACTAAACCTGGACTAAAATTGGACTAAACTTGGACTAAGCCTGGACTAAACCTGGTTTAAACCTGGACTAAACCTGGTCTAAACCTGGTCTAAACCTGGACTAAACCTGGACTAAAGTAAAGTACAACTTTTAATACTGAACTCTATGGTCTAAAGAGAGAGTGTTTTATTATCACCGTGGGATCAGTATCAAGTATCGAATGTAGTCCTTAGTTTTGAAATGTCAGTATCATGACTAGTACACTTATTCCAGCGTGTGCTTTTATCACCTGGATCCTCAGGACAAAGCTGTTCTTGTAAAGTTCTTTTATTTGAGGAAAGGTCACCTCGTGTCTAGACTCTCACTCACACAGGACAGGTGGGTGAAAGGATCGAACCGCTGACCTTTGGGTTGCAGGGTGACGCTCTGACCACAGCACGCCCCCTCTGTGTTTAGCTCACGGTTAAATTTAGGAGCGTCACAAAAGCTTCTGTGGAATGTGAGGAGGGTCGTAGAGTCAAAGGACAAACCCTAACCTCCATTTAACCCAGATGTGAATCTGTGCGTTCTGCAAAATCAATTTTTTAGATCTGTCCCCATGTTCTAACACTTTTAACTCATTAAAAACACGAGGGAACAGCGCACACATGCAGATCACATAAATAATCACTGTTTAAATAAGTGAGTGTGACGTCACAGCTCCAAATGAAGCTCATGGAGGCTGGAGCAGGTTTAGGTGTGACAGTTCTGCCTGTTTATATGTTTATCCTCCATGTTCTGGTCCTTCTTTCGTCACCTCCCTGTTTTCCCTGCAGCTGCCTCTCGTTTGGTCGTCAGCTCAGAGGAGCCCATATCTGTCCCCCAGTTCAGTCATTTCTTGCTGATCATAGACCAGTAAAGAGCAACATTCGAGCTGATCTGAAAATATCTGTTTGCATTTCTGCAGCGCTCTACCTGTGTTTATCCCTGTTTGAGCCCCTGTTCCTGAGCTTATTGCCCCAGCCTGTTCCCCTATTTGAACTCCCACTGTTGGATGAGATTTTTGTTATTAAATAAGACATAATTCCTCAGTTGTTGTTTGCCTGATTTACAATATTCTGAGCTACCTGCTTGTAGGACACTTTCCGTTATACTTTTTCAGACGTTTGCCTGCACTCTTTGTGTTGCATTTGAGTCTAATTCACCTGCGTGACAAAAAGAGCGAGGCTGATGAAGGTCACGCCCCGTCCCGCCCACACCGCTGGTTTAACAGGGAGCGGGCGCTTAGCAAAACTGTCAATCAAACCTGTTGCTCACGCTAACAGGAGCGACGTCGGGGAAAGAGGGACCTGATGTGTCTGTTATTAATGTTCATATGTGATTTACAGACACAGACGTGAAATAAAAACCCCAGGATCATGTAGAGGGTTAATACGAACATTTAAGACCAAACTGAGTCTGACAGCAGCAGGGACAGGGTGAAAGTGAATTGGAGCAGTTGGAATGTGCGCCCATGATCACTTCCTGTCAAGGGTCAAGGTCAAGTTTATTTAAAAAGTACATTTAAAATACAGTCACCACTGCCCAAAGTGCTGCACAATATAACACATAAAATGACAACAGTAAAACTACAGTATACAAACAAAATTATGACAACAATAACTCAAAACTAAATAATAATGTCTCAGCTCGTCTCAAAAGCCAGAGTAAAAAGGTGAGTTTTTAACAGAGACTTAACACTGTCAATGTCAGACACAGACTGAATCCTTATGGGACGACTGTTCCACAGTTTGGGACCAGCCACAGCAAATGCTCTGTCCCCCTGGGTTTTCAGTCTCGACCGGGGACAGTTTAGAAGTAACTGGTCCCAGGACCTCAGGCTCTTACAGGAGCAAACCCAGACAACAGTTCAGACAAATACACCGGACCAGAACTTTTAACGCTTTAAAGACAAGAAGCAAGATTTTACATTTAATTCTAAAAGACACCGGGAGCCAGTGAAGACTCTGTAGCTCAGGAGTTATGTTCAGAACGTCTTTTACCAGACAGAAGGAGCGTTCTGTACCAGCTGCAGACGGCGTATGGAGGACGTCAAGACCAACATATAAAGAATTACAATAGTCCAGCCGTGTAGTAATAAACATATGGACTAGTCTTTCCAAATGACTTGAGGGAAAGTACGACTTTACCTTCGCTATGAGTCTGAGCTGAAAAAACCTCCTTTTGACCACTGAACTGATTGCTTGCTTGCTTGTCAAACCTAAAAGAAATGTCAATTACAACACCAAGATTTTTCACATGGGGACATGTATTAGAAGATGGAAGGACAAGAGAGTGACTGACATCAGTCTGGACTGTTTCACCAAACACAATAACGTCAGTTTTACTTTCATTTAAATTAAGAAAGTTTGATTTCAACCAGTCTTTGATTTCTTGGAGGCATCTCTGAAGCGAATGACAGGAGTCACTTTCAGGCTTAATAGACATATAAATGTGGACATCATCTGCGAAACAGTGAAAAGGAATCTGGTGTTTTCTAAAAATAGAACCTAATGCAACATATAAAGAGAAAACAAAAGTGGACCTAAGATAGAGCCCTGTGGTACTCCAGAAGTGAGGAGGGCTTTCTTTTAAGAGAAAGGGCCAAGGTTCACAGTAAAATGCCTCCTGTGAGGTAAGATCCAAACCAATCTAACACTGTGCCTTTGATTCCAACACATGTTTCCAGACGTTCAAGTAAAATCTCATGGTCGACCGTGTCAAAGGCTGCAGTAAGATCTAAAAGCACCAACACCAACAGCTGGTTGACCAGAATCTGTTGTTAAAAGCAAATCATTTATGATTTTTAAAAGTGCAGTTTCTGTGCTATGGCACGATTTAAAACCAGATTGAAATTTCTCAGATATATTATTTAAAAGCAAATATGATTTTAGTTGGAAAGAGACTTTTTCTAAAACCTTTGACAAAAAGGGAAACTTAGATCTGGGCCTGTAGTTAGACAGGACAGAAGGATCTAAACTGTGCTTTTTTAAGATGAACCACAGCCTGTTTAGAACCAGAGGGAACAACACCAGAGCTTAGGGACAAATTTATCAATTTCAGAATAAAAGGCCCAACCGACTCAAAAGCACTTTTTAAGAGTTTAGGAGGAATACTGTCAAGAGGGCAATGAGACGGTTTTAAGCTCTGGATCACTTCAGCTCATTCAGAGAGAGTTACAGGCTCAAAGTGACTGAAAACAGCTGAACAAGTGAAGACAGAATCTCTAACAGTTTGTACAACATTTAAAGATCTTATACCAGCAATTTTGTCGATAAAAAAGGAACAAAATTGGTTACACAAGGACACACTAGGAGCTAAACCAGTATCTGCAGCAGGATTTACCAAACTATTTAAAACATTACATAGGACCTGAGGTCTATGGCTGTTATTAGACACACGGCTGCACATGGATTCTGATTTAGATTGTTTAACTGCCCTTTGGTAATCAGAGAGTGAGTCTTTAAAAATTCCAAAGGAGAACTGAAGATTGTCTTTTTGCCACCTCCTCTCAGCTTGACGGCACTTACGCCCTAGAGCTCGGGTAGTGTCATTTAGCCATGGCTCTCCAGCCGACTTAGGCCTGACTTTAAGAGGAGCGATAGAATCAAGGATCTGAGTACAGGTGAGATCAAAGGCGTTGGACAGTTCATCAACACTTAGGGTTTTACAATTACTCTCTTTCTGTAACTCACAGCTATCAAAGGCAGAAGAGAATTTATCTGATGTCAGTGAGTTTAAGCAGCGTCTTTGACGCAGTGGGATGTTCTGCTTCACGTGAGAACACGGCAAAGTAACGCAGCTAAACATGCTAAACACGCTAAAAGACGCTAGCAGGTTAGCTACGTCCATTTATAGAAACAGTCTATGCCAGGACCCCCTCTAAATCCACCCCTCTCTCACCCTCTCCACCCTCTCCACCCTCTCCACCCCCTCCACCCCCCTCTCCACCCCTCCACCCTCTCACCCCTCCACCCGCCTCCACCCCCTCCACCCCCTCACCCCCTCCACCCCCTCCACGCCCTGCAGCCCCCTCAGAGAGTCCAGGGTCTTAGACAAGAATCCAAATTTAGACCAGAGACAGATCAGATATACAAACACATGAACAGACTGGGACTAAACCAGGACTAACCTGGACTAAACCTGGACTAAACCAGGACTAAACCTGGACTAAACCTGGATTAAACCAGGACTAAACCTGGATTAAACCTGGATTAAACCTGGACTAAACCACCTGACTAAACGTGGTCTAAACTTGGATTAAACCAGGACTAAACCTGGACTAAACCAGGACTAAACCTAGACTAAACCTAGACTAAACCAGGACTAAACCTGGACTCAGGACCACAGTGGGGTCCAGAGAGAGAAAGAGAAAGTGTTTTGTAAATTAAACTCAGGTCAGGATCCAAACTTGGAGCGACCCAGGGACTCCAGAGGGACTTCCCCTGGACTGAGGTCTAAATCTGGACCAAAGTCTAGATCTGGTCCAAAGCCAGACTCTGAGGGGGCGGAGTCTGGGACACTTGAGCTGCTGCTATTTACACCACATGACAACAGACTGGGCTGAACCAGGACTCAAACTGGACTACAACAGAACTACAAGAGGACTACAAGAGGACTACAGCAGGACTACAAGAGGACTACAACAGGACTACAAGAGGACTACAACAGAACTACAAGAGGACTACAAGAGGACTACAGCAGGACTACAGCAGACTACAAGAGGACTACAACAGAACTACAAGAGGACTACAGCAGGACTACAACAGGACTACAAGGGGACTACAACAGGACTACAGCAGGACTACAACAGGACTACAACAGGACTACAACAGGACTACAACAGAACTACAGCAGGACTACAACAGGACTGCAACAGAACTACAAGGGGACTACAACAGAACTACAACAGGACTACAAGAGGACTACAACAGGACTACAACAGGACTACAACAGAACTACAAGAGGACTACAACAGAACTACAACAGGACTACAATAGGACTACAACAGGACTACAACAGGACTGCAACAGAACTACAAGAGGACTACAACAGAACTACAGCAGGAGTACAATAGGACTACAAGAGGACTACAACAGAACTACAAGAGGACTACAGCAGGAGTACAACAGAACTACAGCAGGACTACAACAGAACTACAAGGAGGACTACAACAGAACTACAGCAGGACTACAACAGGACTACAATAGGACTACAATAGGACTACAACAGGACTGCAACAGGACTACAACAGAACTAACAGGACTACAGCAGGACTACAACAGGACTACAACAGAACTACAATAGGACTACAACAGGACTACAAGAGGATTACAACAGGACTACAACAGGACTACAGCACTACAGCAGAACAAGAGGACAACGGGATTACAACAACTACAGGACTACAACAGGACTACAGCAGGTCTACAACAGGAGTACGAGAGGTCTACAACAGAGTCTAAACACTGAGGACTAAACCTGGTCAGCACAAGTCTGGACCAGGTCTAAACTCGGACTAAACCAGGATTACAACAGACGGACTCATTTTGGATTTTTCATTCTCTGTGGATTAGTTTTTTCATTTTAACGTATTACTTTTTTTTTGCATAGTTTCACTTTGAACTGACACTGCTGTTTCTCTATTTATTATTATTTCTTATTTGATATTTTCACATTTTGACATTTTTCTTTCTGCTTTTTGCCACTGTCTAAGTTTTGTTTTGAGCCAGGTTTTTTGTCAGTTTTGTCCACATCTTCGTGTACTTTCCGTGTACTTTCGTGTACTTTCGTGTACTTTCGTGTACTTTCGTGTACTTTCGTGTATATTTTAAGTATTGTTTCGATGGCGTGGCTGCTCTTCTCTGCGTTCCTGCCGTTCTTTCTGACTCTGGTGTTTTTGGCTCTGTTTGTGCTGCGCTCAGGAGGCAAAAGTGGAGGCAAGAAAAACGACGGCGTCAAGGTAAAAACTGTTTTACAATTTTTAATTCAACCTTTTCTCCTTAAAGACGAGGTGTTCTGCAAAATCTACTTTTCAAACTTTCCGCCATGTTATTTCCTCGTGAAAAACACGCCTGAAGAGGCTTTAATGTCGTCTGTGTTTGAGGAATCTAGAGATCTCTCCTGGGCCCTATACAAATTCTCGTACAGCTCACTACGGTTAACAGTACGAGTCTGTACGAGGCTCCGCCCACAAGCCTGCATCAACCATACTCCACACCACAATCCTGTATAAATATACAAAAACATGATACAAACTGTTCACTACGACGTGACAAACCTGGTGTGAAGTGCAGTTGTTTCATTAGATGCAGCTGATTGTGACAGTGGCTCTGAAGGGGGAGGGGCTCAGCACAGAGAGCAAAGGGAGGAGGAGCCTCAGAGCGTCAAACGTGAAACTTATAAAACATGTTAAAAGGTGAATGTAGCATTTTCAAACAATAAAAGGAAACACGACGATCTAAATGTGTAAATACCTCCTCTTTAATACCCCACATAAGTAAATACCTCCTCTTTAATACCCCACACAAGTAAATACCTCCTCTTTAATACCCCACAGAAGTAAATACCTCCTCTTTAATACCCCACCAAGTAAATACCATACCCCAACAAGTAAATACCTCCTCTTTAATACCCCACAGAAGTAAATACCTCCTCTTTAATACCCCGTACAAGTAAATACCTCCTCTTTAAACCCCCAGAGGTCCTCCTCTTTAATACCCCATACCCCCACACAAGAAGTAAATACCTCCTCTTTAATACCCCACAGAAGTAAATACCTCCTCTTTAATACCCCATAGAAGTAAACACCCATCCATCCATCCATCCATTTTCTTCCTCTTATCCGGGGCGGGTCGCGGGGGCAGCAGTCTAAGCAGGGACTCCCAGACTTCCCTCACCCAGACACGTCCTCCAGCTCCTCCGGTGGGACCCCAAGTCATTCCCAGGCCAGAGAGACATAGTCCCTCCAGCGTGTCCTGGGTCTTCCCCCGGGGCCTCCTCCTGGTGGGACATGCCAGAGAACACCTCCCTAGGGAAGCGTCCAGGAGGCATCCTAAGCAGATGCCCGAGCCACCTCAGCTGGTTCCTCTCGACGTGAAGGAGCAGCGGCTCTACTCCGAGCTCCTCCCGTGTGACTGAGCTCCTCACCCTGTCTCTAAGGGAGCGCCCAGCCACTCTGCGGAGAAAACCATTTCGGGCCACTTGTATCCGCGATCTTGTCCTTTCGGTCCTGACCCAGAGTCATGACCAAAGGTGAGGGAAGGAACGTAGATTTGAGGTAAATCGAGAGCTTTGCCTTTCGACTCAGCTCCTTCTTTACCACAACGGACCGATACAGCGACACACATCACTGCAGACGCTGCACCGATCCGCCTGTCAATCTCGCGTTCCATCCTTCCCTCACTAGTGAACAAGACCCAGAGATACTTGAACTCCTCCACTTGAGGCAAGGGCTCACCACCCACCCGGAGAGAGCAAACCACCTTTTTCCGGTCGAGAACCATGGCCTCAGATTTGGAAGAGCTGATTCTCATCCCAGCCGCTTCACACTCGGCTCAAAACCGCCCCAGTGCTGCAGGTCCTGGCTCGAAGAAGCATCAGGACAACATCATCTGCAAACAGCAGAGATGAGATCCTGTGGTTCCCGAACCAGACCCCCTCCAGCCCAGACCCCCTCCAGCCCCTGAACCAGAACCAGACCCCCTCCAGCCCCTGACCCCCCCTGAACCAGACCCCTCCAGAACCCCCCCTCCAGCCCCTGAACCAGACCCCCTCCAGCCCCTGAACCAGACCCCCTCCAGCCCCTGAACCAGACCCCCTGAACCAGACCCCCTCCAGACCCCCCCTCCGGCCCCTGAACCCAGCCCCCTCCGGCCCCTGGCTGTGCCTAGAAATTCTGTCCATAAATATAATGAACAGAACCGGTGACAAAGGGCAGCCCTGGCGGAGTCCAACATGCACCGGGAACAAGTCTGACTTACTGCCGGCAATGCGAACACAGCTCCTGCTCCGGTCATACAGGGACCGGACAGCTTGCCTGCTCAGCCCTTAGCAAAGGGCCCCGGACCCCATACTCCCAGAGCACCCCCCCAAAGGACACCACAAGGGACACGGTCGAATGCCTTCCCAGATCCACAAAACACATGTGGACTGTGGCAAACTCCCATGAACCCTCGAGCACCCGATGGAGAGTGTAGAGCTGGTCCAGTGTTCCACGACCAGGACGAAAACCACACTGCCCCCAGAAGTAAACACCTCCTTTTTAATACCCCATAAAAGTAAATACCTCCTCTTTAATACCCCACAGAAGTAAATACCTCCTCTTTAATACCCCACAGAAGTAAATACCTCCTCTTTAATACCCCATAGGAGTAAATACCTCCTCTTTAGTACACCATAGAAGCAAATACCTCCTCTTTAATACCCCGCAGGAGTAAATACCTCCTCTTTAATGCCCCATAGAAGTAAATACCTCCTCTTTATTACCCCACAGTAGCAAATACCTCCTCTTTAATACCCCATAGGATTAAATACTTCCTCTTTAATACCCCATAGAAGTAAATACCTCCTCTTTAATGCCCCATAGGATTAAATACCTCCTCTTTAATACCCCACAGGGGTAAATACCTCCTTTTTAATACCCCATAGAAGTAAATACATCCTCTTTAATACCCCATAGAAGTAAATACCTCCTCTTTAATACCCCATAGGAGTAAATACCTCCTCTTTAATACCCCATAGGAGTAAATACTTCCTCTTTAAAGTCAAATATATCTTTTAAACATATATTTCATGAATATAAAATCCTCAGTTTTGCGTCTGCTCCGTCATTAAAAACACCAGACTCGTCACACGTCGTTAGGACTCAGTCTCCACTCGATTAAGTTGGACTGACTACACAGACCTGAGCCAACAGACTGGATTTCCCTCTCCCCAGGCACTTCCTCCTCCAGGACACACAGCTCTACTCTGAGCCCCTCCGTCTCTAGGGGTTTATGTTCTAGAATAAACTAGAGGTGTGACGCTGGAGTTCTAACCATAAACTCTCTATATAAACAGATGTAGCTAACCTGTTAGCCGCCGTGTTCCAAACAGGAAGTGATCATGGTGCACTTCCTGCTCCGTCGGCTCGGGCTCTCTCTGTAACTGCTGTTCGGCTTCACGGTTATTATTTTATTACAAAAACGTGTTTCCACAACTGCAACGAAGCAAGTTTAGATCTTGGAAGGCCGTGAATATTTTATTAAACTTGACCCAGATGAAGCTGATGTGATGGTGTGTTTTTACATTTTTTATTTAAAAAGCACAAATATGACTTTAGTTTTTTTTATATTTACACTAAGTTTGATTTCAGGAGTCGTCTGAGAGCACCAACACCACCATCGAGGACGAGGACACACGAGGTACTGCACTGTACACCACGACTCTCCCTTTAGATCATTCATTCACACTTTGCACCTGATGTCAACATTTTCTGGGGGTATGATGCTAACTGGAGGCCCTGCTTTGTCTGAAGCTTTGTTAGACACAATCTGGCCATAATGATCTGACTGGACTACAACAGGTGAGCTGATGTGTGCTGTTAAACAAGTCCCTCTAAAATATCAGTCACAAGCATTAGCATTAGCATTAGCATTAGCATTAGCCAACAGTTTTTCAGTGAGTCTCTCACGTCTTTGTGTAAAATCAAACTCCAGAACAGGACCACGAACACTCGGACTGACCACAGGAAAGTGAAAATGTGCTCTTCAAATCACTTTTGTATCTTTTCTTGAGTTTTCAGACTTTCATAAAACTTTTTTGTTGATGTACGTTGTGTCACCATGGTAACTGCTGAACATTCTGCCATAGACATACATGTAGAACACCCCCAGCATTATGTCACTGCAAAGTATCAATGCTGACAGAGAAGACGGTGTGAACTTTCACAGAGATATTAAAGGACCTGTGTTCCTCTTTTTTCTGATCTGTGTTTTAACGTCGTTTTTCCTCGTCACAAACAGACCTGGAGTGGTGTTTTGTTTCATTCTCACGTGTAACAGACTAAAAATAAAGGGTTAGACGTGTGAATGAAACAAATCACAACTCCACGTCTGTTTTTGAGGAGGAACAGCGTTAGAACATGGATTAAAGCTCACAGAGTCACTTTAGTGTGACAGGACGTTTAAGGGTGCTGCTCTTCTGGATCTTTATCTCTGTGTTTGTTGTGTTTGTTTTCAGCTCGTAAACAGGACATTATCCGAGTGACGGAGCAGCTCATCGAGGCCATCAGCAACGGAGACTTCGAGAGCTACACGTTAGTGACCCATCCATCCATCCATCCATTTTCTTCCGCTTATCCGGGGCCGGGTTGCGGGGGCAGCAGTCTAAGCAAGGACTCCCAGACTTCCCTCACCCCAGACACATTCTCCAGCTCCTCCGATGGGACCCCAAGGCGTTCCCAGGCCAGAGAGAGACATAGTCCCTCCAGCGTGTCCTGGGTCTTCCCCGGGGCCTCCTCCTGGTGGGACATGCCCAGAACACCTCCCTAGGGAGGCGTCCAGGAGGCATCCTGAGCAGATGCCCGAGCCACCTCAGCTGGTTCCTCTCGACGTGAAGGAGCAGCGGCTCTACTCCGAGCTCCTCCCGTGTGACTGAGCTCCTCACCCTGTCTCTAAGGAGCGCCCAGCCACTCTGCGGAGGAAACTCATTTCGGCCGCTTGTATCTGCGATCTTGTCCTTTCAGTCCTGACCCAGAGCTCATGACCATAGGTGAGGTGAACGTAGATTGACCGGTAAATCGAGAGCTTTGCCTTTCGACTCGGCTCCTTCTTCACCACAACGGACCGATACAGCGACCGCATCACTGCAGACGCTGCACCGATCCGCCTGTCAATCTCACGTTCCATCCTTCCCTCACTCGTGAACAAGACCCCGAGATACTTGAACTTCTCCACTTGAGGCAAGGGCTCACCACCCACCCGGAGAGGGCAACCACCTTTTTCCGGTCGAGAACCATGGCCTCAGATTTAGAGGAGCTGATTCTTATCCCAGCCGCTTCACACTCCGCTGCAAACCGCCCCAGTGCCTGTTGCAGGTCCTGGCTCGAAGAAGCCATCAGGACAACATCATCTGCAAACAGCAGAGGTGAGACCCTGTGGTTCCCGAACCAGACCCCCTCCAGCCCCTGACTGCGCCTACAAATTCTGTCCATAAATATAATGAACAGAACCGGTGACAAAGGGCAGCCCTGGCGGAGTCCAACATGCACCGGGAACAAGTCTGACTCACTGCAGAGAACACAGCTCCTGCTCCGGTCATACAGGGATCGGACACCCCTTAGCAAAGGGCCCCGGACCCCATACTCCCGGAGCACCCCCCAAAGGACACCACGAGGGACACGGTCGAATGCCTTCTCCAGATCCACAAAACACATGTGGACCGGTTGGGCAAACTCCCATGAACCCTTGAGCACCCGATGGAGAGTGTAGACCTGGTCCAGTGTTCCACGACCAGGACGAAAACCACACTGCTCCTCCTGGATCCGAGGTTTGACTATCGGCCGGACTCTCCTCTCCAGTCCCTGGAATAGACCTTACCGGGAAGGCTGAGGAGTGTGATTCCCCTGTAGTTGGAACACACCCTCCGGTCCCCCTTTTTATACAGAGGGACCACCACCCCGGTCTGCCAGTCCAGAGGTACTGTCCCCGACCGCCATGCGATGTTGTAGAGACGTGTCAGCCAAGACAGCCCCGCAACATCCAGAGACTTAAGGTACTCGGGACGGATCTCATCAACGTCCGGAGCCTTGCCACCGAGGAGCTTGACAACCACCTCAGTGACTTCGGCCAGGGTGATGGACGAGTCCGCCTCCGGGTCCCCAGTCTTGGCTTCCTCCTCTGAAGACGTGACAGTGGGATTGAGGAGATCCTCAAAGTATTCCTTCCACCGTCCAACAACGTCCCCAGTTGAGGTCAGCAGCTCTCCGCCCGCACTGTAAACAGTGTTGGTGAAGCACTGCTTCCCCCTCCTGAGGCGCCGAACGGTTTGCCAGAATTTCTTTGAGGCCGTCCGATAGTCCTCCTCCATGGCCTCCTCGAACTCCTCCCAACCCCGAGTTTTTGCCTCCACGACAGCACGAGCCGCGGCACTCTTGGCCCGCCGGTACCTGTCAGCTGCCTCAGGAGTCCCACAAGCCAACAAGGCTCGATAGGACTCCTTCTTCAGCCTGACGGCATCCCTTACTTCCGGTGTCCACCACCGGGTTCAGGGGTTGCCGCCGAGACAAGCACCGCAGACCTTACGACCACAGCTACGAGCAGCCGCATCAACAATGGAGGTGGAGAACATGGCCCACTCAGAGTCCATGTCCCCAGCCTCCCCCGGGATCAGAGAGAAGCTCTCCCGGAGGTGCGAATTGAAGACCCCCCTGACAGAAGGCTCCGCCAGACGTTCCCAGCAGACCCTCACGATACGCTTGGGCCTGCCAGGTCTGTCCTGCTTCCTCCTCCGCCAGCGGATCCAACTCACAACCAGGTGGTGATCAGTTGACAGCTCTGCCCCTCTCTTCACCCGAGTGTCCAAAACACGTGGTCAGAGGTCAGATGACACGACTACAAAGTCGATCATCGACCTCCGACCTAAGGTGTCCTAGTGCCATGTGCACTGATGGACCTGGTGTTTGAACATGGTGTTCGTTATGGACAAACTGTGACTAGCACAGAAGTCCAATAACAAAACACCGCTCTGGTTCAGATCAGGGAGGCCGTTCCTCCCAATCACGCCCCTCCAGGTGTCACTGTCGTTACCCACATGGGCGTTGAAGTCCCCCAGGAGAACAACGGAGTCCCCAGTGGGTGCACTGGCTAGTAACCCCCCCAGGGACTCCAAGAAGGCCGGGTACTCTGCACTGCTGTTTGGCCCGTAGGCTGCCACAACAGTGAGAGACCTGTCCCCGACCGGTGCAGGGACGTGACCCTCTCGTTCACCGGGGAGAACTCCAACACGTGACGGCTGAGCTCTGGGGCAATGAGCCCACACCAGCTCGCCGCCTCTCCCCGCGGGCAATGCCAGAGAGGTGGAGAGTCTAGCCCCTCTCAAGAAGTTGGGTTCCAGAGCCCAAACTGTGCGTGGAGGTGAGGCCGACTATATCTAGTCGGTAACGCTCAACCTCCCGCACAAGGTCAGGCTCCTTCCCCCCCAGCGAGGTGACATTCCATGTCCCCAGAGCTAGTCTCCATGTCCGGAGATCCGGTCGTCGGGGCCCCCACCGTCGACTGCTGCCCGGATCTCTTAGCACCGGCCCCTTATGGATCCTCCCGCGGGTGGTGGGTCCAAGTGAGGACGGCCCCACGTCGCTCCTTCGGGCTGAGCCCGGCCGGGCCCCATGGGGAAAGGCCCGGCCACCAGGCGCTCGCTGTCGAGCACCCACCCCAGGCCTGGCTCCAGGATGGGGCCCCGGTGACGCCGGTCCGGGCGACGTAACTGGCCTTTGGTCTTCTCTCATCATAAAGGGCTTCTGAACCGCTCTTGGTCTGACCCGTCCCCCTGGACCTGTTTGCCATGGGTGACCCTACCAGGGGCATAAAGCCCCCGACAACATAGCTCCCAGGATCATTCGGGCACTCAAACCCCTCCACCACGTTAAGGTGGCAGTTCGGGGAGTCAGTGACTTTAACTTATTTTATTTTACTTTCCACACTCATAAATCCTTCATTATTAGATCAATGACATGCTTTAAGAGATCTGGCTTAAAATAAGTTAAGCTTTAGGTTTAGATTAGTAATGACTGTGGTTAAAGGTGGGCTCAGTCTGAAATTAACAGAAGTCAATGTCCCCAACATGTGTCAGATGCCCTCCCAGTGTGTTCGATGTGAATTAAAGTGTGTGTGTGTTACAGTAAGATGTGCGATCCTGCAGTGACGGCCTTCGAACCCGAGGCTCTGGGGAACCTGGTCGAAGGACTCGACTTTCATCGATTTTACTTTGAAAACCGTGAGTCTCACTTCCTCATTTTAGTCCCGGTTTAGTCTTGGTCTAGTCCTGGTTTAGACCTGGTTTAGACCTGGTTTAGTCCTGGTTCAGTCCTGGTTCAGTCCTGGTTCAGTCCTGGTTTAGTCCTGGTTTAGACCCGGTTTAGTCCTGGTTTAGACCCGGTTTAGTCCTGGTTTAGACCTGGTTTAGTCCTGGTTTAGTCCTGGTTTAGTCCTGGTTCAGTCCTGGTTCAGTCTGCTTAAGTTCTTGTTTCTCTCTCTAGTTTGGTCTAAGAACTCTAAGCCGGTCCACACCACCATCTTGAATCCTCACATCCACCTGGTTGGCGAGGAGGCGGCGTGCATCGCTTACATCAGAGTCACGCAGTTCATTGATGCCAACGGCTCGCCACGCACCGTCCAATCAGAGGAGAGCAGGGTGTGGCATCGCCGTGACGGCAAGTGGCAGATCGTCCACTTCCACCGGTCAGGCTCGCCCTCCACACTCTGCAAGTGAGTAACCAATCACAGAGCAGTATACCACAGCCAATCAGAGAGCTGTATACTGTACTACAGCCAATCAGAGAGCAGTATACTGTACCACAGCCAATCAGAGAGCAGTACACTGTACCAGAGCCAATCAGAGAGCAGTACACTGTACCAGAGCCAATCAGAGAGCAGTACACTGTACCAGAGCCAATCAGAGAGCATCTGTAGCTTTAGCCTGGTACTAGCATCTCTGCTTTTTTTGGTCATTGTAACACTGTCCCTGTACAAATACCATTATAA
Organism: Periophthalmus modestus; assembly: GCA_019594935.1. NCBI lineage: Eukaryota > Metazoa > Chordata > Actinopteri > Gobiiformes > Gobiidae > Periophthalmus > Periophthalmus modestus. The sequence continues at coordinate 303,009 of JAIEZT010001243.1, forward strand.
AATTATAACATTATAACATTATAACATTGTTCCATTATAACATTATAACATTGTACCATTATAACATTATAACATTGTTCCATTATAACATTATAACATAATAACATTGTTCCATTATAACATTATAACATTGTACCATTATAACATTATAACATTGTACCATTATAACATTGTACCATTATAACATTATAACATTGTACCATTATAACATTGTACCATTATAACATTGTTCCATTATAACATTATAACATTATAAAATTATAACATTGTTCCATTGTACCATTATAACATCGTTCCATTGTAACATTATAACATTGTACCATTATAACATTGCTCCACTATAACATTATAACATTGTACCATTATAACATTATAATTTTGTAACATTTTAACACTAAAGGGGAGCGTGCCTGTGACCAATCAGAGCGCAGCGTTCTCTTTTATGTGTCTATATAAAGGCTCCTCTTCATGTTAGTGATTATTGAGTCTTCATCACCACAGAGTGTTGGTCACATGATCTGTGCGGAGGCGACACAGGACACAGTCTGGCTGCAGCCGCTGTCAACAGCCATTTTCTGACACACACAAAACAAAACCAGGTTTTTAAAATGCTGACAACTATTTACCATTTTATAACAGCTCTGTGGTTCAGTTTAAAGGAACTGTGTAAACATGATGTAAACGTGTCCTCAGATAAGAGTGAAACATGTTCAAATCAAACATAACTTACTGATGGAAATGCTAACATGACGTCAGTTATTTGTTATAATTTGGTGTTTTGGTTGATAATCATCCAATTAGAAAGCAGAATGAGTGTCACATGACTCACATCTGTGTTGTCAATTGCAAAGCTGAAATCCAGTTGTTTTAAAACTAAAATGTCTCTGATCTGATTGGTCACTAAACCCCAGAACCTGCATCAGGACTCAGAGCTAGTGCAGCCTCTGCAGCTCAGGGAGGGAATCTGGTGGAGGACAGGTGCAGGACAGGTGGAGGACAGGTGGAGGACAGGTGCAGGACAGGTGGAGGACAGGTGCAGGACAGGTGGAGGACAGGTGAAGGACAGGTGGAGGACAGGTGCAGGACAGGTGGAGGACAGGTGCAGGACAGGTGCAGGACAGGTGGAGGACAGGTGCAGGACAGGTGGAGGACAGGTGCAGGACAGGTGGAGGACAGGTGCAGGACAGGTGCAGGACAGGTGCAGGGCAGGTGCAGGACAGGTGCAGGACAAGTACAGGGCAGGTGCAGGACAGGTGCAGGACAAGTGGAGGACAGGTGAAGGACAGGTGCAGGACAGGTGCAGGAGGTGCAGGACAGGTGCAGGACAGGTGCAGGACAGGTGGACAGGTGGAGGACAGGTGCAGGACAGGTGGCAGGACAGGTGCACAGGACAGGTACAGGGCAGGAGGTCCAGGTGCAGGACAAGTGGAGGACAGGTGAAGGAGGACAGGTGCAGGACAGGTGGGGGCAGGTGCAGGACAGGTGCAGGACAGGTGGAGGACAGGTGCAGGACAGGTGGAGGACAGGTGCAGGACAGGTGGAGGACAGGTGCAAGGGACAGGTGAAGGACAGGTGCAGGACAGGTGGGGGGCAGGTGCAGGACAGGTGGGGGGCAGGTGCAGGTGTCTCACTCCTGTCTCAAATGTCTCTCTGTTCTTCTTTCAGTTAACTTCCAAATAAGGGCACGCCGCCCGGGACTTCAGCTTTGATTGACAGCAGGCCCAGCGTCTGACATCATCGTTGAGTGGGAGGGGCCAGACTCGTCGACCAATCAGCTTCCTCCTGCTTCAGCTTTAGTTTTATTTTGAAAGAGGAGGGTGGGATCATGGCCGCCTCCGGATCTGGAACAAAACACTTCATCCAATGAAATCCAACGCACCCGAATGAACCCAACGAAATCCAACGCACCCGAATGAACCCAACGAAATCCAACACACCCGAAAGAACCCAACGTCATCTAACGCACCCCAATGAACCTAACGAAATCCAACGCACCCAAATGAACCCAACGAAATCCAACACACCCGAAAGAACCCAACGAAATCCAACACACCCGAATGAACCCAACGAAATCCAACACACCCGAATGAACCCAACGAAATCCAACACACCCGAAAGAACCCAACGTCATCCAACACACCCAAATGAACCCAACGAAATCCAACACACCCGAATGAACCCAGCGCCTTCAAGTGCCCCAAAAGAACCCAACATAATCCAACGCACCCGAATGAACCCAACATAATCAAACACACCCAAAAGAACCCAACGCACCCAAAAGAACCCAATGTAATCAAACACACCCAAAAGAACCCAACGTAATCAAACGAACCCAAATGAAGTTGAAGAGTTTGTACCAGATCCAGCAGTAGCGGTGTCTTTAGTTTCTTACAGTTGAAGTTTACGAAAGCTGAGAGGAATCGCAGAACCAAATGCTTCGACTTTTTCGTATAAATATTCATTAATCACATTATTACAACACATACTTATATTAGAGTTACAGATGTATATATACTGTAGAGAGAACGTTTATTTAGCAGATTATAACAAATCACAGTCAACGCTGTCGTCTGCTACCGGGCAGAAAAGTCTTCTGATGTTATCGTGCACAGAAAGAACATGATGGGTGAATCTGGTGCTGGTTTAGTCCAGATTTAGTCCTAGTTTAGTCTTCATTTAGTCCTAGTTAAGGTCTGGATTATTGTTTATTATCTAAACCTCTTTAGACCAGGGTGAATCCTAGTTAGGTCCTAGTTCAGTCCTGGTTTAGTCCCAGTTTTGTGAAGGTTGAACCACTGCTGTCGCCTGTACATCGCCTAACTGCATGTAGTGTTTTGGTATTGGGTTTGGGTGGGTTTTAGCTTTAGCCGCTTGTGGCCGTTCTGTGGCATCTCTGCGTTTCCTCTCGGCTTCTTTTTGAACATTTTAAAAACATTTTTGGACGTTTGACTTTTTTGCTTCTTCCACGGAGTTTCCACCACCTCCGAACTCGAACTGCGATCTTCCAAAAACGCCTCGCCTCGTCTCTCCGGCTCACGGCAAAACGGAGAACGGCATCGCATCAAGACGCTAACGGCAACAACAAGACGCTAATGCTAACAACAAGACACAAATGATAACAGCACAGTGAAGATACAACGAGAGTAGATCTGGACTGAAAAACAGACTGTTCAAAGGGTCCAATCAGGACTCAACTAAAAACCAGGGCTGAACTTTACTGTCCAATAACAGCGTGCACTGTCATCTGTTACCAGGCAGAACTTCAGCACGTCCATAAACAGTGAATGTACCAGGCCCAAGTGCATTGTGGGGATGGAGTTTTCTCTGAGCAGCAATGTTTTCACAGCAGGAGGATATCTGGGTTTTATGCATTTTCATATTTGGACACACCACACTGGGACAAACCCGGACTAAACTAGGACTAAACCAGGACTAGACCAGGTCCACATCAGGACTAATCTGGACTGAAGCCTGTGAGCGCAGCCTTAGACCTGAAGCTGGAGTCTGTGTGTAACCGGTACACAAGCACATATCCAAACATGTGAATGAAACAAAACACAACTTCAGGGACGTTTCTGAGGAGGACACTACATTAAAACAGGGTTAAAGCTCCACTACGGAACATTTCATCACATTAAAATAAGGTTAAAGCCCCACTACGGAACATTTCATCACATTAAAACCAAGGTTAAAGCCCCACTACGGAACATTTCATCACATTAAAATAAGGTTAAAGCCCCACTACGGGACATTTCATCACATTAGAACAGAGATAAAGCCCACTACGGAACATTTCATCACATTAGACCAGGGTTAAAGCCCACTACGGAACATTTAATCACATTAGACCAGGGTTAAAGCCCCACTACGGAACATTTCGTCACATTAAAATAAGGTTAAAGCCCCACTACGGAACATTTCGTCACATTAGAACAGGGTTAAAGCCCACTACGGAACATTTAATCACATTAGAACAGGGTTAAAGCCCACTACGGAACATTTCGTCACATTAAACCAGGGTTAAAGCCCCACTACGAACATTTCATCACATTAGACCAGGGTTAAAGCCCACTTTCGTCACGGAACAGGGTTAAAGCCCACTACGGAACATTTCATCACATTACCATTTAAAGCCCACTACGGAACATTTCATCACATTAGACCAGGGTTAAAGCCCACTACGGAACATTTCATCACATTAGAACAGGGTTAAAGCCCACTACGGAACATTTAATCACATTAGAACAGGGTTAAAGCCCACTACGGAACATTTCATCACATTAAAACAGAGTTACAAAGAAAAAAACAGACTCTATCTCATTTAAACTTTTGAATCCTGCAAAGCCAAAGCCGTTTCATGAATGTAAAACTACACTCAGGGCACCTTTAAAGACGATCCTCCAGCTCCAGAAGCAAGTCACAAAGCTCATGACTCTATCTCATTTAAACTTTTGAATCATGTGACTGCTTTAGTCCTGGTTTAGTCCTGCTTAGTCCTCCAGCTTTAGTCACTGCTCCATGTTAGTCCTGCTTTAGTCCTGGTTCAGTCCTAGTTTAGTCCTGGTTCAGTCCAGTTTCAGTCCTGGTTCAGACCCTGGTTTAGTCCTGATTTAGTCCTGGTCTAGTCCTGGTCTAGTCCTGGTTTAGTCCTGGTTTAGTACCCGGTTTAGTACCCGGTTCAGTCCTGGTTTAGTCCAGTTTCAGTCCAGTTTCTGTCCTGGTTCAAACCCTGGTTTAGTCCCAGTTCAGTCCTGGCTGAACCTGACCCGTTCTGTTAGCGCCGCTGGCTGGTGTGGCGCCCCCTGTGGTCCTCAGTAATAATGGCGCTCCTCTGGCTCCGCCCACACCATGTTTGGACTTCCTGGAGCCATGTTATTTGTGGGTGATATTTTGTACAGATGCATGACTCGTGTTTGTGTTTGTCTCAGAGCCGCTAAGGAGCCAAGATGGCCGCCCGCGGGTTACACGCGCTCAGAGCTCAGCGGAGTCACCGTGTTTACGAGCAACAAGCTAGCATTAGCCACTTATCTTAGCTTCAAGTGTTAAAAGAGCGAGAATTTACACATCTCAGACTAAAAATCTAATAATCCAGTCCGTTTACCTGACAAAAACCTGCACATTATTAGTCCGTAGATATTTGTGCCAGTTTAATTTGATCATTATTTATTAGTTTATTTCCAGTTTGAGTCACGTGACTCTGCATGAGGCAGTGTACAGTGGTTAAAAAGTGCAGGGCTGTGTAGTGAGGGTGAGGGGCAGGGAGAGACATTCAGACACAACCTGTGTGACCACACTCAAAGGTGTTTTTAGGAAATCCTCAGTGTGGGGTGTGTCCAACTTTGACATATGGGCGTGTCTAAGGGCGTGGCCTCAGCGTATGGGCGTGTCTATGGCTTGTCCTCCTCTGGAGTATGGGTGTGTCCTCCTCTGAGGCATGGGCGTGTTTAGGGGCATGTCCTCTGTCGTATAGGCGTGTCTAGGGGTGTGTCCATGGCGTGTCCTCTGGCGTATGGGCGTGTGTCCTGGGCGGTCCTCGGCGTGTCCTCGGCGTGTCCTCGGCGTGTCCTCGGCGTTTCCTCGGCGGCTCTGAGACTCTTGTGTCGAGTGTTTTGAAGCTGATAGTGGTCTGTCTCTGGAGCTTTAGTCGTGGCTCGGCCTTATCACAGATTATTATGATTATTATAAATATATTTATGACTGTTTGATATGAGCTGCTTTGTGTGTGCTGCCCCCTGCTGCCGGCTCCGCCTCACGTCTCCACCTCCTTTTATCCGGGCTTTGGACCGGCCGGATCAGTCAGTGCTGCTTCAGGCTCGAATGTAAACTTTAGGTCTGTCCTTATAAACCTCTGCTCTGAAACGCTCCGGCTGTCGTGGCGATGGTAGAGTCAGCTCCAGGGTCTCATAGTGTGGACTTCAGGACTTGGACTTCAGGACTTGGACTTCAGGACTTGGACTTCAGGACTTGGACTTAAGGTCTTGGACTTTAGGTCTTGGACTTTAGGTTTTGGACTTAATGTCTTGGACTTTAGGTCTTGAACTTTAGGTCTTGGACTTTAGGTCTTGGACTTAAGGTCTTGGACTTTAGGTCTTGGACTTAAGGTCTTGGACTTTAGGTCTTGAACTTTAGGTCTTGGACTTTAGGTCTTGGACTTTAGGTTTTAGACTTTAGGTCTTGGACTTGAGGTCTTGGACTTTAGGTCTTGGACTTTAGGTCTTGGACTTTAGGTCTTGGACTTAAGGTCTTGGACTTGAGGTCTTGGACTTGAGGTCTTGGACTTTAGGTCTTGGACTTGAGGTCTTGGACTTTAGGTTTTAGACTTTAGGTCTTGGACTTTAGGTCTTGGACTTGAGGTCTTGGACTTTAGGTCTTGGACTTTAGGTCTTGGACTTGAGGTCTTGGACTTTAGGTCTTGGACTTTAGGTCTTGGACTTTAGGTCTTGGACTTAAGGTCTTGGACTTTAGGTCTTGAACTTTAGGTCTTGGACTTTAGGTCTTGGACTTTAGGTTTTAGACTTTAGGTCTTGGACTTGAGGTCTTGGACTTTAGGTCTTGGACTTTAGGTCTTGGACTTTAGGTCTTGGACTTTAGGTCTTGGACTTTAGGTCTTGGACTTTCGGTCTTGGACTTTAGGTCTTGGACTTAAGGTCTTGGACTTTAGGTCTTGGACTTTAGGTCTTGGACTGTGGGTCTTGGACTTTAGGTCTTGGACTTTAGGTTTTAGACTTTAGGTCTTGGACTTAAGGTCTTGGACTTAAGGTCTTGGACTTTAGGTCTTGGACTTTAGGTCTTGGACTGTGGGTCTTGGACTTTAGGTCTTGGACTGTGGGTCTTGGACTTACACACCTCAGCCCTTTAGTCTGAAACTACAGAACACACCTTCAGAACCCCCCTTTAGATTTGTGACCTCTCTAACTGATTCTGATTGGTCCACTCACACTCTGCAGCCCTCTGATTGGTCTGTCTTCCCCCGTGGTGTGCTCTGTTTGGCCGGTTCACACTTCAGAGCTCTCTGATTGGTTCATTCATACTCTGGAGCTCTCTGATTGGCCGGTCTGCTCTCCGGAGCGCTCTGATTGGCTCATTCATACTCCGGAGCGCTCTGATTGGCTCATTCATACTCCGGAGCGCTCTGATTGGCTCATTCATACACCGGAGCGCTCTGATTGGCCGGTCTGCTCTCCGGAGCGCTCTGATTGGCTCATTCATACTCCGGAGCGCTCTGATTGGCCGGTCTGCTCTCTGGAGCTCTCTGATTGGTGGAGACGTGGCGGCGCGCTGAGTGAACGCGTGTTGTTTTTTGTGGAATGTTTTTTATGAGATTTTCTGAACTTTCCGACACTTGAACGTTTCTGAGGAGTTTTATTTAAAGTTTTCTCAGACTCAGACTCGGCCTTCAGACGGTGCAGTTTGGTTTTACTCATTGTGTTTGTTTTGGAGCGATCTCTGAGGTTTATGTGCATCTGGCAGGTTCTGACTTGGTTTGGTGGATCATTCAATTCACTTTCTGTGTGAAAACTGTCCTGGTTTAGACCTGATTTTGTCCCAGATTAGACCTGGAATAGGCCTGTTATAGACCTGGTTTAGTCCTGGTCTGGAGGCCGTGTTGAGTCTGAGCTCAGACCTGGTTTAGACCTGGTTTAGTCCTGGTTTAGACCCGGTTTAGTCCTGGTTTAGTCCTAGTTTAGTTCTGGTTTAGTCCTGAGCTCAGACTGGGGGAAACTCTTTTTAAATGTTTCATTTGTGTAAACCTCATATTTGTCTATGCAGCTTCAGGGCTAAAGGAAACGTGGCAATAAAACGTCTTTTTATCGAGTTTATCTTTAGGCCCAGACTTAAAGCTGCACTATGGAACTTCTCAGGAGGAGGGTACGCCGCTCTGGTTTCCATGGAGATGTTACTATTGTGGAATGTTACACAGTTTTCTTCCATTTTCTGACATTGTTCCCTCATCAAAAACACGTCTGAAGAGGTTGTAGATGTCGTCCATGTTTGAGTCATCTAGAGATTCTCTATTCAAACCCTCCCCATGGTCAGCAGTACGAGTCTGTACGAGGCTCCGCCCACAAGCCTACATCACCCATGTACGAAGCCCCGCCCACAAGCCTACATCACCCATGTACGAAGCTCCGCCCACAAGCCTACATCACCCATGTACGAAGCTCCGCCCACAAGCCTACATCACCCATGTACGAAGCTCCGCCCACAAGCCCACATCACCCATGTACGAAGCCCCGCCCACAAGCCCACATCACCCATGTACGAAGCTCCGCCCACAAGCCCACATCACCCATGTACGAAGCCCCGCCCACAAGCCCACATCACCCATGTACATGACACAAAATATTCACTATGACGTGACAAACCTGGTGTGATGTGCAGTTGTTTCATTAGATGCAGCTGATTGGTACAGAGCTCTGAAGGGGGAGGGGCTTAGAGCACTAGAGCTCCTCGTCTCCTCCTTCCTCCCTCCTCTCCTCGTTCCTCCCTCCTCGCCTCCTCCTTCCTCCCTCCTCCTCTCCTCCTTCCTCCCTCCTCGCCTCCTCCTCCCTCCTCCTCTCCTCCTTCCTCCCTCCTCGCCTCCTCCTCCTCCCTCCTCTCCTCCTCCTCTTCACTCACAGTACTTGTATCCGAGTACATTTGTATCCATGTAACTGTACTTTTACTCGAGTGCCTCTTTCTGCCGTTGAGTAAAAGCCAAACTGTGGCACATTTGGGATGGTCACATCTCCATGGAGACGAGCAGGCGGCAGAGGCTCCTCCATAAAGTGACAGAGTGGAGCTTTAAAGATGTGATCCTCTCATGATGAGACACTGGTCCCGCCGTGTGAATGTGAGACAATCAGGGACAGCGCCCCCTGTGGTTCCCCTGGTCTGAGCGCGCTCAGCTGTACCTGCCGCCGCTGCATGAGAACCCTGTGGAGTCAAGCTAACCTTTTGTAGTTTTTGGTAAAATTATCGTTGCATCCAGTGATTCTGTAAATAAATAAACTGCAGTGGTCCAAACGCCGAGTCCGACTGCTCCTTCTCTCCTCCTCTACTCCTCCTCTGCTCCTCCTCTGCTCCTTCTCTACTCCTCCTCTGCTCCTTCTCTCCTCCTCTGCTCCTTCTCTGCTCCTTCTCTCCTCCTCTGCTCCTTCTCTACTCCTCTGCTCCTTCTCTCCTCCTCTGCTCCTTCTCTACTCCTCCTCTGCTCCTTCTCTACTCCTCTGCTCCTTCTCTCCTCCTCTGCTCCTTCTCTACTCCTTCTCTGCTCCTTCTCTCCTCCTCTGCTCCTTCTCTACTCCTCCTCTGCTCCTTCTCTCCTCCTCTGCTCCTTTTCTGCTCCTTCTCTCCTCCTCTACTCCTCTTCTGCTCCTTCTCTACTCCTCCTCTGCTCCTTCTCTCCTCCTCTGCTCCTTCTCTCCTCCTCTGCTCCTTCTCTCCTCCTCTGCTCCTTCTCCTCCTCCTTCTCTACTCCTCTGCTCCTTCTCTCCTTCTCTCCTCCTCTGCTCCTCCTCTCCTCCTTCTCTACTCCTCCTCTGCTCCTTCTCTACTACCCTCCTCTGCTCCTTCTACTCCTCCTCTGCTCCTTCTCTCCTCCTCTGCTCCTCCTCTGCTCCTTCTCTACTCCTCTGCTCCTTCTCTCCTCCTCTGCTCCTTCTCTACTCCTCCTCTGCTCCTTCTCTCCTCCTCTGCTCCTTCTCTGCTCCTTCTCTCCTCCTCTGCTCCTTCTCTACTCCTCTGCTCCTTCTCTCCTCCTCTGCTCCTCCTCTCTACTCTTCTCTGCTCCTTCTCTCTCTCCTCCTCTCCTCCTTCTCTACTCCTCCTCTGCTCCTTCTCCTCCTCCTCTGCTCCTTTTCTGCTCCTTCTCTCCTCCTCTACTCCTCTTTTCTGCTCCTCCTCTGCTCCTCTCTACTCCTCCTCTGCTCCTCCTCCTCCTCTGCTCCTTCTCTCCTCCTCTGCTCCTTCTCTACTCCTCCTCTGCTCCTCTCCTCCCCTGCTCCTCCTCTGCTCCTTCTCTCTTCCTCTGCTCCTTAACTCCTCCTCTACTCCTCCTCTGCTCCTTCTCTCCTCCTCTACTCCTCCTCTGCTCCTCCTCTACTCCTCCTCTGCTCCTTCTCTCCCCCTCTACTCCTCCTCTGCTCCTCCTCTGCTCCTTCTCTACTCCTCCTCTGCTCCTTCTCTCCTCCTCTGCTCCTTCTCTCCTCCCCTGCCCCTCCTCTGCTCCTTCTCTCTTCCTCTGCTCCTTAACTCCTCCTCTACTCCTCCTCTGCTCCTTCTCTCCTCCTCTACTCCTCCTCTGCTCCTCCTCTGCTCCTTCTCTACTCCTCTCTCTGCTCCTTCTCCTCCTCCTCTCCTCCTTCTACTCCTCCTCTACTCCTCCTCTGCTCCTCCTCTGCTCCTTCTCTACTCCTCTGCTCCTTCTCTCCTCCCCCCTGCTCCTTCTCTCCTCCTCTGCTCCTTCTCTCCTCCCTCCCCCTCTGCTCCTCCTCTGCTCCTCTCTACTCCTCTGCTCCTTCTCTCCTCCTTCTCTACTCCTCCTCTGCTCCTTCTCTCCTCCTCTGCTCCTCCTTCTCTGCTCCTTCTCTCCTCCTCTACTCCTCCTCTGCTCCTTCTCTCCTCCCCTGCTCCTCTCTCTCGCCCTCTCTCCTCCTCCTCTGCTCCTTAACTCTCTCTGCTCCTCTCTCCTCCTCTCTCCTCTCTCTCCTCCTCTCCTCTGCTCCTTCTCTGCTCCTCTCTCCTCCTCCTCCTACTCCTCCTCCTCTGCTCCTTCTCTCCTCCCCTGCTCCTCCTCTGCTCCTTCTCTCCTCCTCTGCTCCTTAACTCCTCCTCTACTCCTCCTCTGCTCCTGCTCTCCTCCTCTGCTCCTCCTCTCCCCCTCTCCTTTCCTTCTTCCCTCCTCTTCTCCTCCTCCTCTCTCCTCTAGTCTCCTCTTCAGTTCCTCTCCTTCTCTCCTCTTCCTCTCCTCCTCTTCTCCTCCTCCTCTAGTCTCCTCTTCTGCTCTTCTCCTCTCCTTCTCCTCCTCCTCCTCCTCCTCTTCTTCTCCTCCTCTTTCCTAAACTCTGGGATCATTTTCATTCCAGTCCAGTTTTCACACATTTTTCTTGACTCTATTTTTATATTTTTTCCGGGGGGATTTTCTGCAGCTGTCACTCAACTTTCCGCTCTGCTTCCTACATCCTTCCTGCTCTCCTCCTTTGCCTCCTAACTCCTCTCCTCGTCTCCTAAGGCTCGTCTCCTCTTTCCCCTGAAGCGGATTCATTTTAAACTGATTAAAACTGAATAGTGATGATGTCATTCTAATTTGCATGAAGCTCAGAGGAGGAGCCACTCATGTACTCGAGTAAAACACAAAACATCAGACACTAACGTCTTACGTCTGTCTGAAGGGGGCGCTAACGACAAACTGAAAACAGCTTTTGTCTCCAGTTTCAGCCTTAGTGACCCTACTCTCTCTCTGGTGTCCTCTTTGTTTGCTTTGTTCTGAGGATGGAGTGATGATGATGATGGATGATGATGATGATGATGATGATGATGATGAGGAGGATGATGAGGATGGAGGATGATGATGATGAGGAGGATGATGAGGATGAGGAGGATGAGGATGATGATGAGGAGGAGGAGGAGGATGAGGAGATGAGGATGTGATGATGATGAGGAGGATGATGATGAGGATGATGATGATGAGATGATGATGATGATGATGATGATGATGAGGAGGAGGATGATGATGATGATGTGATGATGAGGATGATGATGATGATGAGGAGGAGGAGGAGGAGGAGGATGAGGAGGATGAGGATGTGATGATGATGAGGATGATGATGAGATGAGGATGATGAGGATGATGATGAGGATGATGATGATGATGAGGAGAGGATGAGGATGATGAGGAGAGGAGGGAGGATGATGATGAGGAGGATGATGATGATGAGGATGATGAGGATGAGGAGATGATGATGATGAGGAGGATGATGAGGATGATGATGATGAGGATGATGATGATGATGATGAGGATGATGATGAGGATGATGATGAGGAGGATGATGATGATGGAGGAGATGATGAGGATGATGATGAGGAGATGATGATGAGAGGAGGAGGAGATGATGATGAGGATGATGATGAGGAGGATGATGATGATGATGAGGAGGAAGATGATGATGAGGATGATCACGTCTGAGGCTCCCATTTCTGTTGAAGGATTGACCGATACCTTCTGTTTGATTCACACCATCCAGCACAAACTCAGAGTCTGTCTCTACAACACAGAGCTCAAGAACTCAGAGGGAAAGAGAAAAAGTGAAGGAGCAGCACGTGGAGAAGGTCTCTCTGCCTGTGGAGAAGGTCTCTCTGCACGTGGAGAAAGGTCTCTCTGCACGTGGAGAAGGTCTCTCTGCCTGTGGAGAAGGTCTCTCTGCACGTGGAGAAGGTCTCTCTGCACGTGGAGAAGGTCTCTCTGCACGTGGAGAAGGTCTCTCTGCACGTGGAGAAGGTCTCTCTGCACGTGGAGAAGGTCTCTCTGCACGTGGAGAAGATCTCTCTGCACATGGAGAACTTCTCTCTGACGTGGAGAAGGTCTCTCTGCACGTGAGAAGGTCTCTCTTCCTGTGTGAAGAGAAGGTTTCTCTGCACGTGGAAGAAGGTCTCTCTGCACGTGGAGAAGGTCTCTCTGCACGTGGAGAACGTCTCTCTGCACGTGGAGAAAGGTCTCTCTGCACGTGGAGAAGGTCTCTTTGCACATGGAGAAGGTCCTCTCTGCAAACGTGGAGAAGGTCTCTCTGCACGTGGAGAAGGTCTCTCTGCACGTGGAGAACGTCTCTCTGCACGTGGAGAAGGTCTCTCTGCACGTGGAGAACGTCTCTCTGCACGTGGAGAAGGTCTCTCTGCACACGTGAGAAGGTCTCTTTGCACATGGAGAAGGTCCTCTCTGCACGTGGAGAAGGTCCTCTCTGCACGTGGAGAAGGTCTCTTCTTTGCACGTGGAGAAGGTCTCTCTGCACGTGGAGAAAGGTCTCTTTGCACGTGGAGAAGGTCTCTCTGCACGTGGAGATCCAAAATGGACCTTCAACAGAAGAAGAGAGACAAAAAACAAGACAACAGGGAATCTGAACCCAGAAGCAGAGGGGTTACCATTCCTTACACAGTGTGTCTGAAAAACTTCAGAGGATTTTCAGAGAGTGTGAGATTCATTTCTTTTTCAAATCCACAAACACTTTAAGACAAAAATCATCCAAATCATCCAAAGAACAAAACCCCGAGACACAGAAACTAATGTGTCGACTCTATTCAGTGAAGTGAAGAGGCAGTGAGCGTCACACTGGACAAACTAAACAGACAGAAGAGAGAGAACAGCTCAGGACACAGTCTGATGTTCATCTCCATCTGAAACTAACCTCCTCTGAAGAGAGAGAGGGTCAGGTCTGAGCCAGAGAAAAATGATTTGAGAGCCATCACCACCACCCTCATCCCAGATCAGGCCCTATAAATAAAATGTATCATTATTACTTGAGGAAAGTCACAGCCCCCCTGCTCCCCCTCACCTTGACCGACTCCCCCATCACCACCGTGGACTCTTTCCGTTTCCTGGGCCCCTGCATCACCCAGGACCTCAAGTGGGAGCCGACCATCAGCTCCTCATCAAGAAAGTCCAGCAGAGGATGTACTTCCTGCGGCAGCTGAGGAAAGACAAGCTGCCGGTCCAGATGATGGTGCAGTTCTACACGGCCATCACTGAGTCCATCCTCACCTCCTCCATCACCTCCTCCATCATCGAGTCCATCCTCACCTCCTCCATCACTCCTCCATCCTCACCTCCTCCTCCTCCTCCTCCATCACCTCCTCCATCCACCTCCTCCATCACCTCGTCCATCCTCACCTCCTCCATCATCTGAGTCCATCACCTCCTCCATCACTCCTCCTCACCTCCTCCATCCTCCTCCATCCTCACCTCCTCCATCCTCACCTCCTCCATCATTGAGTCCATCCTCACCTCCTCCATCACTGACTCCATCCTCACCTCCTCCATCCTCACCTCCTCCATCCTCACCTCCTCCATCACTCCCATCCTCCATCCATCACCTCCTCCATCACCTCTCCATCACCCTCCTCCATCCTCACCTCCTCCATCCTCACCTCCCTCATCATCCTCACCTCCTCCATCACCTCCTCCATCCTCACCTCCTCCATCACCTCCTCCATCACCTCCTCCATCACCTCCTCCATCACCTCCTCCTCCTCCATCCATCACTGACTCCATCCTCACCTCCTCCATCATTGAGTCCATCCTCACCTCCTCCATCACTGAGTCCATCCTCACCTCCTCCATCACCTCGTCCATCCTCACCTCCTCCATCACTAAGTCCATCCTCACCTCCTCCATCACCTCCTCCCATCCTCACCTCCTCCACCTCACCTCCTCCTCCATCACTGAGTCCATCCTCACCTCCTCCATCACCTCCTCCATCACATCCTCCATCCTCCATCCACCTCCTCCATCACCTCCTCCTCCATCACCTCCTCCATCACTGACTCCATCCTCACCTCCTCCATCACTGACTCCATCCTCACCTCCTCCATCACTGACTCCATCCTCCCCTCTTCTCCATCCTCACCTCCTCCATCACCTCCTCCATCACCTCCTCCATCACTGTGTGGTTCTCTGGGGCCACAGGGACAGACAGAGACTGCAGCACATTGTGCTCTGCTGAGAAGGTGATTGGCTGCAGCCTCCATCTCTCCAGGACCTGTACGTCTCCAGGACTCGGGTGGAGCAGGTCGTACAGCAGCTGACACTTCTCACTCTGGACATGGACTATTTCAGCCACTTCCCTCTGGCAGGAGGCTACGGTCCATCAGGACCAGAACCTCTCGTCACAAGAACAGTTTCTTCTCCTCTGCTGTTTGTCTCATGAACACTTCATAAACCTGCACTAAACTGGACACTTCATAACACTGGTCACTTTAATAACCCATGATGCACTGTTGTTGTTGTTTTGATGCTGTTGTTGTATATATATATTTTCTACCTCTAAGTATCTTATTTTATTTTATTTTTAAGCATATCTTTTTTAACTTTGTGCATGCCCTTATTTGTATTTGTATTTATTCAGTGTTTTTTTGTGTGTTTCTATGTCGCACTTTCTTTTGAGCTTTTTTTCACTGACAATGACAATAAAACTTCTTCTGTGTCTGATTCTGATTTTTTTTTTTCTCACACTTGGATAAATCAAATAAAGTGTAGTTTTATATTTTCGTCGTTGTTGCTGCTTTGTGCTGCACGGTACATGTTTTAGTCTGAGCGGTGCGTTCAGGGCTGTGGGAAAATACACACGCGCCACTATAAAAGTACAAGAAATAAAAATATTCTGGCGAAAGCACAAAGCTCTGGTACGATTTCTCATCTCTATAAATTACTTATCAAGTGTCAGAGAAAAATTTACCTATAAAGCAGCTATGGAAAAATGAACTGAGGGACTGGAACCAGATCTGGTCGAACATCTCCTCATCGAGGAATCCAAATCACCAGATGATTCTTTTATAAAATAATTCATCGAGCCTATTTATACCCTAGAAGATTACACCAAATGAAAATAAAAGACAAGCCTCACTGTGATTTCTGCTCTGATAAAACGATTGGTACATTTCTTCACATGGTTTGGGAGTGACACAATTCTGGGGAAATGTCTCAAAGACACTTTCTAAAATAACAGGTGTAACCATCCCCTGCACTCAGAGGTTTATTTTGTTAAATGATATTTCTAAACTCAAATTGACAATTAATGACCGACGTGCGTTACTCTCAGGCCTCACAGCTGCAAAATAAATTGTAATATGCCCGTTGGAAGTCACCCCAACCTCTGACTGTAAAAGGACGACTTCTGTCTTATCGAGAAATTATTCAGCTGGAGTTTTCTGCTGCTCGATGCTCGGAGCAAAAGCCAGAAAAACATTTTTGCTGGTGCGACTTACTAGCAAAAATCGAAATCTGATTATATCACGCTCTGTCTTTGTTTCTTGGGTTTTTGTTTTTTCTTTGTTTTTTTTTTGTGGGGTTTTTATTTTAATTTTTAGTTGTTTTTTTTTTTTGGGGGGGTCGCACTATGTGTTAAACTGTTTATTCATGAAAGATACACAGTTTGTGTTCGCTCCTCTATATTTAGTACATAATTAATATGTTTAATGCAATTTCTGTTGACGTCTTTTGACGGAGGAAATTTGCCATTACTGTGTGGAAGGAATCCAAACCTGGACGGGATTATTTTATTTTATTTATTTATGATTTTACTTTTTACTTTTATTATTATTATTGTCATTATTATATTGTGTTATGTCTATATGTTTATTTTGTATTTACTCTGTTACTTTTATTGACTAATTCTTCTTCTGTTTTTTTTGTTTATTTGCCCATCGGGTGGAGGTGGGGGTTGGGGAAGTGAAAAAGGGGGAAAATGTAATCTGATTATAAACTATACATTTGTCACTTCAGATTGATATTTGAATAAAAATTTTATCACAAAAAAAGAAATAAAAATATAATCCATCATAATATGTAACATTAACACATGTGGACAAAGACTCGATTTTAGACGTAAAATAATGAGATAATCTGTTTAATCTGTGTTTCAAATTCATATAAAATGTTTCATATGGTTTATGTTTTTATATGACCATAAAATGCAGTTTTAAATGACAAAGACTCAAATGAAATGATGACACAGAGATGTTAGTGTCAGTCTGCTCATTAAAAGGGTCGTTGTGGTTGAATTTCACAGATTCCTAGTTTTATTCTGTTCATGAAGGCAACAGAGGGAAAGAAGAGTCACATTGAACAGCACCATAGAGACAGGTGCTGCCCTCTTGTGTTCACCATGAGAACTACATCAACCTTGTTTTGTTCATAGATGCAGATGTTTGAATATGAGGGAGACATGTTTACACTTGATCCCAGTAAAGTCTCTAAATATATTTAAATGTTGGGGTTCAGTTCAGGCTGTGATCCCTGATTCAGTGTTTAGTTTGTACTTTCCTCAAATGGTGGAGTTCAAAGGCAGATTATACAATAAAGGAAAGGTCCCACATCCAAAATAAATTCAAATGGCCCCATTTTGTGTTTCTGTTAACCCCTGTGCTGTCCTCAGATAAACTGTACAAAGGAAGCCCCGCCCACCTACACGGCAGCCAATAGAGGAGCAGCTCTGAGTCACAACAGGAAACATCCCACAGCCAAGAAACTGAAACTGCGACACTTTTCTCCCAAACACTTTGGACTTTTCAGATCCGCTCAGGTCTCACAACTTTGATTCTATTTAACACGGAGTTTAGTCCTGGTTTAATCCTGGTTTAGTCCTGGTTTAGTCCTGGTTTAATCCTGGTTTAGTCCTGGTTTAATCCTGGTTTAGTCCTGGTTTAGTCCTGGTTTAGTCCTGGTTTAATCCTGGTTTAGTCCTGGTTAAATCCTGGTTTAGTCCTGGTTTAGACCTGGTTTAGACCTGGTTTAGTCCTGGTTTAGACCTGGTTTAGTCCTGGTTTAGACCTGGTTAAGTCCTGGTTTAGATCTGGTTCAGTCCTGGTTTAGTCCTGGTTTAGTCCTGGTTTAGTCCTGGTTCAGTCCTGGTTTAGTCCTGGTTTAGTCCTGGTTTAGACCTGGTTTAGTCCTGGTTTAGTCCTGGTTTAATCCTGGTTTAGTCCTGGTTTAGACCTGGTTCAGCCCTGGTTTAGTCCTGGTTCAGTCCTGGTTTAGTCCTGGTTTAGTCCTGGTTCAGTCCTGGTTCAGTCCTGGTTTAGTCCTGGTTCAGTCCTGGTTTAGTCCTGGTTTAGTCTTGGTTCAGTCCTGGTTTAGTCCTGGTTCAGTCCTGGTTTAGTCCTGGTTTAGTCTTGGTTCAGTCCTGGTTTAGTCCTGGTTCAGTCCTGGTTTAGTCTTGGTTCAGTCCTGGTTTAGTCCTGGTTCAGTCCTGGTTTAGTCCTGGTTTAGTCCTGGTTCTGTTGTAAAGTCTGGGGCAGTCGGACCAAAACGTACAACTCGGGGCAGTTTAACAGTGTTTATTTATGTGCAATTAAAGTTCAAACAATGAAGGTAGAGTCCGAGCAGGGCGAGGTGCAGGACGAGAGCCAGAGTCCAGGGAAAAGGGAGATAGAGGCGAGAGGCAAGACAACGATACCAGGCAGGGAGCAGGGTCCAGGGCGGAGGCAGAGACAGTGGAGCAGGAACGAGCAGGATGCGAGAGTGTAGGAGGATCAAAAACATTCCAGTGAGTGAAGCAAAAAGAGGCAACGAGCAAACAAGGCACAGCTAGGTTAGTCACGTTTGACATGCGGACGATCTGTCACCGAATGTCTGGTCCCGGCTCCTCTTATCCACGGCAGGTGGTGATGATTACATTGACGAGCTGCAGGTGCATGTGGGAGGAGCCGGGAGCTCCGCCCAGCTCCGGAGTCAGGCAGGCGAGGGAGGGGGGAGGAGACACAGGACACAGAGCAGACACAGGAACAGGTGGATCATGACAGTACCCCCCCCAAGGGACACCTCCTGGTGGACCCCCAGGTTTGTCAGGATGGGCACGGTGGAAGTCCCGCACCAGCTCAGGATCAAAGATGCGTGCCCTGGGCACCCAGGAATGTTCCTGGGTGCCCATATCGTAGGGCAAAGGTCGCTGGTGTGGACTGGCTTTACTTGGAAGACGTGGAATGTTGGGTGGATTCTGAGAGACGGAGGGAGTTGTAGTTGGATGGCAGATGGATTGATGATCTTGGTTTTTTTGAACGGCCCCAGGAACCGAGGAGACAGCTTGCGTGAGTCGGTCTTGAGCGGGATTGTCTTGAAGGACAGCCAGACCATCTGGCCTCGCTGGTACTGGGGAGCAGGAACGCGCGTCGATCTGCCGCCCTCTTTTTTTAATTTATTTTTTTAATTTTATTTATTTGAAGGACAACGTGCAGATACATTAAAAAGATGGCTGCACCAGATTTAGCAAAATGCTATTTTCCATCTGTAGTCCTTTCTCTTCATCCAAGTTCCCGCCTGGATGGAGGAGTGCTGTCCTAGTCTTCCTCCAGACTCGTCGGCAGCGCTGGAGATGGTGTTGGATGGACTGGGTCTTGCTCCTCTGATGGGAAGAGTCGCGGCTGGTAACCAAGGGAGGCCTGGAACGGGGAAATGCCGGTGGATCAAATGACCAAGGAGTTGTGGGCATACTCGAGCCAATGTAGGTGGGCGCTCCAGGACGAGGGATTCGCAGAAACCACACATTGGAGACACGTCTCAAGGTCCTGGTTGGCTCTCTCAGTCTGCCCATTGGACTGTGGGTGGAATCCAGAGGTGAGGCTGACCGTGGCAACCAGACCTTGACAGAAGGCGCGCCCACACCTGTGACGTGAACTGGGTGCGATGGTCCGAGACGATGTGTAGAGGTATCCCATGGAGACGGAAGACGCGCAAGGTGAGTTGATCGCCGGTTTCAGAAGACCAGAAGGAAGTGAGTGGGATGATTTTGCTCTGGCACATATCTGGCACGCCGAGACGAAAGCCCGAGTGTCCCTGTCCATGGTGGGCCACCAGAAGTGTCGTTTCAGGAGTGACAGGGAGCGGTTTACACCGGGGTGACAGGCGAACCTGGAGTTATGGCCGAATTCAAGCACCTGCAAATGGACAGGATCAGGGACAAAGAGTTTTCCGGGAGGGCCATTACCTGGGTCTGGGTGGTCGACTTGGGCCCTCCGGACTAGGTCCTCGACCTCCCAGTGGACGGCGGCCATGATGTGGGAGGCGGGAAGGATGGTTTCTGGGGTGGACAAGTCCTCCTCCGAGGTGAAATGGTGGGACAGGGCATCGGGCTTAACATTGCGGGACCCAGGACGGTAGGTGAAGTCGAATCGACTAAAGAAGTCGAATCGACTAATGAACAAAGACCAGCGAGCTTGGCATGAGTTGAGGCGCTTCGCCGATTGTATATATGCCAAGTTCTTATGATCGGTCCAAACGAGGAATGGTTGTTCCGCCCCCTCCAGCCAGTGCTGCCATTCCTCCAGAGCTAGCTTGACTGCCAGGAGTTCTCGGTACCTCACATCATAATTAGCCTCGGCTGGAGACAAAACGGCGGGAAAAAGAAAGCACAGGGGCTCAGAGGCTCCAACTCCCGTGTCCGAGGTGTCCACCTTGACCACTAACTGGTGGAAGGGATCAGGCTGATGAAGGATGGGAGCCGACAAGTCCTTCAGTCTATTAAAGGCGGACTGGGCTTCAGCGGACCAGGCAAACTGCAAAGAGGGAGAGGTTAGTTTAGTTAATGGGGAAATGACCCTACTGAAGTCTCTAATAAATCGTCTATAAAAGTTGGCGAAGCCAATGAATCTCTGGAGTTGCTTGCGGTTAGCGGGAACCGGCCAATCCGCCACGGCTCTGATCTTTTCAGGGTGGGTTTTACCTGGCCCCTCCCCACAATGAAGCCCAGAAAACTAACTTCGTCAGCATGGAATTCACACTTTTCTGCCTTAACATAGAGTTTATTCTCAAGAAGCCGCTGGAGTACCAACGGACATGGTGCCGGTGTTCCTCAGGGGACTGTGCAAAAATCAGGATGTCATCAAGATAGACGAAGACAAAGCGGTTCAGGAAGTCACAGAGTACGTCATTGATCAAGGCTTGAAACACAGCAGGCGCATTGGTGAGTCCAAAAGGCATTATTCAAAGTGACCCAGAGGGGTCTTGAAGGCCATCTTCCATTCATCTCCTCTCTGATCCGCACTAAGTGGTAGGCGTTTCTTAAATCAAGTTTACTGAAGATGGTGGCCCCGTGAAGCGGAGTGAAGGTGGAGTCAAGCAGAGGGAGGGTGTATTTTACTTCTTGACAATGATATTGTTCAAGCCCCTGTAGTCAATGCAGGGGCGCAAAGTCTTATCTTTCTTGGAGACAAAAAAGAAGCCCGCACCAACAGGTGAGGACGACGGGCGGATAATGCCGGTGGCCAAGGACTCACGGATGTAGTTTTCCATTGTCTGTCATTCGGGTTTGGAGATGTTGTATAGGCGGCTGGAGGGGAGAGGAGCACCAGGTAGAGGGTCGATTGCACAGTCGTAAGGGCGATGGGGAGGAAGAGAGAGTGCCCGATCCTTACTGAAAACCTCCTGGAGATCATGGTAGTCTTCAGGCATGGAGGAGGAAAAGGCTAGTAAGGTCCGGCAAGGCTCGGATGGAGGGCTGGCGCCCTCGGCGGGTGACAGGGCGGATCGCGGGCAAAGGGCTTGGCAGGAGGGGCTCCAACCGGAAACCTTTCCCCGGACCCAGTCAATGACGGGCTTATGGGCCTGAAGCCAGGGAAATCCGAGGACCAGGGGTGACGTGGAGGAGGTGATGATGTGGAACATGGTGATTTCCAGACAAAACAAGGGTTACAGGCTCCGGCACATGTGTCACTCTGGCAAGTAGCTGTCCATTGAGTGACAGAGCTGTAAGTGGATGTTCGAGGGTCTCAAGCTTAAATCCACACTGTTCTGCTAAGCTCTGGTCCATAAAGTCTTCCTCGGCCCCCGAATCAACAAGGGCGGAAACGGGCAAAGAGTCCGAGCTGAAACACAGCGTAGCATCCAATAAAATCCGACTTGTACTGCCTGGGATCTGGAATCGCAATAGAGGCATTCACCAGCGAGACGGCGGCGGCGCAGTTGCTCCTCCGGAAAGACGGGAGTCCGGCCGAGCTGCATAGGCTCCTCGAGAGGCGGCGAGAAGGGGCGAGCGGAGTCCCGGGCTGGGGAGCGGCGTCTCTCTCTGCGGTGAGTCTGGAGTCTCTGGTCAATCCGGTTAGTGAGAGTTACCAGTGATTTTAAATCCAAAGGCTCGTCCCGGGAAACCATTTATTCCTTTAATTGTCCATTAAGTCCGTGCAGGAAAACCGCTTGGAGCGCACTATCCATCCAGTCCAACTCCGCCGCATTAGTCCAAAAGTTAATAGTATAATCCGCAACAGATCAAGTTCCCTGAGAGAGAGTCAACAGGCGGTAAGCCGCATCTGCCTGGTAATGTGGTCGAAAACCAGTTTAAAAGCTGCAACAAAGTCATCAAAAGTCACATTTTCCATGGCGTGCTTGGCAAAGCGTGCCTCCGCCCACTGCAGTGCCTTACCCCGGAGAAGTCCACAGATATATCGTATCCTGGTAGCGTCCGAAGTAAAACGGGTGGGGCACTGCAGGAACATGGGTGAGCACTGAAACGGGAAACCACGGCAGAGGCTCGGTTGTCCGGAGTAGGGATCCGGGTCCGTGCCCCTAGACTCCGGGGGACACGACGAAGCTGTGGTTCTGGCCGGGGCCGCGACAGGGACAGCTGGTGGTGCAGCGAGGAGCGCCGTCACCTGATTGGTAAGCTGTGTCACCTGTTGCGTCAAAGTCTGATTGCAGTCTACTAGATCCCGGATCGATTGATCATGCTGTCCTATTAAAATCCCGTGGTGAGAGAAAGCCTGGCACAAAGCCAGATCCACCCCCGAGTCTGCTTGGTCCATTTTGGCCAGATTGTTCTGTTGTAAAGTCTGGGGCAGTCGGACCAAAACGTACAACTCGGGGCAGTTTAACTGTTTATTTATGTGCAATTAAAGTTCAAACAATGAAGGTAGAGTCCGAGCAGGGCGAGGTGCAGGACGAGAGCCAGAGTCCAGGGAAAAGGGAGATAGAGGCGAGAGGCAAGACAACGATACCAGGCAGGGAGCAGGGTCCAGGGCGGAGGCAGAGACAGTGGAGCAGGAACGAGCAGGATGCGGGAGTGTAGGAGGATCAAAAACATTCCAGTGAGTGAAGCAAAAAGAGGCAATGAGCAAACAAGGCACAGCTAGGTTAGTCACGTTTGACATGCGGACGATCTGTCACCGAATGTCTGGTCCCGGCTCCTCTTATCCACGGCAGGTGGTGATGATTACATTGACGAGCTGCAGGTGGGTGTGGGAGGAGCCGGGAGCTCCGCCCAGCTCCGGAGTCAGGCAGGCGAGGGAGGGGGGAGGAGACACAGGACACAGAGCAGACACAGGAACAGGTGGATCATGACAAGTTTAGACTTGGTCCAGTCCTGGTTTAGTCCTGGTTTAGTCTTGGTTTAGACCTGGTTTAGTCCTGGTTTTTACCAGTTCCATTTTTTTTTTTTTTTTTTTTTTTCCTGGGTTATTTCCTGGCAAAAGATGAAGTTCAAATCTGTCATTGGACAAATCGTTGTAGTTGTAGGAGTGAAGACGTTTCCTGCTCGTCGGCTCCTCCTGAGGGTCTGAGATCACATGAACCTGGACTGAGCATGGATCAGGGAGAGACCAGAGAGTACGGAGCCCCTCCCTCTATAAAAGCTCACAGGTAAGAGAGGATCACTAACACTCCACCACTGTTCTCCATGAGCTCAGACTAAAGCCACTGCTCCATCTGTGTCCACAGACCTGCTCCTGGGGCCAGCGCCTCAGTCAAGAGTGATGACTCTAAGGGACTAGGGGTTAATTTTAAAAGAGAAGATGGTCCAGAGTAAGTCAGACTCACTCCTCATAATGTCAGGACTTTATGTTCACAGCCTTTTTAGAACGATATGGACGACTTGTTTTGTATTAAACTCAACATAAGTGTAAGAGCTGCAGACGACTCTGTGACTGTGAGGAGGAACTTCATGCTCGTCTCAGCAGCAGGAAATGCAACACACTTATGTCTTTGTCCTACAAAAGTCCTTCTATGAGATCCTAGTCCAGACCCATCACCCACTGGACCTGCTCAAGTCACAGGACTTTAACGACTGTGTTTCTCCAACAGAGACACTTCTGATCTGAAACTGGATTCAAATAAAACAGTCGACAAACTTCTCTCAGGAAAAGAAGAAAGAAACTGACTTTAATAATTCAGATAAAACTGTCACGGCCCAGACAAACAGACAAGTTTATTATAACACAATTCACACACAAAGTCATTCAGGCAAGGCAAGGCAAGGTAAGTTTATTTGTATAGCACAATTCGTACACAAGGTAATTCAAAGAGCTTTACAGAATAAGAAAGACATTAAAATCACACAAATGAAACATGAATAATCACAAATAATCATCATAAAATTGACATTAAAACATTGAAACAAAAGAGGCAGAATAAAAACCTCTCAGTCATATGCACAGATGAACAGAACCGTTTTGAGCCTGGATTTAAACATTGTCAAAGTAGAGGCCTGTCTCACATCTTCAGGAAGACTGTTCCAGGTTTTAGCTGCATAAAACTGAAACGCTGATTCCCCATGTTTAGTCCTGACTCTGGGCACCAGCAGGAGGCCGGTCCCTGAAGTCCTCAGAGTGCGAGATGGTTCATATGGCACTAACATGTCAGAGATGTACTTTGGACCTAAGTCATGAATAGACTTGTACACAAGCAGAGCTGCTTTAAAGTCTATTCTTTGAGCTACAGGAAGCCAGTGCAGAGACCTGAGCACAGGACTTATGTGCTCGTACTTCCTGGTTCTGGTCAGGACCCGAGCAGCAGCGTTCTGGATGTACTGCAGCTGTTTTAAGGCCCGTTTGGAGAGGCCAGTGAGCAGGCCGTTACAGTAGTCTAACCTACTGGAGACAAATGCATGGATAAGTCTCTCCAAGTCTGGCTTTGACAGTATACATTTGATTTTTGCAATGTTTTTTAGATGGTAAAAAGCTGCAGATGTTATTGATTTGATGTGACTGTTAAAGTTCAAGTCTGAGTCCATTATTACCCCTAAATTTCTAGCCCGATTTGAAGGTTTTAGAGAAAGAGACTGGAGGTGACTGCTGACACTTTCTCTATGTTTCTGTGGGCCGAAGACTATGACTTCAGTCTTGTCTGAGTTTAGCTGAAGAAAGTTGTTTTGCATCCACTCACTGATCTGTTGGATGCAGTGGCAGAGTGAATCCACTGGTCCATATTCACCTGCTGCCAGTGAGACATAGATCTGAGTGTCTCTGCATAGTTGTGGTAGGACACATTGTTGCTGCGTATTAACTGACCTAGCGGCAGCATGTACAGATTGAACAGCAGGGGTCCCAAAATTGACCCCTGGGGCACCCCACAGCTCAGGGACATTTTATCTGAGACACATTTTCCAATTTCAACAAAGAACTTCATAGAGTAAGAAAGACATTAAACTCACAAAACAAACAAAACATAATGTAAAAATATCAATATCATGAATAATTTCATAGCTTTTCCAGCCTGTAGATGTCTGACACATCTTTATAACAGCAATGTCCTGTCCAAAACTGAACCACAGAAGAACCAAAAGTCATTCTATGTGATGATGGATTCTGGAGTGAGGTGAACACAAGTGTTAAGAAGAGTCACTGTGACTGAAGTGTGTTTTCTTCTGTGTCTCAGGATCCACCAGAAACATCCTCCATCTGAACCTGGTCCCATCTGTGAGTCCCTCAGGAGTGACATGTCTATGGCAAATCCTATTTCTTTTTCTACAGAGCAGTAAGTTTCCATTGAATAAAACAGTTTAAATGAACATAAGTGTTTGATGAGTCTCTCTCACAGAGTGGAGCAGCAGGGTCCAGAGGTCTCCAGTGGTCAGCACCATCAGACACAGAAACAGAAGGAGCTGGCTGAGCGTCTGTGGAGCAGTAGGACCATTTAACACATTTAACAAGGTTCTCACAGTCGTTTTATATTCTCTGAGACTCAGGCCTGTATCTGTTGTTTTCATTCAGGGAGTAATTTTGAAGTTTATCAGCATGAACTGAAGTCTAACCTGCATCAGAAGTTTGAGTGTGTGTTTGAGGGCATCGCTAAAGCAGGAGACCCCACCCTTCTGAATCAGATCTACACAGAGCTCTACATCACAGAGGGAGGGTCTTCAGAGGTCAACCAGGAACATGAGGTCAGACACATGGAAACAGCCTCCAGGAAACCAGACCCAGCAGAGACAGTCATCACATGTGAAGACATGTTTAAAGGCCCAGCTCACACACATGGACCAATCAGAACAGTGCTGACAAAGGGAGTGGCTGGCATCGGGAAAACAGTGCTCACTCAGAAGTTCAGTCTGGACTGGGCTGAAGGCAAAGCCAACCAGGACATACAGCTGCTGTTCCCGTTCACTTTCAGAGCACTCAATGTGCTGAAGGAGAGAAGCTTCAGCTTGGTGACACTTGTTCATCACTTCTTTAGTCAAACACAAACAGAACTCTGCAGCTTTGAAGACCTCCAGGTGCTCTTCATCTTTGACGGTCTGGACGAGTGCAGACTTCCTCTGGACTTCACCCAAACCAAGCCCTGACCGACCCCACAGAGTCCTCCTCACTGCACGTGCTGCTGGTGAACCTCATCAGGGGGAGCCTGCTTCCCTCCGCTCGCCTCTGGATAACCACACGACCTGCGGCGACCAATCAGATCCCTGCTGAGTGCGTCTCCATGGTGACAGAGATCAGGGTTCACCGACCCACAGAAGGAGGAGTACTTCAGGAAGAGGATAAGAAATGACGTCACAAAATTATCTCTCACATCAAGACGTCCAGAAGCCTCCACATCATGTGCTACATGCCGATCTTCTGCTGGATCACTGCCACAGTCCTGGAGCATGTGTTGAAAAGCAGAGAGAGAGGAGAGCTGCCCAAGACCCTGACTCAGATGTACATCCACTTCCTGGTGGTTCAGGCCAAAGTCAAGAACATCAAATATAAAGAAGGATCTGAGACAGACCCACACTGGAGTCCAGAGACCAGGAAGATGGTGGAGTCTCTGGGAAAACTGGCCTTTGAGCAGCTGCAGAAAGGAAACCTGATCTTCTACGAGTGTGACCTGAGAGAGTGTGGGCTGGACGCTGCTGCAGCGGCCTCAGTGTACTCTGGAGTGTTCACACAGGTCTTTAGAGAGGAGCCAGGCCTGTACCAGGACAAGGTCTACTGCTTCATCCATCTGAGTGTGCAGGAGTTTCTGGCTGCTCTTCACGTCCATCAGACCTTCATCAACACTGGGATCAACCTGCTCTCAGAGAAACAAACATCAATTGAATTTTATGAGACAACTGTGGACCAGGCCTTGCAGAGTCCAAATGGACACCTGGACCTGCTCCTCCGCTTCCTCCTGGGTCTTTCACTGTCGACCAATCAGAGCCTTCTACAAGGTCTGGTGGAACAAACAGGAAATGACCTCCAGACCAATCAAAAAACAGCTGAATACATCAAGAAGAAGCTGAGTGAGAATGTGTCTGCAGAGAGGAGCATCAACCTGCTCCACTGTCTGAGTGAACTGAATGATAGTTCTCTGGTGGAGCAGGTCCAACAGTACCTGAGGTCAGGAGATCTGTCTAAAGCTAAACTGTCTCCTGCTCAGTGGTCAGCTCTGGTCTTCATCTTACTGTCATCAGAAGAAGATCTGGAGCAGTTTGAGCTGAAGAAATACTGTGCTTCAGAGGAGGCTCTCCTGAGGCTGCTGCCAGTGGTCAAGGCCTCCAACAAAGCTCTGTGAGTAACTTTGTTTAACAGAGGATGGTTTGATTCAACTTCTACTTTAACAATGTTTTCTCTCTCCAGACTGAGCAGCTGTAACCTGTCACAGAGAAGCTGTGAAGCTCTGTCCTCAGTCCTCAGCTCCCAGTCCTCTAGTCTCACAGTCCTGGATCTCAGAAACAACGATTTGGACGACTCAGGGCTGAAGATGTTGTCTGTTGGTCTGAACAGTCCTCACTGTAAACTGGAACAGCTCAGGTGAGAAAGATACAGAAAGATACTGGTCCAACATTGTTTTACTCTAATATTTTGTTAATTACCCTTTCTAAACAGACCTGAGAAAATGATGCTTATGTCACACTCAAAAAAGTGTATTTAGTTATTCTGGGTCTTTGTTGATGTATTGTACAAACTGTTTTTAATATTTACCTGATGTGTTTAAACTCTAGTAATACAACAGCCGTCCTATAAGAAAAATAAGTTGTTTTTGTTTGATAAACCCAAAATATATCTTTATTTTAAGATTGTTGTTATTTGGAGTGAAAGGATGCATCTGAAGTCTTCCACACTGAGCTCCTGTCTCCTCCTCCAGACTGAGCGGCTGTAACCTGTCAGAGAGAAGCTGTGAAGCTCTGTCCTCAGTCCTCAGCTCCCAGTCCTCTAGTCTGACAGTCCTGGATCTCAGTCTGTATGATGTGAACGACTCAGGGCTGGAGATGTTGTCTGCTGTTCTGAAGAGTCCTCACTGTAAACTGGAACAGCTCAGGTCAGAGGGGTTAATATTACTCAGTATTCCTGCATAATCTGTTGGTAGTTGCTTTGGAAAACAACATTTGATAAAAGTAACATAAAGAGATGGGACTTTTTGTCTTATTTTGGGTTGAATGCAGGGGTGGGGCTCTGAAATCTACTGGGAGCACTTACAATGCAGTGGCCCATCTGTAATCCACCAGGAGCACAGGAAGTGTGGGCCACTGACCGCTCCTCACAAAGCCACAGCAGAGTCGCTCTGTGTCAGATGGGACAAATGTGAGGGGGTGGAGCTCCCTTCAGCCACACCCCTCTCACATCTCTCACGTCTGGAGTCCAACAAGCTCCGGCCCACATAGACTGAGGCTTAAACTCTTGTGTGGTGGTTCTAGTCTCTAATGTCCCTCTGTCTCCTCA
Source organism: Periophthalmus modestus (assembly GCA_019594935.1). NCBI lineage: Eukaryota > Metazoa > Chordata > Actinopteri > Gobiiformes > Gobiidae > Periophthalmus > Periophthalmus modestus. Next base: position 331,575 of record JAIEZT010001243.1, read on the forward strand.
GTCTGTCCCTCTGTGGACTGTCCCCTCACAGCTGTGGGCCTCTGGCCTCAGTCCTCAGCTCCTCCAGTCTCACACACCTGGATCTCAGTCACAACGACCTCCAGGACTCAGGAGTGGAGCTGCTGTGTTCTGGACTGAAGAGCGCCCCCTGCAGACTGGAGACTCTCAGGTGAGACACTCCCATGATGCACTCTGCCCCCTTGTGTCCACATGAGTGTAATGCTGTGTCTTTAGGCTGTCTGGATGTCTGGTCTCACAGAGGGGCGGAGCTGCTCTGGCCTCAGCTCTGAGCTCCGCCCCCTCCCACCTGAGAGAGTTAGACCTGAGCTACAACCATCCAGGACCCTCAGCAGAGCTCCTGACCGCTCTACAGGACCAGCGCCCCCTGCTGTCTGTCAGGTGAGACCGCCCCCTGCTGTCTGTCAAAGGCACAACCACACACACAGCAGCACACTGGAGGTGAGGCCATTAGGCACAAAGGCAGAGGAACCACCAACCCTCAGGAGACAACCAGCTCCATCTGCTTTGGTCCAGATATTGGACCTGGTTTATGGGTCATATCTCTGTAATTACTGGGCCTCACAAGAATTAAAATCTGGCACAAAGTTCAGTCGAAGTAGAAATAGTAGTAGTAGTAGTCGTAGTAGTATTTGTAGTAGTATTTACAGTAGTATTTACAGTAGTATTTATCCCTGTATATTTCCCCTGTTGATCCTTAAACACAGAGGTGTCAGGACTGTTCCAGAGCTGGATGGGATTCGGCTGAGTCCTGGATCTTGGGTTTAGACCTGGTCCTTCTCCTGGTCTCAGTCTGGATCTGAGGGTCACTGTGCAGGACTCGGGGTGGGGTTCTGACAGGACTCGGGGTGGGGTTCTGACAGGACTCAGGGTGGGGTTCTGACAGGACTCAGGGTGGGGTTCTGACAGGACTCAGGGTGGGGTTCTGACAGGACTCAGGGTGGGGTTCTGACAGGACTGGGTCTCTAACCTGAGCACGTGGGAGTTGAGGATGAGGAGATATATACAGACATACTCCTAAGTCCTGAGCTTGTCCTGTCTCTGCTGCTCCTTTGATCACTATGATCCTGCTGATTCCTCCTGATTCAGACCTGCTACAATCCTCCTGTTTCAGTCCAGCTTCAGTCCTGTTTCAGTCAGCAGGGACTCCCAGACTTCCCTCACCCCAGACACGTCCTCCAGCTCCTCCGGTGGGACCCCAAGGCATTGACATAGTCCCTCCAGCGTGTCCTGGGTCTTCCCCGGGGCCTCCTCCCGGTGGGACATGCCCAGAGCACCTCCCTAGGGAGGCGTCCAGGAGGCATCCTGAGCAGATGCCCGAGCCTCAGCTGGTTCCTCTCGACGTGAAGGAGCAGCGGCTCTACTCCGAGCTCCTCCCGTGTGACTGAGCTCCTCACCCTGTCTCTAAGGGAGCGCCCAGCCACTCTGCGGAGGAAACTCATTTCGGCCACTTGTATCTGTGATCTTGTCCTTTCGGTCCTGACCCAGAGCTCATGACCATAGGTGAGGGTAGGAACGTAGATTGAGGTAAATCGAGAGCTTTGCCTTTCGACTCAGCTCCTTCTTCACCACAACGGACCGATACAGCGACACATCACTGCAGATGCTGCACCGATCCGCCTGTCAATCTCACGTTCCATCCTTCCCTCACTCGTGAACAAGACCCCGAGATACTTGAACTCCTCCACTTGAGGCAAGGGCTCACCACCCACCCGGAGAGGGCAAACCACCTTTTTTTCCGGTCGAGAACTATGGCCCTCAGATTTGGAAGAGCTGATTCTCATCTCAGCCACTTCACACACTGCAAACCGCCCCAGTGCTGCAGGTCCTGGCTCGAAGAAGCCATCAGGACAACATCATCTGCAGCAGAGATGAGATCCTGTGGTTCCCAAACCAGACCCCCTCCAGCCCCTGAACCAGACCCCCTCCAGCCCCTGACTGCGCCTAGAAATTCTGTCCATAAATATAATGAACAGAACCGGTGACAAAGGGCAGCCCTGGTGGATCCAACATGCACCAGGAACAGGTCTGACTTACTGCAGAGACACAGCTCCTGCTCCGGTCATACAGGGACCGGACAGACCTTAGCAAAGGGCCCCGGACCCCATACTCCCGGAGCACCCTCCAAAGGACACCACGAGGGACACGGTCAAATGCCTTTGCCACAGTCCACATGTGTTTTGTGGATCTGGAGAACTCCCATGAGCCTGATGGAGAGTATAGAGCTGGTCCAGTGTTCCATGACCAGGACGAAAACCACACTGCTCCTTCGGGATCCGAGGTTCGACTGTCGGTCGGACTCTCCTCTCCAGTCCCTGGAATAGACCTTACCGGGAAGGCTGAGGAGTGTGATTCCCCTGTAATTGGAACACACCCTCTGGTCCCCCTTCTTATACAGAGGGACCACCACCCCGGTCTGACAGTCCAGTGGTACTGTCCCCGACCGCCACGCGATGTTGTAGAGACGTGTCAGCCAAGACAGCCCCACAGACTTAAGGTACTCGGAACGGATCTCATCAACGCCCGGAGCCTTGCCACCGAGGAGCTTGCCAACCACCTCAGTGACTTCGGCCAGGGTGATGGACGAGTCCGTCTCCGGGTCCCCGGCCTCGGCTTCCTCCTCTGAAGACGTGACAGTGGGATTGAGGAGATCCTCAAAGTATTCCTTCCACCGTCCGACAACATCCCCAGTCGAGGTCAGCAGCTCTCCACCCGCACTGTAAACAGTGTTGGTGAAGCACTGCTTCCCCCTCCTGAGGCGTCGGACGGTTTGCCAGAATTTCTTTGAGGCCGTCCGATAGTCCTCCTCCATGGCCTCCCCGAACTCCTCTCAATCCAGAGTTTTTGCCTCCATGACAGCACGAGCCGCGGCACGCTTGGCCCGCCGGTACCTGTCAGCTGCCTCAGGAGTCCCACAAGCCAACAAGGCTCGGTAGGACTCTTTCTTCAGCCTGACGGCATCCCTTACTTCCGGCATCCACCACCGGGTTCGGGAATTGCCGCCACGACAAGCACCGCAGACCTTATGACCACAGCTACGAGCAGCGGCATCAACAATGGAGGTGGAGAACATGGCCCACTCGGAGTCCATGTCCCCAGCCTCCTCAGAGAGAAGCTCTCCCAGAGGTGTGATCTGAAGACCCCCCTGACAGAAGGCTCCGCCAGACGTTCCCAACAGACCCTCACGATACGCTTGGGCCTGCCAGGTCTATCCGGCTTCCTCCTCCGCCAGCGGATCCAACTCACAACCAGGTGGTGATCAGTTGACAGCTCTGCCCCTCTCTTCACCCGAGTGTCCAAAACACGCGGCCGGAGGTCAGATGACACGACAACAAAGTCGATCATCGACCTCCGACCTAGGGTGTCCTGGTGCCACGTGCACTGATGGACACCCTTGTGTTTGAACATGGTGTTTGTTATGGACAAACTGTGACTAGCTCAGAAGTCCAATAACAAAACACCGCTCGGGTTCAGATCAGGGAGGCTGTTCCTCCTGATCACGCCCCTCCAGGTGTCACTGTCGTTACCCACATGGGCGTTGAAGTCCCCCAGGAGAACAACGGAGTCCCCGGTGGGTGCACTGTCTAGTACCCCCCCCCAGGGACTCCAAGAAGGCCGGGTACTCTGCACTGCTATTTGGCCCGTAGGCGACACAACAGTGAGAGACCTGTCCCCGACCCGAAGGCGCAGGGACGCGACCCTCTCGTTCACCGGGGTGAACTCCAACACGTGACGACTGAGCTGTGGGGCAATGAGCCCACACCAGCTCACCGCCGCTCCCCACGGGCAACGCCAGAGAAGTGGAGTCCAGCCCCTCTCAAGGAGTTGGGTTCCAGAGCCCAAACTGTGCGTGGAGGCGAGGCCGACTATATCTAGTCGGTAACGCTCAACCTCCCGCACAAGCTCAGGCTCCTTCCCCCCAGCGAGGTGACATTCCATGTCCCCAGAGCTAGTCTCCATGTCCAGAAATCCGGTCACCGAGGCCCCTGCCGTGGACTGCTGCCCAGATCTCTATGCATGGATCCTCCTGCAGGTGGTGGGTCCACATGAGGACGGCCCCACGTCGCTCCTTTGGGCTGAGCCCAGCCGGGCCCCATGGGGAAAGGCCCGGCCACCAGGTGCTCGCTGGCAAGCACCCACCCCAGGTCTGGCTCCAGGATGGGGCCCCGGTGATGCCAGTCAGGGCGATGTAACTGGCTTTGATTTTACTGTCTTCATAAAGGGCTTCTGACACAACAAACCTGGAACTTTAAAAACACTTCATGTTTCACACTCATGTGTTTAAGACTCATGTTTCAGTCTGATGTTTCAGTCTGATGTTTTGTCTGATGTCTTGTGTTTTAGACTGGATCATGCTGGAGCTCAGTGGTTAACTCCAGGACTCAGAAAGTGTAAGTGTTGATTTTACTCCATTTTAAACAGACACTTATTTAAATGTATAAAATGGTCCCAGGAGCCTCACATAGAAGATATATGTTGTGTGTGAGAGACTCAGACTGTGAGGTCCACAGCTGTGTCCACGACTGACTCCAGAGTTCTTCTTAAAGCAGATCCTGAAGAGTCCAGTCTGGAGCTGTGTAACTGCACTCATGTTTCAGCTCAAACATGTACAACAGTGATCTTCATTCTTCTTCTGGAGACAGTGGATTTAAACCAATCCCCTGTTCTCCTCTGAGCTGTGCCTCTGCTGCCAGTCCTCCCTCATCACTAGAACAACAACAGATATCACACACAAACACTGGCAAAAGGACAGAAGCTGTGAACAAGCTCCTGAAACACAGAGCCACATGTCTCAGCCCCTGTGAGCACCAAGCCCCATCAGAACTACTGCTGCTGGAGCAAAGGAGGAGCACCAAGCCCCATCAGAACTACTGCTGCTGGAGCAAAGGAGGAGCACCAAGCCCCATCAGAACTACTGCTGCTGGAGCAAAGGAGGAGCACCAGAAATAAAATCATAATCCATCTTTCATGAATAGATTTTTCCATATTAAACTATAATTAAATGTGTGTCTCACATGGGACTAACTGCTGCTGTGTTGTGTCTTCTCTCCATCAGATTTCTGTGATCTCACTCTGGATCCAAACACAGCTCACAGAAAACTCAAACTGTCTAACGACAAGAAGAAGGTGGTACGTCTGTGGATGGAGCAGCCGTATCCAGATCATCAGGACAGATTTGACTACGAACCTCAGATCCTGTGTTCCACTGGTCTGACTGGTCGCTGTTACTGGGAGGTCGAGTGGAGAGGAAAGGTTCATATATCAGTGTCTTATAGAGGAATCAAAAGGAAAGGAGGCAATGATGACAGTGTGTTTGGATACAATGATCAGTCCTGGTGTCTGTTCTGTTCTGAAAATGGTTTCACTGTTATTCATAAGACCAAACACACCAACCTCCCTCAGCCCTGCTCCTCCTCTTCTGGGACAGTCGCAGTGTTTGTGGACTGTGATGCTGGATCTCTGTCCTTCTACACAGTCTCCTCTGACCAACTGACCCACCTCCACACCTTCAACACCACCTTCACTCAGCCTCTGATCCCAGGGTTTTGGCTCTGGTCTGATCTCTCCTCAGTGTCTCTGTGACAGACTCACCCTCCTCTGTGTAAAATACAACAGTCAAATCTGTAGAAAAATCACTTTGTAAATGTTGATTTTATTTTGACTTGATTTGCGGGGCGACAGTAGCTCAGTGGGTTGAGTGTTTTGTCCACTGATCCGAAGGTTGGCGGTTCAAATCCCGCTCTCTACATAAAAACATCATTGGTTGAGTGGTTAGATCCACTGACTCGAAGGTTGTTGGTGCAATTCCAGCCCTCACAGATGAATGGTGTCGTTGTGTCCTTGGGCAAGACACTTAACCCACCTCGCCCCCAGTGTCTGCGTGCACTGGTGTATGAATGTGTGTGTGGATAATATATAAAGATTTGACCAGAGATTTCTTTTCTAATGTGTTATTTCCTCAAAGACAAAGTGCAGACATCAGCCTCACACTAGTGTCTGTACTGAACAAATCACTGTGTTTCAATCTGAACTTTACAAACTCATAAACAGGCTCCACATGCAGTAAGTGAACAGTCTGTATATGTGCTACTTTGGTCCTTGTTTGTTTGATTGGTTCAATCCTCCTAAAGAAAGTATGTTGTATTTTTATGTTCTGAGGCAGTGTTTTTGTCCAATCAGAAGGAGGAGGAGACACAGTGGTGTAGACCAGAGTCATTAGTACATGTGGTTCTTTTATCAACCTTTGTTCAACTTGGAGAAGTCGACCGGAGCCACACCAAACAAACTAAACCATGAACTCAGATAAAACCATGTAAATATGAGTCTTATTGTGTTTTCAGACACAAATAAAAGACAAAAGTTCAAACGCAAACTCTGTGATGTTTATTCTTTTTAAGGTTTGTGAATGTGATATAAACATTAAACTACTTTTTATGTCATACCTAAACACGGGGAAAGATTTGATTCCGTTTGTTTGTGGCATCAAATATAAAATAACATGCTATAATGCTAACAATGCTAACACGTGTGTGCAGATCCAGAGGCTGAACAAACTCCAGAGCCTCTGTGTCAAACGTCATCACATCTGAACAACTGCAGCAGCTCCTTCACACAATGGCGCCACCAACAGGATGAATGGAGCAGGATCCTGTTGGTGGCGCCATTCTGACATTTAACTCAGTTCTAACATGAACTTCAGAATGAACAGAACAGAACAGCAGGTTTCAGAACATTCTAAAGGACGATCCAAGGGCCTCCCCGAACTCCTCCTGGAGGAGGACTATCGGACGGCCTCAAAGAAATTCTGGCAAACCGTTCGGCGCCTCAGGAGGGGGAAGCAGTACTTCACCAACACTGTTTACAGTGCGGGTGGAGAGCTGCTGACCTCAACTGGGGATGTTGTCGGACGGTGGAAGGAATACTTTGAGGATCTCCTCAATCCCACTGTCATGTCTTCCGAGGAGGAAGCAGAGACTGGGGACCCGGAGGCGGACTCATCCATCACCCTGGCTGAAGTCACTGAGGTAGTTGGCAAGCTCCTCGGTGGCAAGGCTCCGGGCGTTGATGAGATCCGTCCCGAGTACCTCAAGTCTCTGGATGTTGTGAGTCTTGGCTGACACGTCTCTACAACATCGCATGGCGGTCGGGGACAGTACCTCTGGACTGGCAGACCGGGGCGGTGGTCCCTCTGTATAAGAAGGGGGACCGGAGGGTGTGCTCCAATTACAGGGGAATCACACTCCTCAGCCTTCCCGGTAAGGTCTATTCCAGGGACTGGAGAGGAGAGTCCGGCCGATAGTCGAACCTCGGATCCAGGAGGAGCAGTGTGGTTTTCGTCCTGGTCGTGGAACACTGGACCAGCTCTACACTCTCCATCGGGTGCTCGAGGCTCATGGGAGTTTGCCCAACCGGTCCACATGTGTTTTGTGGATCTGGAGAAGGCATTCGACCGTGTCCCTCGTGGTGTCCTTTGGGGGGTGCTCCGGGACTATAGGGTCTGGGGCCCTTTGCTAAGGGCTGTCCGGTCCCTGTATGACCGGAGCAGGAGCTGTGTTCGCATTGCCGGCAGTAAGTCAGACTTGTTCCCGGTGCATGTTGGACTCCACCAGGGCTGCCCTTTGTCACCGGTTCTGTTCATTATATTTATGGACAGAATTTCTAGGCGCAGTCAGGGGCTGGAGGGGGTCTGGTTTGGGAACCACAGGATCTCATCTCTGCTGTTTGCAGATGATGTTGTCCTGATGGCTTCTTCGAGCCAGGACCTGCAACACTGGGGCGGTTTGCAGCCGAGTGTGAAGCGGCTGGGATGAGAATCAGCTCTTCCAAATCTGAGGCCATGGTTCTCGACCGGAAAAAGGTGGTTTGCCCTCTCCGGGTGGGTGGTGAGCCCTTGCCTCAAGTGGAGGAGTTCAAGTATCTCTGGGTCTTGTTCACGAGTGAGGGAAGGATGGAACGTGAGATTGACAGGCGGATCGGTGCAGCGTCTGCAGTGATGTGTCGCTGTATCGGTCATTGTGGTAAAGAAGGAGTTGAGCCGAAAGGCAAAGCTCTCGATTTACCTCAATCTACTTTCCTACCCTCACCTATGGTCATGAGCTCTGGGTCATGACCAAAAGGACAAGATCACAGATACAAGCGGCCGAAGTGGGTTTCCTCCACAGAGTGGCTGGGCGCTCCCTTAGAGACAGGGTGAGGAGCTCAGTCACACGGGAGCAGCTCGGAGAAGAGCCGCTGCTCCTTCACATCGAGAGGAACCAGCTGAGGCTCAGGCATCTGCTCAGGATGCCTCCTGGACGCCTCCCTAGGGAGGTGTTCTGGGCATGTCCCACCGGGAGGAGGCCCCGGAGAAGACCCAGGACACGCTGGAGGGACTATGTCTCTCTGGCCTGGGAACGCCTTGGGGTCCCACCGGAGGAGCTGGAGGACGTGTCTGGGGTGAGGGAAGTCTGGGAGTCCCTGCTTAGACTGCTGCCCCCGCGACCCGGCCCCGGATAAGCGGAAGAAAATGGATGGATGGATGATCCAAGGGCTTCACAGAGACGAGACATGAGCACAGCTGCAAACAACTATTCAAAACTATAAACTGTGTCTTTTCAGGGGTAAAAGTCCTCAAAATGGCGCCTGTATGAATAAAGTGACACAATAATGAGGGGCACATGTCAAACGGCTCTAGTCCCTCTGCAGAGTCTGTGTGGGACATGGTGTCATGATCCATGCCTCGTTGTTCCTGTCTCCTGCCTCCTGTGTCTCCTCTCCCCCTCCCTCACCTGTCTCTCCGGAGCTGGGCGGAGCGCTGCTCCTCCCACACGCACCTGCACCTCATCTACTCTGATCACCACCACCTGTGGAGGATAAATGGGACTTGGCCCATTCATTCGATGCAAGTCCGTCCGCGTGAAAACGTAACTATTCTGCCTACTTGGATTACTGCTTGCTCATTTTGTGAATGCTGACCGGCTCCTGTTTTCCCCTCCAGACCTCTGCTCCCGGATCCTCCGCACGCCTGCACTCCTCGTCCAGCTCCCGCCTCGTCCTCCTGGTAACCTGTTTGTCTTGTCTACTCACCCACCTGCTCTCGGCTCACGGCTCCTGCACGCTTCCCTGCTCTCCGCTCCTGGCTCCTCGTCTCCGGTCTTACCTGCTCCTCGCTCCTGGCTCCTCGTCTCCGGTCTTACCTGCTCCTCGTTCCCGGCTTCTTGTCCTGCTCTCCGGTCCTACCTGCTCCTCGTTCCTGGTTCCACGTCCCGGTCTCCCGACTCACCTGCTCCTCGCCTCCGGCTCCTCGTCCCGCTCCCTGTCGCCTCATACCCAGCACTATTGATCGTTTATTATTATCACTTCTGTAAATAAACACTGTTAAACCGCTCCTGGTCTGCACATTGGTCCGTTTCACCCACATTACGACAGAACGGACTTGCCAACATGGACCAAGCGACCGCTGGTGCGGAACAAGCAATACAGCAAGCGTTTTCGCACCAAGGAGTGATGTTGGGGCGGCATGACCAAACAATTCAGACTCTCGTTGAACAAAATCAGACGCTATCACAACAGGTGGTTCAACTTAGTAATCAGGTTGCCACTCTGCTCGCCCCCACACCGCCGGCTCCAGCCATCGCCGCCTCCGCGGGAGTCCTACCACCGACCCACCCGGAGTCGAGAGGCACGGATCCGGAGCCATACTCAGGTCAGCCCGGCCTCTGCCGGGGCTTAATTTTTCAGTGTAAAACAATGTTCCAGCAGCGCCCTGGTCGCTTCACGTCTGACGCGGCCAGGATACGGTATGTCTGCGGGTTATTAAGGGGAAGAGCCTTGCAGTGGGCCGAAGCAAGATTTTCCAAGTCCTTGTTAGAGTCTGTAAACTATGAACATTTTCTAAGTGAATTTGAGCTTGTGTTTAACCATCCACACTATCAGGAGGACGCCACCTCGTGGCTCCTGACTCTCACCCAGGGCATCCGATCCGTAGCGGACTACACGGTCGAGTTTTGGACGCTAGCCGCCGAGGTGGACTGGACCGAGAGCGCCCTGAAGGCAGTCTTCATCCGAGGATTAAACGACTCTCTGAAGGACGAGCTGGCCTCCCGGGACGAGCCCCCGGACCTGCGCTCTCTAATCGCCCTCACCGGCCGGATAGATCAACGCCTGCAGACGCGACGCCGAGAGAGACGCCGTTCGCTGCCCCGGTTCGAGGGGCCCCGCTCACCAGCCCGGACCGAGTCCCGCCTACCAGCGCCCCCCAGAGAGGAACCGATGCAGCTCGGACTGGCCCATCTGACCGAAGAGGAGCGTCTCCGCCGCCGCTGCGCTGGGGAGTGCCTCTACTGCGGGACCCGAGGCCCCTACATCGCCGGGTGTCCCGTTCGGCCAAAAGGACAGGCCCGCCAGTAGCCCTGGGAGTACTGGCGGGTCGGCACTCCATCCCAGGAGAAGAGAATCAACTCCGGCTCCGGGCCACCCTCTGTTTTCGGTCCGAAACTATCTCCGTGTTAGCACTAGTAGACTCCGGGGCCGAGAAGGACTTTATGGACCGCGCCTTGGCCGAGCAGTGGGGCATCCGCATGGACCCACTGGACCACCCACTCTCGGCCACGGACTGCTTCTAGCGCGAGTGACTCACGTCACCGAACCCGTATCCCTGGTTCTGTCCGGTAACCATCACGAGACCCGGCGCTTTCATGTTATCTCGTCTCCTTCCTCGTCGTTAGTGCTGGGCTACCCCTGGCTCCGGACCCACAATCCGAGCATCGACTGGGCCCAGGGGAGGGTGTCCGGGTGGAGTCCAGCCTGTCACGCTCAGTGCCTGCAGTCCGCACTATCCCCCGCTAGCGCGACCGACCACTCGCCTCGGGACGCCCCCGACCTCTCCTCCGTTCCTGAAGACTACCATGACTTTAGAGACGTTTTTAGCAAGGACCGAGGGCTCTCGCTTCCCCCGCACCGTCCGTACGACTGCGCCATAGACCTTTTGCCCGGGGCCCCCCTTCCGTCTAGTCGTCTCTATAACTTGTCCCGTCCCGAACAGGAGTCCATGGAGCACTATATTCGGGACTCTCTGAACTCTGGGATCATCCGTCCGTCCACCTCGCCGGTCGGCGCCGGCTTCTTTTTTGTCGCGAAGAAGGACAAGACCCTGCGCCCCTGTATCGATTATCGGGGTCTTAATAATATCACCCCCCCTTCACGGCGCCACGGTATTCTCTAAGCTCAACCTACGTAACGCTTACCACCTGGTTCGAATTAGGGAAGGGGACGAGTGGAAGACCGCGTTTAAGACTCCATTGGGCCACTTCGAGTATCTGGTAATGCCCTTCGGCCTCACCAACGCCCCCGCAGTCTTCCAGGCTCTCATTAACGACGTTCTCCGTGATTTTTTGAACCGCTTCGTGTTCGTCTATCTAGACGACATCCTGATTTTCTCCCAGTCCCTGCAAGAACACCGCCAACACGTCCGTCTCGTCCTCCAGTGCCTCCTAGAGAACCGGCTCTATGTAAAAGCCGAGAAATGCGAATTTCACGCCGAAGAAGTTAGTTTTTTGGGGTTCATCATTGGGAAGGGGCGAATCAAGGCCGACCCCGAAAAAATCAAGGCGGTTACCGATTGGCCAGCCCCGACTAATCGCAAACAGCTACAACGTTTTATTGGTTTCGCCAACTTCTACCGTCGTTTCATCCGCGATTTTAGCCGCGTAATTACTCCTTTGACCAAATTAACCTCCCCTTCTTCTCAGTTTTCCTGGTCTCCGGCAGCGGACACAGCCTTCACCCAGCTCAAGGCCCTCTTCACTTCAGCTCCCATCCTCCATCAACCGGATCCCACTCGCCAGTTTGTGGTCGAGGTGGACGCCTCGGACTCCGGCGTGGGGGCTGTCCTGTCCCAACGCTTTGACCCCCACAATCGACTCTGCCCGTGCGCCTTCTTCTCCCGCCGGCTGACCCCCGCTGAGCAGAACTACGACGTCGGCGACCGGGAGCTACTCGCCGCCAAGCTCGCCCTGGAGGAGTGGCGCCACTGGCTGGAGGGCGCGGAACTGCCATTCCTGGTTTGGACGGGACCATAAGAATCTGGCCTACATCCAGTCCGCCAAACGCCTCAACCCCCGCCAGGTCCGCTGGTCACTTTTCTTCAGCCGTTTCCACTTCACCCTCACCTACCGTCCCGGCTCCCGCAACATCAAACCTGACGCCCTCTCCCGCCAGTTCACCCAACACGAGAACGCCAGTGACCCCGTCCCAATCCTCCCGTCCTCCTGTCTCGTCGCCGCCGTCCACTGGGAGATCGAAGATCTGGTCCGCAACGCCCAAGCCACATCCCCAGATCCAGGTAACGGGCCACCTGGTGTAACCTTTGTCCCAGACTCTGTTCGCTCCCAGGTGCTGCAGTGGGTCCACGGCTCCAAATTCGCCTGCCACCCGGGAGCCAGCCGCACCCTGTCACTTCTGAGGCGGCACTTCTGGTGGCCCACCATGGACCGTGACACCCGGGACTTCGTGGCCGCCTGTCAGATATGCGCCCGCTCCAAATCCTCTCACACTCCTCCGTCTGGTCTCCTGTTTCCGCTGCCCGTCCCCAAGCGACCCTGGTCCCACATCGCCGTGGACTTCGTTACCGGACTCCCCCCTTCTCACGGTAATACAGTCATCCTAACTGTCGTCGACCGGTTCTCCAAGGCTGCGCACTTCATCGCGCTGCCCAAGCTACCCACGGCTAAGGAGACTGCTGACCACCTCACCTCCCATGTGTTCCGGCTCCACGGTATCCCCACTGACATTGTTTCCGATCGTGGCACCCAGCTCACTTCTCAAGTGTGGCGGGCTTTTTGTGAGGGGCTGGGTGCCACGGTCAGTCTCACCTCTGGCTTTCACCCACAGTCCAACGGGCAGACGGAGCGGGCCAACCAGGACCTAGAGACTGCTCTCCGCTGTGTCACCTCCGCTAACCCCTCGGCCTGGAGTACCTTCCTCCCCTGGGTCGAATACTCCCACAACGCCCTGGTGAGTTCCTCGACCGGTCTCTCCCCCTTCCAGGTGTCCCTCGGCTACCAGCCTCCACTCTTTCCGGCGGAGGAGGCGGAACTGGCCGTACCATCCGTCCAGCATCATCTTAGTCGCTGCCGTCGCGTCTGTACCAAGACCCGAGCCGCGCTCCTCCAGGCGGGCCAGCGTATCAAGGCCGCGGCCGACCGCCACCGAACCCCCGCTCCCGATTACCAGCTGGGGCAGCGGGTGTGGTTGTCAGCCAGGACCATCCCCCTCAAGACGGAGTCCCGTAAACTCTCGCCCCGGTACCTAGGACCCTTCGAGATCACCAAGATCGTCAACCCTACCACCGTGCAGCTGCGTCTCCCTCCGACGCTCTGCATCCACCCGACATCCCACGTGTCACAGATCAAGCCTGTGCGCAACAGCGACCCTGCTCTCCGCTCCTGGCTCCTCGTCTCCGGTCCTACCTGCTCCTCGTTCCCGGCTCCTCGTCCTGCTCTCCGGTCCTACCTGCTCCTCGTTCCTGGTTCCACGTCCCGGTCTCCCGACTCACCTGCTCCTCGCCTCCGGCTCCTCGTCCCGCTCCCTGTCGCCTCATACCCAGCACTATTAATCGTTTATTATTATCACTTCTGTAAATAAACACTGTTAAACCGCTCCTGGTCTGCACATTGGTCCGTTTCACCCACATTACGACACATGGACACATATATTGGGCTCATGGACTTTGTCTCTAACTGATCAGGTTTTGTGTATTTCTCTTTTGAATAATCCTTTTTAGACAGAACATGTGAAAGAAACACCAGCTCTAGTCCTGATGGTTTTCACACTTTACAATGTGAACATCTTCTACTCTTAGATTTCACATGTTCAGATATTATTTGGTGAAGATCTGATTTGTTCTTTCAGTCTCAAACACGTGATAATGATGGAGTCTCTGACAGACTCACCCTCTGCAGCGACATGTGACCTTTGACCTCACAAAACTCCATTTTTACTGCACTATTATTTGGCTCCTCCAGTGAGATGTGAGGAAATGTTCCACTCTTCATCTGTCAGAGTCTTGTCACATGTATTTGTAATATTTGTAGTAGTGCTGTTAAGATACTGCATATTCTAAGTATTTCTGATCACAGTTGAAAAATGAACCTGCTAAAAGCGTCACAAAACCCTCCACACTGACTCCAGGGTTTATAGTTCCACAGCAGCTTCTCTCCAAACAGACCAACTATTGGACCTGGATTAAGTGTTTTTGTTTTTTTGTCCATCTTTTTCTTGATGTTGATGATTTTATATCTGTGAATAATAATATGAATCCTTCTCATCTAAATAAAAGAGTCACTACATTAGACATTTGAGTCGAGCCACTGACCCATGAATCAACAAAACCACTGAAGGACAACAGCCCTGATTCACACACTGTGGGTGAAGTGTGTTGCCCAAAGACACGAGGGCAGTATATTAGACAGAAAAGTGCCGACATCATAAGACTCTCCACCTGAACCAACGTCACAAACTCACAGAACTGGCCGGTCCAGTTTGTGTCTGAAACCTCCCATCAGGTTCAACCAGCTCAGACACGACGAAGAACATTTAAAACATCCACATTTCCTCCTACGACACATCTGCCTCTGTGGACAACAAGGTCTGACTTTATTATTTCTATCATGTGTTTTTATATCTTTTTGTTATAAAGCAGTATTTTCCTTCAGATGTGCAGTACCTGATATTTAAAAGTCTCTGTCACCTGCTCCACTTTATTGAACCATAAAGAAGAAACAGGCTCGTTTCAGCTGAGAACAGTTAATGTTTATTTAAGTATTTGAAGAGTTGAAACATGGAGGGTTTATAGAGTGTATATAGTGTGTGTAGTATATATAGTATATATAGTCAAATATGACACTACTGCTTAGTGACATTACTTTGGGGTTACTTTGTTGTAAAGTTGTATAAATGAAATATAAACCTTTATGTTTTGTTAAAGACATTTAAATGGAGGTAAACATGAGTGATTGAAAGTGTCTGAAACGGCGTCACAACAGTAGAAACGAGGAACATCTCCACGACGCTGCTGCAGCTGCTTCTCTTTGACGTGGCTCTGACAGAATCGTGTCTATGAGCCACGAACTCACTCACTATTACTTTATTTAAGTACAAGTATTTTCACACTCATCTGTTACAAGTTACTTCAACTGTAATCCACTTACAGTAACTAAGTATGAGTCACTAAGCTCCTCCCACACTGGTGTTGTATAACGTCAGTCCATTTGACCTGATTTATCACATGATGTAACATGGACTCCATTAAAACAGAGTCAAAACATCAGACTCACATGTTTGTGTTTCCAGAGTGAGGCGTTTCACACTTTTAGTCACATGTTTTGTTCCACATTTACATATAAATTCATTCATTAGAAGAAAAGCGTGGACATTTGTGGAGGAGGACACCCTCCTTCAGGACAAAGAAGTGTCAGGTCTATGGAGATGCGAGCCCACTCAGAATAAGGACACAAGGAAGGAAAGTGATTCAATTCAATTCAATTAATTTTTGTAAAGCCCAAAATCACAACAGCAGTCGCCTCTTAGGGCTGATCATGGGTTGTTAAAGGGTGACTTTTAACAACGCTGGTTCACTCCCAGACTGAGGCATTTAAGGAGGGAAAAGGAGAGGGCGTACAAGGCAGAAGATCGTGAGGGCTACAGGCGTTGTAAGTATGCTTTTAGCAAAGAGGTGGAAAAGGCTAAAGCAAAGTACAAAACACGTCTGAGGCAGCATTTCTCCACCAACGACTCTGCGTCTGTCTGGAGAGGGCTTAGGCAAATCACCAACTACAAGCCCAAAGCCCCTCCCACTGCGGACAACAAACAACTAGCAGAACAGCTAAACGGCTTTTATGCGAGGTTTGATGTCCCACACCCCTCCTCCTCCTCCCTCACCACCATGGACATCCAACCTGCTTCAAGCTGTCCACCATTGTCCCCGTCCCCAAGAAGCCCAGGATCACTGGACTTAATGACTACAGACCTGTGGCGCTGACGTCTGTAGTCATGAAGTCATTTGAGCGCCTGGTCCTGCACCACCTCAAGTCCCTCACCTCCCCCCTCCTGGACCCTCTGCAGTTCGCCTACAGAGCCAATCGGTCTGTGGACGACGCCATTAACCTGGCCCTTCACTTCATCCTCCAGCATCTGGACTCCCCGGGAACCTACGCCAGGATCCTGTTTGTGGACTTCAGCTCTGCATTCAACACCATCCTCCCTGCTCTGCTCCAGGACAAGCTCGCTCAGCTCAACGTGCCTGGCTCCACCTGCAGGTGGAGCACTGACTTCCTGACAGACAGGAGGCAGCGCGTGCGGCTGGGAAAGAATGTCTCGGACACTCGGACAATCAGCACAGGATCTCCACAGGGCTGTGTACTTTCTCCTCTGCTCTTCTCCCTGTACACCAACTGCTGCACCTCCAGTCACGACTCCGTCAAACTGGTCAAGTTTGCGGATGACACCACCCTCATCGGGCTCATCTCGGACGGGGATGAGTCTGTCTACAGGAGGGAGGTGGATCGGCTGGTGTCTGGTGCAGCAGCAACAACCTGGAGCTCGACGCCCAGAAGACAGTGGAGATGATTGTGGACTTCAGGAAAGTCACAGCCCCCCTGCCTCCCCTCGCCTTGACCGACTCCCCCATCACCACCCGTGGACTCTTTCCGCTTCCTGGGCCCCTGCATCACCCAGGACCTCAAGTGGGAGCCGACCATCAGCTCCTCATCAAGAAAGTCCAGCAGAGGATGTACTTCCTGCTGCAGCTGAGGAAAGACAAGCTGCCGGTGCAGATGATGGTGCAGTTCTACACGGCCATCACTGAGTCCATCCTCACCTCCTCCATCACCTCCTTCATCCTCACCTCCTCCATCACTGAGTCCATCCTCACCTCCTCCATCACTGAGTCCATCCTCACCTCCTCCATTACCTAAACTGGACACTTTATAACACTGGTCAGTAAATATCCCATGATGCACTGCTGTTGTTCTGATGCTGTTTATTTTCTTCCTCCTGCCCTGATTTTTATTTGTATTTATTCAGTGTGTTTTTGTGTGTTCTATGTTGCACTTTATCACTGAAGTAAGTTCCTCGTCAATGACAATGACAATGGCAATAAAAATTCTTCTGATTCTTCTGATTCAACGTGTTTCTCTATGGTGAAATGTTCAGCAGTTACCATGACGACACATGAACAGTGTTAAAAGGTTGTACAGCACACGTGTTCAGGAGCCTGTGGCCATGTTCAGGAGTTTGATTTTCAGGTTTATGAGAGGAACAGCACAAATCAGATCACCCAAACCCTCTTTCTGGTCAGATTGTGTTAAAATAAAGCTCAGATTAAAGTCTAACAGGCCGCAGACAGAGCAGTGCCTACAGTTAGCATCACAGCCCCAGAAAATGTTGATGACATCAGCTGCAAAGAGTCAATTATCTTTTGTTTTAATGATGTTCATGTCAGAATTGTCCTACAGAAACTATGTTAAGCACATAAATATATTTCTGTGAACGTTTTAGATTCAAATACTATTTTGTACTTATTTTAAATCTGAAATCCTCCTCCAGGGGGCGCCGTCCTGCTGCAAACCACCAACAATAACACAGATTGCAGTTGTCATTTCACACCAGTAGAGGGCAGCATATCTCAACAAACAAAAGTCCTACTAGATTCTTGTATATTTCTCAGGTTTGATTGAATACTTTTAAAAAATCAATTAATTAAGTTAATTAAAGCGATATTTAGCTGATATTGAGCCTGAGTTGTTTTAAATTGTCTTTTAGAGGAGAGGATTTTTTAACAGAAAAAAGAGAACTGTGTGTTACACTCAGTACATTTGCAAAAACGGGTAACTCTGTATTGAAAATGATCTATTTATATATTTATTTAGGCCTATTTGTTTATCCAGGCCTATTTATGCATTAATTAATTTATTTGTTTATTCAGGTCTATTTTCATCATTCATATATTTAATTAATTATTTAATATATGTATTTATTTATTTATTCATTAATTCATTCAAGCCTATTCATTTATTTATTTATTCAGGCCTATTTATTTATTTATTTATTTATTCAGGGCTATTTATGTATTTATTTATTTATTTTTTCGGGGATATTTATGTATTTATGTATTTATTTATTTATTTATTCAGGCCTATTTATTTATTTATTCTGGGCTATTTATGTATTTATGTATTTATTTATTTATTTATTTATTTATTTATTTATTTATTCAGGCCTATTTATTTGTTTATTCAGTATTATTTTTCGGCGTCTTCATTTGCAGTCTTCATGGATCTGCTCGATGTGGTTGAACCCTCACACGTCTCATAAACCTGTGGTGATGTCCTCACACCTGAAGAGTAACAAAAGTCCTGTGACTGTAAACCTGACGTTTGCTCCGTCAGCTGAGCGTGGTATGTCACACTTTTACAACATAATGAGAGAGCAGCCGAGACAGAACAAGGACCAAAAATACTTTATGAGTTTGTCAAAATGATGTCAGCACTTCAAAATGCTCCTAGTGCCATCTCACGTCTACAAAACAATACTTATGATTTTAACATTTTCAGGATGCTTCAGAGCTGTTTCTGAGAGGTTTGTTTTAAAATATACATGTTTTCAAAGAGATGTTGTCTTTAGATTTGAGATATAACTTCAAAAATATTTATGGACTCTTACATTTATCATTATTATTATCTCTTTTTTTTTCCTTTTTTCTTTTGTGCATCATGGCCTTTATTTCTTCAGGGTGATAAATCTTTCAGTCATTTATTGCAGTTGTTTTGTCAGGGTTGGAAGGTAAATCCGTGTGAAAGGTCATAGGTCAGAGGATGAGGGTGTAGGAGAGGAGTTAGGAAACATAGTAGGACACTTTGAGCTGGTGTTGACCTGTGTTTGTGGGATTAACTCTAAAATGGTTGTAGTTTTGTAGTTTTCAGCAGGTTCAGTCCATTTGTCTCATGATGAACAGCGGGACAGAAAGTCGTCTGTTTGTTCACACGTTGGTGTCGGGCAAGTCCAGAACTTTGAGTGAAGGTGGAAAAGTGCTGAATAAAAATGTGACCGATCCAGAGTCCAGATTCCAGCTCCGGTCAGTCAGATTTATGTATTTCAGCCTCAGATATGAACCAAGATGAACAAAGTCGAGTCATTTACTCTGTGTTTCTGCAGAAAAATCAGCCTGTTCTTCGGCCCCTGTGATAGTTTTTTCATTCCTTTTTTTCCTGAAATCAGACATATTTGTTCTGATACAGATGGACCATACTTGTCCCTGATTGGCTAATCCACCTGTCAGTCACGTCCATCTGAAGTTCTGTGTTTTCAAAAACGTTTTGGTCGTCTGTCTTCAACTGCACAGATGAGTCAGTGATTTCTGAAAAAAGATTTGAAAAGTTTTATTGGGACAAAGGTACAGAGAGACTTGGCTGAAATGTTTGTTTTTTTGCCTGAGACAAATATTCCAAACAGGAGTGATCACGGAGCACTTCCTGCTCCATCAACTCTCCAGTTCACTTTCTGTGTAAAATCTGTCTCTCTGTCTCTGCTGCTTCAGACTCATGTTGGTCTTAAATGTTCGTATTAACCCTCTACATGATCCTGGGGTTTTTATTTCACGTCTGTGTCTGTAAATCACATATGAACATTAATAACAGACACATCAGGTCCTTCTGTCCCCGACGTCGCTCCTGTTAGCGTTAGCAACAGGTTTGATTGACAGCGTTGCTAAGCGCCAGCGGTGTGGGTGTGAAGGGGCGTGACCTTTATCAGCCTCGCTCCTGATTGGCTCGTTGGTTGCTATGACACTCACAGTTGTAATTCCACAGATTAAACTCGGCTCCAGACTCTGAATCTGCTCGAGTCTCGATGAGCTTCATGTGGAGCCGAACACTCACTGAGTTTAGGCGACTTCTTCACACAGTCTATACTTTCTGTGAGTTTATCTCTGCACAGGGACAATTGTCTTTAATTAATCCACTTTTTTAGTCCAGCCCTAGTCGCACATCAGCTGCTCTGGACTGAACTGTTTCGGTGAATATTTCCTGAGGTTGTGTCATAAATACTGGTGGAGACTCATCTGTCAAACTCATTGTGAGACTCGGGGCTTGTGTCGGGCTCTGGTCTGAGGCTGAACATCGTGCTGCAGATGTCTGTCAGCACTTTTCTCAACGAGCCCCACGAGATGCAGAGGTTCACACCATTTTCACCCAGACACTTCAGAGTCCATCCATCAGGTTTAAAGAGCCGTGGCCGTAATAACAGAGACGAGTTTCTCTGTTATCTGCTCTGATCGAGGCGGCTGAGAGACGGCTCTGTCTCCACTCTCTGTTCTATCACCATTTTTACTCATATTAGCACGAAACAGACTCAAAGAAAATCATTTTTTACATTTTGGTTGTTTATTGTTCTGAAAAACATCGTTGTAGGAGTGAAAACTTTTTCCTGCTCGTCCAAGTCTCTTCTTCAGTTTGGTCAGATTCTTCTTCAGTTTGGTCAGATTCTTCTTCAGTTCTGGTCAGATTCTTCTTCAGTTTGGTCAGATTCTTCTTCAGTTTGGTCAGATTCTTCTTCAGTTCTGGTCAGATTCTTCTTCAGTTCTGGTCAGATTCTTCTTCAGTTTGGTCAGATTCTTCTTCAGTTCTGGTCAGATTCTTCTTCAGTTCTGGTCAGGTTCCTCCTGGACACTGCCTCATATCCGTCTGAAGGAGGCGCTAACGACACTGAAACTAAAAAACACTGCACATCGTTTTGTCCAGTTGACAGATTTAATTTTTTTCTTT
The DNA here is from genome assembly GCA_019594935.1 of Periophthalmus modestus. NCBI lineage: Eukaryota > Metazoa > Chordata > Actinopteri > Gobiiformes > Gobiidae > Periophthalmus > Periophthalmus modestus. The sequence continues at coordinate 352,391 of JAIEZT010001243.1, forward strand.
TTCGATGGATCATCGGCAGATTCACAGATACAGATAAAACCTGTGTTCTTACTCTGAGCAGGTTTGCACCTCCACAGACCTGACGCGTCTCCATTGGACTGTTTCACAATATCTATGATCAAGGCATAAATAAATTAGATAAACATAAATTTGGATTTTAAAATCAAAATAGTGGTACTGCTGTCCATCGATATATCGCAGTTCACCTTTCGTGGTCTCGCTGTTTCACGGATTTTTTTTGGTGCATGTTTTTTTTTTTTACAGTGTATGAACGTGAATAGTGTTCTGTGTCCTGATTGGCTGAGAGACTGTAGACCATTGTGTTCTGCGTCCTGATTGGCTGAGGGACTGTAGACCATTGTGTTCTGCGTCCTGATTGGCTGAGGGACTGTAGACCATTGTGTTCTGCGTCCTGATTGGCTTAAGGACTGTAGACCATTGTGTTCTGCGTCCTGATTGGCTGTAGACTGTAGACCATTGTGTTCTGCGTCCTGATTGGCTGAGGGACTGTAGACCATTGTGTTCTGCGTCCTGATTGGCTGAGGGACTGCAGACCATTGTGTTCTGCATCCTGATTGGCTGAGGGACTGTAGACCATTGTGTTCTGCGTCCTGATTGGCTGAGGGGACTGTAGACCATTGTTCTGCGTCCTGATTGGCTGAGGGACTGTAGACCATTGTGTTCTGCGTCCTGATTGGCTGAGGGACTGTAGACCATTGTGTTCTTTCTGCGTCCTGATTGGCTGAGGGACTGTAGACCATTGTCCATCAGTCTCCTCCGTGTCTCCTGTACAGTACAGAATGTGTCAGACAAATTTACATAAATGTTGGATCAGTGTGACTCTGAAGTGCTGTATGTTTGCAAGTTTTCTCCCCGACAAAACCCACAATGTCGATGAAACGTTCTGCACCGACAAAAAAATGAACTCAAAATATCAAAAAACAAACTTAAAATAAATAACAAAAAAAAATCTAAATAAACTCAAAATAATGATCAGTTTATGGTTTTGTATAAATAATCCATGTCACTAACTCTTACTTTTTTACTTCCTTTTTCCCAACATTATGATTCATTTGTGATTTTGGTTTAGCTGTTTTCTTACTCGAGTCTTTTTACCTTCAGCCCTCCTCCAGAAACACTTTGAACATTACGTCACATTAATCAGTGTCACTTTCTGATAACGATCGTGTGTTTCTTTGGATTGATTTCTCACACAAATATCATAAAATCGATCCAGACACGACCCTGTTGGTTCCCAGCCCTCTCAGCCTCTCCTGTTCCTCCTGAGCCTGTGTCTACTTGTCTTTTTCCCAGAGATGGTTCGGAAGTGTCTCTATTTGCACAGCCTCAGTCGCCTTTCAGCCCCCGTGAGTGAAGCATGACCTCACCTTTCAGACGAGTGAGTTACAGCTTCATTAATACTGACAAAAACCTTTTTCGCTCCAGTAGCAGATGCACACAAACACGACTGCGATGGAAAATGAGGACGGGTGAGGCGTTGGCTGCTGTGTGTGTAATCCAGTCCTCCTCCTCCAGGGCATCTGCAGGATTCTTTGAAGTACAATACAATTACACAGACGCATTTGTGTCAGTTTCATTATTCAGATCAAACCACTTTGAGTTGGATAAAAGAGTCCATTAAAGATTTTATTTGACATCTGACATGAAGTGGAAAGTTGTTTTGAAGGTGATCTCATGTGCGAATCTTGACTTGAACCGTCATCGATATGTTTCTGTGTCTGTTATGTCACATTTTACTCCTGTAACATTATAACGTGTCTGCTGGAGGGGGCGCCCCCTACAGTCCACAGACATGTTACGCTTTTGTCTAGAATGTTTCCCAATATGGCATTAAAAGTTATTTCCACGGAGGCCAAGAGGTCAGGAGATCAAGAGACGGGTCAGATCTGCGGAAAGGCAACGCCATTCAGTCAGAATGGAGGTTTTTAAAGTGTTTTTGAACAACACCCGAAATGAAATAATAAATAACACAAAAGATGTGAGTCTGGTGAATCAGGAACAAACAAGGTCTGTATCTTTTTTATTCAGTCACTGCAAACGCCACAGGCAAAAATCAAAGGTAAACTGTCCAAACCAGACTCAGAGAGACTTATCCTGCATCTGTCTCCAGGAGGTTAGACGACTGTAACGTCTCACTGGCCTCTGCAAACGAGACAGAACAGAACATCCAGAACACTGCTGCGAGAGTCTGACTAGAACCAGGAAGTACTTCACACATGTGTCTGTGTCAGGTGAAGTACTTCACACATGTGTCTGTGTCAGGTGAAGTACTTCACACATGTGTCTGTGTCAGGTGAAGTCTTCACACATGGGTCTGAAGTACTTCACACACATGTGTCTGTGTCAGGTGAAGTACTTCACACATGTGTCTGTGTCAGGTGAAGTACTTCACACGTGTGTCCTGTGTCAGGTGAAGTACTTCACACATGTGTCCTGTGTCAGGTGAAGTACTTCACACATGTGTCTGTGTCAGGTGAAGTACTTCACATATGTGTCCTGTGTCAGGTGAAGTACTTCACACATGTGTCTGTGTCAGGTGAAGTACTTCACATATGTGTCCTGTGTCAGGTGAAGTACTTCACACATGTGTCTGTGTCAGGTGAAGTACTTCACACGTGTGTCAGGTGAAGTACTTCACACATGTGTCCTGTGTCAGGTGAAGTACTTCACACATGTGTCTGTGTCAGGTGAAGTACTTCACACATGTGTCAGGTGAAGTACTTCACACATGTGTCCTGTGTCAGGTGAAGTACTTCACACATGTGTCCTGTGTCAGGTGAAGTACTTCACACATGTGTCAGGTGAAGTACTTCACACATGTGTCCTGTGTCAGGTGAAGTACTTCACACATGTGTCCTGTGTCAGGTGAAGTACTTCACACATGTGTCTGTGTCAGGTGAAGTACTTCACACATGTGTCTGTGTCAGGTGAAGTACTTCACACATGTGTCTGTGTCAGGTGAAGTACTTCACACATGTGTCCTGTGTCAGGTGAAGTACTTCACACATGTGTCCTGTGTCAGTGTGAAGTACTTCACACATGTGTCTGTGTCAGGTGAAGTACTTCACACATGTGTCTGTGTCAGGTGAAGTACTTCACACATGTGTCTGTGTCAGGTGAAGTACTTCACACATGTGTCTGTGTCAGGTGAAGTACTTCACACATGTGTCTGTGTCAGGTGAAGTACTTCACACATGTGTCCCTGTGTCAGGTGAAGTACTTCACACATGTGTCTGTGTCAGGTGAAGTACTTTCACACGTGTGTCAGGTGAAGTACTTCACACATGTGTCCTGTGTCAGGTGAAGTACTTCACACATGTGTCTGTGTCAGGTGAAGTACTTCACACATGTGTCTGTGTCAGGTGAAGTACTTCACACATGTGTCAGGTGAAGTACTTCACACATGTGTCCTGTGTCAGGTGAAGTACTTCACACATGTGTCCTGTGTCAGGTGAAGTACTTCACACATGTGTCAGGTGAAGTACTTCACACATGTGTCCTGTGTCAGGTGAAGTACTTCACACATGTGTCCTGTGTCAGGTGAAGTACTTCACACATGTGTCTGTGTCAGGTGAAGTACTTCACACATGTGTCTGTGTCAGGTGAAGTACTTCACACATGTGTCTGTGTCAGGTGAAGTACTTCACACATGTGTCCTGTGTCAGGTGAAGTACTTCACACATGTGTCCTGTGTCAGTTGAAGTACTTCACACATGTGTCTGTGTCAGGTGAAGTACTTCACACATGTGTCTGTGTCAGGTGAAGTACTTCACAACATGTGTCTGTGTCAGGTGAAGTACTTCACACATGTGTCTGTGTCAGGTGAAGTACTTCACACGTGTCCTGTGTCAGGTGAAGTACTTCACACATGTGTCCTGTGTCAGGTGAAGTACTTCACACGTGTGTCAGGTGAAGTACTTCACACATGTGTCTGTGTCAGGTGAAGTACTTCACACATGTGTCTGTGTCAGGTGAAGTACTTCACACGTGTGTCTGTGTCAGGTGAAGTACTTCACACGTGTGTCAGGTGAAGTACTTCACACGTGTGTCCTGTTGAGTCAGTGCTTCAGTTTTCAAACTGTCTCATGCTCGTTTCAGGCTCGTTTCTGTTTCGCTGCTTGTGACTGAAAGTCTTTGATTCTTTTATGTTTTTCTGTTTTAATGATTATTTCTGTTTTGATTTGTTCATATTGTGATTTTAACGTCTGTTTTCTTCTGTAAAACACTTTGACTCTGTATAAATTGTGCTGTACAGATAAAGTTGATCCTTGGTTCACTTCCGTCTCTTACATGAATATTACATAAGTCTATAAAACCAGGAGCTGAGTATTTCATGTTTGTCCTGATGTTCGTCTCAGTCACGGTTCGTCTGGAGGGTCCTGTCCTGTTGTGATCTGTTCAGCGACGACAGACGCACTCGTCGTTCTGAGCTCACATGGTTTATGGCCCAGAGGTCAGAGGTCACGGAGGTCACCTGGGATCAGGAAGTACAGGACTTTTGAGATTCACAGCCCCCCTGAGACTCTGCGTCCTCCTCCATCGCTGCTGTGCTTTTTTAACCATTTCCCACAGTAATAAAAGAGTCGAATGAGAATCACAGCGAGACAGTCTGGACTTTTGGTCACACTGCAAACCTGCCGCCCTCCGTGACCCGGAAAAACGCTCTCCTGGGTCATCTGGAACATGCAGGATTCACACAGTCTCTCAAACACATCTGTCTGTCAACGCTCGAAAAGGGAAAAGTCTCCCGAGAAAGAAACGTCTCCTGAGAAAGAAAAGTCTCCAGAGAGAGAAAAGTCTCCTGAGAGAGAAAAGTCTCCAGAGAGAGAAAAGTCTCCTGAGAGAGAAAAGTCTCCTGAGAGAGAAAAGTCTCCAGAGAAAGAAAAGTCTCCTGAGAAAGAAAAGTCTCCTGAGAGAGAAAAGTCACCTGAGAGAGAAAAGTCTCCTGAGAAAGAAAAGTCACCTGAGAGAGAAACGTCTCCTGAGAAAGAACCTGTGATGACAAAAAGAACGAACCATCAGAGGCTGAATGTGGATGGAACATTGTCGTGATGAGGGTGTGAGCCGGACCAAAAGATGTGGGACTCGGGCGAATTTTATGGTGTTTATTGACAGACAAAAACAAGTGACGGAAGAACAAACGAGGAGCTGGGTCCAGAGGTGCAGGGAACAAACGAGACAGGAACAAAACCGGTACCGGGAGACAGGGTCGAGAGGGGAGTCCAGAGCAGTGCAGGGAGGAAGGGTGCTGAGCAGGAACACGAGCAGGACACGAGCAGGAACATGAGCAGGAACATGAGCAGGAACACGAGCAGGAACACGGACAGGACACGAGCAGGACACGAGCAGGACACACAGCAGGACACGAGCAGGACACGAGCAGGAACACAAGCTGGACACGAGCAGGAACACGAGCAGGAACACGAGCAGGACACAAGCAGGACACGGACAGGACACGGACAGGACACGAGCAGGACACGAGCAGGAACACGAGCAGGAACACGAGCAGGACACGGACAGGACACGAGCAGGAACACGAGCAGGACACGAGCAGGACACTAGCAGGACATGAGTAAGACACGAGCAGGACACGAGCAGGACACGGACAGGACACGAGCAGGAACACGAGCAGGACACGAGCAGGACACGAGCAGGACACGAGCAGGACACGGACAGGACACGAGCAGGACACGAGCAGGACACGGACAGTACACGAGCAGGAACACGAGCAGGACACGAGTAGGACACGAGCAGGACACGAGCAGGACACGAGCAGGACACGAGCAGGACACGGACAGGACACGAGCAGGAACACGAGCAGGACACGAGCAGGACACGAGTAGGACACGAGCAGGACACGAGCAGGACACGAACAGGACACGAGCAGGAACACGAGCAGGACACGAGCAGGACACGAGCAGGACACGAGCAGGACACGGACAGTACACGAGCAGGAACACGAGCAGGAACACGAGCAGGACACGAGCAGGACACGAGCAGGACACGGACAGGACACGAGCAGGACACGAGCAGGACACGGACAGTACACGAGCAGGAACACGAGCAGGACACGAGTATGACACGAGCAGGACACGAGCAGGACACGAGCAGGACACGAGCAGGACACGGACAGGACACGAGCAGGAACACGAGCAGGACACGAGCAGGACACGAGTAGGACACGAGCAGGACACGAGCAGGGACACGAACAGGACACGAGCAGGAACACGAGCAGGACACGAGCAGGACACGAGCAGGACACGAGCAGGACACGGACAGTACACGAGCAGGAACACGAGCAGGAACACGAGCAGGACACGAGCAGGACACGAGCAGGACATGAGCAGGACACGAGCAGGACACGGACAGGACACGAGCAGAAACACGAGCAGGACACGAGCCAGAACACGAGCAGGACACGAGCAGGACATGAGCAGGACACGAGCAGGACACGAGCAGGACACGAGCAGGAACACGAGCAGGACACGAGCAGGACACGACCGAGCAGGACACGAGCAGGAACCGAGCAGGAACACACGAGCAGGACACGAGCAGGAACACAGACAGACACGAGCAGGACACGAGCAGGACACGAGCAGGACACGAGCAGGAACAGAAGCAGAACACGAGCAGGACACGAGCAGGAACACGAGCAGGACACGAGCAGGACACGAGCAGGACACGAGCAGGACACGAGCAGGACACGGACAGTACACGAGCAGGAACACGAGCAGGACACGAGTAGGACACGAGCAGGACACGAGCAGGACACGAGCAGGACACGAGCAGGACACGGACAGGACACGAGCAGGAACACGAGCAGGACACGAGCAGGACACGAGTAGGACACGAGCAGGACACGAGCAGGACACGAACAGGACACGAGCAGAACACGAGCAGGACACGAGCAGGACACGAGCAGGGACACGAGCAGGACACGGACAGTACACGAGCAGGAACACGAGCAGGACACGAGCCAGAACACGAGCAGGACACGAGCAGGACATGAGCAGGACACGAGCAGGAACACGAGCAGGACACGAGCAGGAACACGAGCAGGACACGAGCAGGACACGAGCAGGACACGAGCAGGAACCGAGCAGGAACACAAGCAGGACATGAGCAGGACACGAGCAGGACACGAGCAGGACACGAGCAGGAACACAGACAGGACACGAGCAGGACACGAGCAGGACACGAGCAGGACACGAGCAGGAACAGAAGCAGAACACGAGCAGGACACGAGCAGGAACACGAGCAGGACACGAGCAGGACACGAGCAGGACACGAGCAGGAACACGAGCAGGAACACGAGCAGGACACGAGCAGGACACGGACAGGACACGAGCAGGACACGAGCAGGACACGAGCAGGACACGAGCAGGACACGAGCAGGACACGAGCAGGACACGAGCAGGACACGAGCAGGACACGAGCAGGACACGGGCAGGACCACGAGCAGGACACGAGCAGGACACGAGCAGGAACACGAGCAGGACACGAGCTGGACACGAGCAGGAACACGAGCAGGACACGAGCAAGACACGAGCAGGACACGGACAGGACACGAGCAGGAACACGAGCAGGACACGAGCTGGACACGAGCAGGAACTAACACAAGCAGGACACGAGCAGGAACACAGACCGGACACGAGCAGGAACACAGACAGGACACGAGCAGGACACGAGCAGGACACGAGCAGGAACACGAGCAGGACACGAGCAGGAACACAAGCAGGACACGAGCAGGACACGAGCAGGAACAGAAGCAGGACACGAGCAGGACACGAGCAGGAACACGAGCAGGACACGAGCAGGACAGGACACGACAGGACACGAGCAGAACACGAGCAGCAGGACACGAGCATGAACACGGACAGGACACGAGCAGGACACGAGCAGGACACGAGCAGGAACACGAGCAGGACACGAGCAGGACACGAGCAGGAACACGAGCAGGACACGAGCAGGACACGAGCAGGACACGAGCAGGAACACGAGCAGGACACGAGCAGGACACGAGCAGGACACGAGCAGGACACGAGCAGGAACACAGACAGGACACGAGCAGGAACACAGACAGGACACGAGCAGGACACGAGCAGGAACACAAGCAGAACACGAGCAGGACACGAGCAGGACACGAGCAGGAACACAGACAGGACACGAGCAGGAACACAAGCAGGACACGAGCAGGAACACAAGCAGGACACGAGCAGGACACGAGCAGGAACACGAGCAGGACACGAGCAGGAACACGAGCAGGACACGAGCAGGAACACGAGCAGGAACACAGACAGGACACGAGCAGGAACACAAGCAGGACACGAGCAGGAAACACAAGCAGGACACGAGCAGGAACACGAGCTGAACACGAGCAGGAACACAAGCAGGACACGAGCAGGAACACGAGCAGGACACGAGCAGGACACGAGCAGGACACGAGCAGGAACACGAGCAGGACACGAGCAGGAACACGAGCAGAACACGGGCAGGACACGAGCAGGAAACACAGACAGGACACGAGCAGGAACACAAGCAGGACACGAGCAGGAACACAAGCAGGACACGAGCAGGACACGAGCAGGAACACGAGCAGGACACGAGCAGGAACACGAGCAGGACACGAGCAGGACACACGAGCAGGAACACAGACAGGACACGAGCAGGAACACAAGCAGGACACGAGCAGGAACACAAGCAGGACACGAGCAGGAACACGAGCAGAACACGAGCAGGAACACGAGCAGGAACACGAGCAGGAACACGAGCAGGAACACGAGCAGGACACGAGCAGGACACGAGCAGGACACGAGCAGGAACACGAGCAGGAACACGAGCAGACACGAGCAGGACACGAGCAGGACACGAGCAGGAACACGAGCAGGACACGAGCAGGAACACGAGCAGAACACGGGCAGGACACGAGCAGGACACGAGCAGGAACACGAGCAGGAACACAAGCAGGACACGAGCAGGACAGAGAGCAGGAACACGAGCAGGAACACAGACAGGACACGAGCAGGAACACAAGCAGGACACGAGCAGGAACACAAGCAGGACACGAGCAGGACACGAGCAGGAACACGAGCAGGAACAAAGACAGGACACGAGCAGGACACGAGCAGGAACACGAGCAGGACACAAGCAGGACACGAGCAGGACACGAGCAGGAACACGAGCAGGACACGAGCAGGACACGAGCAGGACACGAGCTGGAACACACTGGTTTAGTCCTGGTTTAGTCCCGGTTTAGTCCTGGTATAGTCCTGGTTTAGTCCTGGAATAGTTCACTTGTAAATACCTTGAGTAAATGAATCCAGGCTGATAACTTTGTGTTTTACTGGTTTCGTACTGATTTTTTAAATGTTTGGATCCTGTGAAATAGTTTTTGCAACATCATTTTCCATAAAGATTGAAATGATGTTGTTCACTTTGTGTTTGAACGTTTGGATGAGGAGAGTTTTACCATCTGCTGAAGGATTTTAAAGAGATAAATGTGAAAGAGTGTGAGAGCGATGAAAGACGATGAAAGACGATGAAAGACGATGATCACAGAAGATCACAGAAGATCACAGACGTCTGAGTTCAAACACAATAATGATGGAGAACAAAACACGACCGAAACCACAGTGTCCACATCTACAGCAGTGTTCCTCAAACTGTGGAGCGTGTACTACAAGTACTACAAGTACTACATGTACTACATGTACTACATGTACTACATGTACTACATGTACCACATGAGCGGCTTCAGGTGCAGCTCTTGACTTTGTGGGTTTGATCATTTAGAATAAATTGTAACCACTTTTTTTTTTTTTTTTTTTAACTACGGTGAAAATTATGTAATCCACATTTAGATCTGGTTCAGTCCTGGTTCAGTCCTGGTTCAGTCCTGGTCTAGTCGTGGTTTAGTCCTGGTTCAGTCCTGGTTTAGTCCTGGTCTAGTCCTGGTTTAGTCCTGGTTTAGTCCTGGTTCAGTCCTGGTTTAGTCCTGGTTCACTCTCTGCATGTATTTATTTATTTATTTATTAGTTTATTAGTTTATTTTAATAGGGACAGTGCACATTAATCAACATTTCTATAAATGCACCAGTTTTATCTCTACAGCCGTCGTCCCTAAGGCAAGATGTAAAATGTCACTACACATAAAATACAAAGTTAGTATAAATAGTTTGGTTAAAATGTTCTAAAAGTTAGTGCAGGTAAACCGGAATCTCTCAGTCTTTTTGTTTTTTGCAGGTTTGCTCTGTCCTTGTGTCTCTCAGTCTTCTTGTTTTTTGCAGGTTTGCTCTGTCCTTGTTTCTCTCAGTCTTCTTGTTTTTTGCAGGTTTGCTCTGTGCACGTGTCTCTCAGTCTTCTTGTTTTTTGCAGGTTTGCTCTGTCCTTGTTTCTCTCAGTCTTCTTGTTTTTTGCAGGTTTGCTCTGTGCATGTGTCTCTCAGTCTTCTTGTTTTTTGCAGGTTTGCTCTGTCCTTGTGTCTCTCAGTCTTCTTGTTTTTTGCAGGTTTGCTCTGTGCATGTGTCTCTCAGTCTTCTTGTTTTTTGCAGGTTTGCTCTGTCCTTGTGTCTCTCAGTCTTCTTGTTTTTTGCAGGTTTGCTCTGTGCATGTGTCTCTCAGTCTTCTTGTTTTTTGCAGGTTTGCTCTGTGCACGTGTCTCTCAGTCTTCTTGTTTTTTGCAGGTTTGCTCTGTGCACGTGTCTCTCAGTCTTCTTGTTTTTTGCAGGTTTGCTCTGTGCACGTGTCTCTCAGTCTTCTTGTTTTTTGCAGGTTTGCTCTGTGCACGTGTCTCTCAGCCTTCTTGTTTTTTGCAGGTTTGCTCTGTGCACGTGTCTTTCAGTCTTCTTGTTTTTTGCAGGTTTGCTCTGTGCACGTGTCTCTCAGTCTTCTTGTTTTTTTGCAGGTTTGCTCTGTGCTTGTGTCTCTCAGTCTTTCTTGTTTTTTTGCAGGTTTGCTCTGTGCACGTGTCTCTCAGTCTTCTTGTTTTTTTTTGCAGGTTTGCTCTGTGCACGTGTCTCTCTCAGTCTTCTTGTTTTTTGCAGGTTTGCTCTGTGCACGTGTCTCTCAGTCTTCTGTGTTTTTTGCAGGTTTGCTCTGTGCTTGTGTCTCTCAGTCTTCTTTTTTTTTTTGCAGGTTTGCTCTGTGCTTGTGTCTCTCAGTGTAGAAGCTTTAATGAGCAGATTACAGCCGTCCACAAGGATCAGATCAGACGTGTCCTTGGTACAAAAGAACCTGGAAAAACTACATCCTGCTTTTCCAGGACAGAGGCAAAGAGGAAAACCAAGCCCCGTCCCATCAGATGAGAGATGGAGCGACTGGACTTCTGGATGTAATCGTGACTTAACTCGTCGCTCATCGGGTCGAAACCTTCTGGTCAGAATTTAAAGTCAGACATGACGTCAGTGACAGCTCCAGAAAAGGCCTGAAGTAGCTACGAAAACTCCCTCTTCCCCAAAAAAGCAAAGTCCACCTGTAATGAAATTATGTTTGAGAGAAGAAAGAAAGCTCGAGTTACAACCGAGCGGAGGCCAAAGGAAACCACAAACTCACCGAGGTTCTTCTGAAGATCTGCGACTGACGAGGTGAAGATACTGAACACTACTGAACTATGTCGTTTTTTACATTGTGTTTTTACTTTGTTTTTTTTACTTTGTTTTTTACGTTGTGTTTTATTTTTTATTCTACAATGTTTTTTATGTTGTTTTTTTCACATACCTCGCCCCAGAGCTTTAACACAACTTTAGCCGGACTGAGTTTTCTGAAGAAACACTTTTGTGACGTGTGTTTTGTGTTGATGGAGGAAACTGGACGAAACTACAGTGAAGAAGAACAAACTCCACAGAGAAAGAGAGAGACCTGCGAGCTTTAACGTGTGAATCTATCCACTCAGCCCCCGTCAGATTCAACGCTCAAACTGGATGAAACTCGTGGGTCGTGTTTCAGCGTCAGGCGGCGCTTTGACTTCACTGATTGACGGGTCGGTTGGTTTTACGACTCTCGTCCACAAACGGCTGAGTCTCGCTGTGGTCCAGGATCAAACTAAAAATCCCCAGAATCTCGTGTTTGTTTCACTTTGGGATAAACTCTGTGATGAACCATGAAATACAGAGGAGGAAACTCACTTTGGACCTGATCACCTCAGACGCCTCTGTCCTTCAAAGATCAGTCCACAGCGTGATCCAAGAACCGTGAACAGATTCAGACTCTGCACAGACGAAGAAAACGAGGTGGATTTAAGTAAGGGTCAGAGGTCAGGGGTCAGAGGTCAGGGGTCAGGGGTCAGAGGTCAGGGGTCAGGGGTCAGAGGTCACTCTATCGTTCAGCACAACAGATGGAACAGTGGATTTTTGGAGCTCGATGTTTGTCTTGGGACTTTTTCTTCGCACTAGTTCAGATCCTGTTGTTTTGTCGTGTGATGAGATCTGAGCTGTAGACGGTCGACTTGTGACTCGTTATAGACACAAACTGTGAATAATTCAGTTTTTAGGTTTGGTTTCATCGTTTATCGTCATGATGAGGTGTACTTTGTGTTTGCAAATGTGTCAGAGCTAATGCTAATGCTAATGCTAAAGCTAACGCTTCAAAGCCCAATAAATGTTTAAATAACGTCACCAACTGAAATAATCTACAGCGGAAAAAAACTGGGTCGTCCCTACAACAAATACATTTAATAGAAGTTAACATTAGCATTAGCATCAGCATTAGCATTAGCATTAGCATTAGCATTGAGACGTTTGCTTCTAAAGCAGTTTCCTCCTGTGAAGTTTTCTTCACATTTATAAAATGTTTAACATGTTTAACAGACGTTAAAACTCACAGACGTTACATCAGTGGAAATGTCCCTCTGTCCCTCTGTTTGTCCCTCTGTCCCTCTGTTTGTCTCTCTGTCCCTCTGTTTGTCCCTCTGTCCCTCTGTTTGTCCCTCTGTCCCTCTGTTTGTCCCTCTGTCCCTCAGTTTGTCTCTCAGTTTGTCCCTCTGTTTGTCCCTCTGTCCCTCTGTTTTGTCTCTCTGTTTTGTCTCTCTGTCCCTCTGTCTGTCCCTCTGTCTGTCCCTCTGTTTGTCCCTCTGTTTGTCTCTCTCTGTCCCTCTGTCTGTCCCTCTGTCCCTCAGTTTGTCCCTCTGTCCCTCTGTTTGTCTCTCTGTTTGTCTCTCTGTCCCTCTGTCTGTCCCTCTGTCTGTCCCTCTGTTTGTCCCTCTGTTTGTCTCTCTGTCCCTCTGTCTGTCCCTCTGTCCCTCTGTTTGTCCCTCTGTCTCTCTGTCCATCTGTCCCTCTGTCCCTCTGTCTGTCCCTCTGTCCCTCTGTCCCTCAGTTTGTCCCTCTGTTTGTCCCTCTGTCCCTCTGTCCCTCTGTTTGTCCCTCTGTCCCTCTGTTTGTCCCTCTGTCCCTCTGTTTGTCCCTCTGTCTCTCTGTCCATCTGTCCCTCTGTCCCTCTGTTTGTCCCTCTGTTTGTCCCTCTGTTTGTCCCTCTGTTTGTCCCTCTGTCCCTCTGTTTGTCCCTCTGTCTGTCCCTCTGTGTCCTCTGTTTGTCCCTCTGTCCCTCTGTCCCCTCTGTTTGTCCCTCTGTTTGTCTCTCTGTCCCCTCTGTTTGTCCCTCTGTCCCTCTGTCCCTCTGTTTGTCCCTCTGTCCCTCTGTTTGTCCCTCTGTCCCTCTCTGTTTTGTCCCTCTGTTTGTTGTCCCTCTGTTTGTCCCTCTGTCCCTCTGTCCCTCTGTCTGTCCCTCTGTTTGTCCCTCTGTCCCTCTGTTTGTCCCTCTGTCCCTCTGTCCCTCTGTCCGTCTTTGTCTGATACAGTTTATCTTGTTTAATATTTGTTCATTTCAAAACAAAAGTAAAACAAAATAATTTCACATTTTACTTTCACTTTTATTATTTGCAGTTTCTTTGCAGTCGGGGACTTTTCACCACTTTTTCCAGAAGTGTGTAAATGTTTGGACTGGGATCAAGTTTCATTCTCACAGTTTTCCGTCTGAACAGAGGCTCCCCGGAGTCTGACCCGACACATCTGCACCTGAGGACAGAGGAGGGTCTGAGGACAGAGGAGGGTCTGAGGACAGAGGAGGGTCTGAGGACAGAGGAGGGTCTGAGGAGGGTCTGAGGACAGAGGAGGGTCTGAGGACAGAGGAGGGTCTGAGGACAGAGGAGGGTCTGAGGACAGAGGAGGGTCTGAGGAGGGTCTGAGGACAGGGGAGGGTCTGAGGACAGGGGAGGGTCTGAGGACAGAGGAGGGTCTGAGGACAGGGGAGGGTCTGAGGACAGAGGAGGGTCTGAGGACAGGGGAGGGTCTGAGGACAGGGGAGGGTCTGAGGACAGAGGAGGGTCTGAGGACAGGGGAGGGTCTGAGGACAGAGGAGGGTCTGAGGACAGGGGAGGGTCTGAGGACAGGGGAGGGTCTGAGGACAGAGGAGGGTCTGAGGACAGAGGAGGGTCTGAGGACAGGGGAGGGTCTGAGGACAGAGGAGGGTCTGAGGACAGAGGAGGGTCTGAGGAGGGTCTGAGGACAGAGGAGGGTCTGAGGACAGAGGAGGGGTCTGAGGACAGGGGAGGGTCTGAGGACAGAGGAGGGTCTGAGGACAGGGGAGGGTCTGAGGAGGGTCTGAGGACAGAGGAGGGTCTGAGGACAGAGGAGGAGGGACTGAGGACAGAGGAGGGTCTGAGGACAGGGGAGGGTCTGAGGACAGAGGAGGGTCTGAGGACAGAGGAGGGACTGAGGACAGAGGAGGGTCTGAGGACAGGGGAGGGTCTGAGGACAGGGGAGGGTCTGAGGACAGAGGAGGGTCTGAGGACAGAGGAGGGTCTGAGGAGGGTCTGAGGACAGAGGAGGGTCTGAGGACAGGGGAGGGTCTGAGGACAGAGGAGGGTCTGAGGAGGGTCTGAGGACAGAGGAGGGTCTGAGGACAGAGGAGGGTCTGAGGACAGGGGAGGGTCTGAGGACAGGGGAGGGTCTGAGGACAGGGGGGAGGGTCTGAGGGACAGAGGAGGGTCTGAGGAGGGTCTGAGGACAGGGGAGGGTCTGAGGACAGGGGAGGGTCTGAGGACAGAGGAGGGTCTGAGGAGGGTCTGAGGACAGAGGAGGGTCTGAGGACAGGGGAGGGTCTGAGGACAGAGGAGGGTCTGAGGAGGGTCTGAGGACAGAGGAGGGTCTGAGGACAGAGGAGGGTCTGAGGACAGGGGAGGGTCTGAGGACAGAGGAGGGTCTGAGGACAGGGGAGGGTCTGAGGACAGAGGAGGGTCTGAGGAGGGTCTGAGGACAGAGGAGGGTCTGAGGACAGAGGAGGGGTCTGAGGAGGGTCTGAGGACAGAGGAGGGTCTGAGAAAGAGGAAGGTCTGAGGACAGGGGAGGGTCTGAGGACAGAGGAGGGTCTGAGGACAGAGGAGGGTCTGAGGACAGAGGACAGAGGAGGGTCTGAGGACAGGGGAGGGTCTGAGGACAGGGGAGGGTCTGAGGACAGAGGAGGGTCTGAGGACAGAGGAGGGTCTGAGGACAGGGGAGGGTCTGAGGACAGAGGAGGGTCTGAGGACAGGGGGGAGGGTCTGAGGACAGGGGAGGGTCTGAGGAGGGTCTGAGGACAGAGGAGGGTCTGAGGACAGAGGAGGGTCTGAGGACAGGGGAGGGTCTGAGGACAGGGGAGGGTCTGAGGACAGGGGAGGGTCTGAGGACAGAGGAGGGTCTGAGGACAGGGGAGGGTCTGAGGACAGAGGAGGGTCTGAGGAGGGTCTGAGGACAGAGGAGGGTCTGAGGACAGAGGAGGGTCTGAGGACAGGGAGGGTCTGAGGACAGAGGAGGGTCTGAGGACAGAGGAGGGTCTGAGGACAGAGGAGGGTCTGAGGACAGAGGAGGGTCTGAGGAGGGTCTGAGGACAGAGGAGGGTCTGAGGACAGAGGAGGGTCTGAGGAAAGAGGAAGGTCTGAGGACAGGGGAGGGTCTGAGGACAGAGGAGGGTCTGAGGACAGAGGAGGGTCTGAGGACAGAGGAGGGTCTGAGGACAGGGGAGGGTCTGAGGACAGAGGAGGGTCTGAGGACAGAGGAGGGTCTGAGGACAGAGGAGGGTCTGAGGACAGAGGAGGGTCTGAGGACAGAGGAGGGTCTGAGGACAGGGGAGGTCTGAGGACAGAGGAGGGTCTGAGGACAGAGGAGGGTCTGAGGACAGAGGAGGGTCTGAGGAGGGTCTGAGGACAGAGGAGGGTCTGAGGACAGAGGAGGGTCTGAGGACAGGGGGAGGCTCGTGTTTTGTTTTATTCTCACATGTTTCACTTTATTTTTAGTCTGTTTTATCTCCAAACTTCAAAATGCTGCGACGTCTTTACATATTTAACACTTTTCACTTTAGTTTTTGATGCTCTCCTCCCTTCGCTCTCGGTGCTAAGTCACTGCCCCTTCAGAGCACTATCACGTTATAATCAGCAGTTTACAAAACACATAAGAAGCACATCAGGTTTGTGAAGTCGTAGTGCGTTACTTTTTTGTATATTTGTGGAGTCGGGTGACGTTGGCTCGTGTTGCCGTGGACACCGCCATCGTCATTTGCGTTGTATTAACACCTCCCAGACAAAGGGGGCAGTGTTCACGTGTTAGTTACATGAGTGTAGAACTTTTTACACAGATCAACACGACTTTATATCAGATTTTAGCGGCAAAACTTTTCCCGAATTCGCCTTTGAAAATAAAGTATTTCAGCTTATTATAACCGAACGCATCAACAAACCGTCTCAACTTTTATCGATTTGCAGATGTTGTACAAATGTTACGCAGAAATAAATCTTTTAAGGACATTCCTGAAGCTTTTACCTCCACATTCTCCGTTTATTGGAGGAGCTTTCACAGTTACTTAAAGCAGGACCAAAACGTGTTTAGTGTTAATTAGACGATTAAAGATGTTGAGTAGTTTTCATGGCGCAGGCCTCAGGTTTTAACCTTCACACTGGAACCATCACTTTAAAGTCACATCTGCTTCAGCCAAAAACAGAGAAAACAGAGTCAAATGTCAAATATAGTGACGACATGTGATAATTTACATAATGAGACAGTTTGTTTATGTGAGACGTTAACAACTAAATAAATAAATGAAGATGAGCACAGTTCAGATTTGCAGATTTGCTGTTTCCAGTCAGAGTTGATCTTCTCAGAGAAAGTCCTGGTTTCCTGCTCTGAAGTGTCCTCGTTTATGACCCGTGGCCCCTGAGGACCAGACTCTCTGGTGTGTGGTCGTCTGGAGTAAATCTGGACCTGGTCTGGACCTGGTCTGGATCTGGTCTGGACTTAAAAATCACTGAGTTAAATGAAACAGAACTGAGGCTTGTACCAGGGCCACGGAGCCGATACGTCACCCCTGAAGTGAGGAAAACACGAGGAGTGTGACGACTTTTTACTCTGGCACGAAAACATCAAAATGACTGAGTGAATATTTATATTTCTGACCTGTATCATTTACGATTTAAACACTTTATTCTGCTTTAGCTTTGTGCTAAATCTGGTGCAGCCAACTTTTTAATGTAACTGCACATTGTCCTTCAAATAAATAAACTAAACTAAACTAAACTAAACTAAACTAAACTAAACTAAACTAAACTAAACTAAACTAAACTAAACTAAACTAAACTAAACTAAACTAAACTAAACTAAACTAAACTAAACTAAACTAAACTAAACTCCTGCACCACGATCAGAGGCTCAGTGTCGTTCACATGTTTCACAGGTCGATTTCTGCACCAACATTTTCTCCGACACTTTTACACTTAGACAAGGTGAAGTGTCTTGCTCAAGGACAGAGCAGTGGACCTGGGATTGAACCACCAGCCCTCCACACCACGCCGCCTCCTCGTGTCGTGCTCCGTCACTGCTGAATCCTGTGGTACATTACAGCCAAAGTAACGACATTTCCACAGAAACGAGCAGGAAGACGCCTCCATCGTGTCCAGTGAGAGTCGGGTTTGTGGAGATGCGAGCCTGATAAACTCTGAGGTGACGGGGCCCCTCCTGCACTGGCCCCTGGGTAAACAGCCCCCTTCACCCCCTCAGTCTGACGCCCCTGCAGTAAATATGTGTTTTTAAAGTTTTTCTGTGCAATAAACTCAATGAAAATGAAGAAAAAAACACTTTACACTGTTACTTTAGTATTTTTTTTGGCTAAACATTACGCAGTGTGGCTTTAGCTCAAACACATCGTTTTGCTCACAGTTTGTGCCTCAGACGAGCTCCACAAACATCTGTCGAGTCTGGTCTTGCCGGATTTAATCATAGTAATTGTGGAATGACAAACTTTCATTACAAGTGTCTTAAAGCTGCATGTTCTTCTGTCTCTGATCTGCTCGTTTCACAAACAGACCTGGAGGTGTGTCGTTTCATTCTCACATGTTTCAGTTCTTCTCTCAAACTCAAAACACTCTGTTCCACCTCGTGATGTCATCGTGTGATACAGGAAGTGCTCCTCTGTGTTTTTAAACTCCACACACCTGCATTTCTAGAATCATTTGGATCATTTCAGACGATCTGGAACAGTCACTTATCTCGACTGAACTAAAGGTACAAAAAGTGGTTGTTCACAAAAAACTACCACTTGATGACATCACAAGGTGGAACAGAGCGTTTTGAGCTTTGGAGATGTGACAGACTCATAATAAAGTGTGACTCAAACATGTGAATGAAACAAACACGACTCCAGGTCTGTTTTTGAGGAACATTAGAACATGGATTAAAGCTACAAGAGTCTATTTTATTTATTTTAACACAGGAGCTTTAATTAAAACAAATGTCTTTTTCTAAGTTAGTTAAGGCAGGGACTGGTATTTCTGTTTAGTTTTATTTTGTTATAATATTAATATTTTACTTATTTATGTATTTATTTTACTGTTTTTTTTGTTTGTTTGTTTTGTTTTATTTTGTTTTGGTATATTTTATTTTATTATTTTGTTTTGTTTTATTTTATTTTTATATTTTATTTACTTTTTATTATTATTATTATTATTAGAAGTAGTAGTATTTTTTATTAATTATTATTATTATTATTATTATTATTATTATTATTATTTTTTTTTATTATTTTATTTATTTTATTTCATACTGCATCAAATACTCAACAGTTTCCCAGTCGATCTGGAATTGTCAAACTTCTACTGAACTAAAGGTAAAAGAGTTTACATGAGAGCTACCACTTGATGACATCACAAGGTGGAACGGAGCATCTGGAGCTTTGTAGATGTGACAGATTAATAATAAAGTGTGACTCAAACATGAATGAAACAAAACTCCAGGTGTGTTTTTGAGGAGGAAACATTAGAACATGGATTAAACCTCAGAGTCATGTTTGTGTGATTTAGGACGTATAAGGTGACTCTTAAAACATGTTCTCCTTAAACTTTAGAAATCGTCACTTGCAGCATAAACTCGGGGTTTTCCTCGGCTCTAAACTCCCTCACGTCACACACCTGCCGCTTCGTAAAACCGCTGCTGTTTTGTGGTTTTGCAGCTCTTTGAAGCGAGTGAAGACACGAGGAGCTCTGGAAAAACGCCTTTAAAAAAAACACTTTCTGAGCTGAAGTTCTTTATTGTTTAGCCCTGAACAGTTCACCACATTAAGAGAGTTTTACGACATGTTTTACAAATGTTTGTCTTGTAAAGAGGAAGTCAGGACGCGCTGGGCAGACTGGGGTTTGACACTTTCTAAAAACAAAAGTGACGTTTGTCGTGTTCCTCCCGACGATCTGCAGGAACACGAGGCCTTCAAATCCTTCAGACTCTTTACTCGCACGAGCGGGACGGGCCCAACGACACGACAAACCGAACTTTAAACCAGGGCCTGGGACTGTGTACAGAGGGAGTTACTGTAGTACTTACAGATACATACAGTATCACTAACAGCAGCACTACTTAAGCACAGTGGTACTTGTACTTCACTCTCGTGTCACAGTTGTGTCTGTTGAGGGAAAGTGGTGGTGTTATTGAGGTTAGAAAACATATCTGATACATGAATAAAGCCAGACATTATGGTACTTTAGTAATTACTGGTACTTTTCGCAGTTCTTACTGTTTGTTACTTTTCATCCCTCCCTGAACCTTCACCTGGTGAAGGGTTTGAGCCCGAATGATCCTGGGAGCTGTGTTGTCAGGAGCTTCATGTCCCTGGTCACTCATGGCAAACAGGTCCAGGGGGACGGGTCAGACTATCGATGGTTCAGAAGCCTTTCATGGACAGTAGAAGATCAAGGCCTGTTACGTTGCCCGGACTGGTGTTGGCCCCACGCTGGAGCCAGGCCTGGGGCAGGTGCTCACCAGCGAGCGCCTGGTGGCCAGACCTTTCCCCACAAGGCCCGGCCGGGCTCAGCCCGAAGGAGCGACGTGGGGCTGTCCTCCCGTGGCCCCACCACCTGCGGGAGGAACCATGAAGGCTGGTGCAGAGTGACCTGGGCAGGGCCTTGACGACCGGATCTCCAGACATGGAGACTGGCTCTGGGGACATAGAATGTCACCTCACTGGGGGGAAGGAGCCTGAGCTTGTGCGGGAGGTTGAGCGTTACCGACTAGATATAGTCGGCCTCACCTCCATGAACAGTTTGGGCTCTGGAACCCAACTCCTTGAGAGGGGCTGGACTCTCCATTTCTCTGGCGTTGCTGAAGAAGGAGTCCTATCGAGCCTTGTGGGCTTGTGGACTCCTGAAGCAGCTGACGAGTACCGGCGGGTACGAGGGACGAGGTCCATCCCAAGTATCTTAAGTCTCTGGATGTTGTGGGTCTTGGCTGACACGTCTCTACAACATCGCGTGGCGGTCGGGGACAGTACCTCTGGACTGACAGACCGGGGTGGTGGTCCCTCTGTATAAAAAGGGGGACCGGAGGGTGTGTTCCAATTACAGGGGAATCACACTCCTCAGATTTCACAGTAAGGTCTATTCCAGGGACTGGAGAGGAGAGTCCGACCGATAGTTGAACCTCGGATCCAGGAGGAGCAGTGTGGTTTTCGTCCTGGTCGTGGAACACTGGACCAGCTCTACACTCTCCATCAGGTCCTCGAGGCTCATGGGAGTTTGCCACAGTCCACATGTGTTTTGTGGATCTGGAGAAGGCACCGTGTCCCTCGTGGTGTCCTTTGGGGGGTGCTCTGGGAGTACGGGGTCTGGGGTCCTTTGCTCAGGTCTGTCTGGTCCCTGTATGACTGGAGCAGGAGCTGTGTTCTCTGCAGTGACTCAGACTTGTTCCTGGTGCATGTTGGATCCACCAGGGCTGCCCTTTGTCACCGGTTCTGTTCATTATATTTATGGACAGAATTTCTAGGCGCAGTCAGGGGCTGGAGGGGGTCTGGTTCAGGGGCTGGAGGGGGTCTGGTTCAGGGGCCGGAGGGGGTCTGGTTCAGGGGCTGGAGGGGGTCTGGTTCAGGGGCTGGAGGGGGTCTGGTTCAGGGGCTGGAGGGGGTCTGGTTCAGGGGCTGGAGGGGGTCTGGTTCAGGGGCTGGAGGGGTCTGGTTCAGGGGCTGGAGGGGGTCTGGTTCAGGAACCACAGGATCTCATCTCTGCTGTTTGCAGATGATGTTTGTCCTGATGCTTCTTCGAGCCAGGACCTGCAGCACTGGGGCGGTTTGCAGCGGAGTGTGAAGCGGCTGGGATGAGACACTTCACTTCAGATCGAGAGGATCTGTTTTCTCCTCTTTTGACCCTGTTTTCTCCTCCTTTGACCCTGTTTTCTCCTCCTTTGACCCTGTTTTCTCCTCGTTTGACCCTGTTTTCTCCTCCTTTGACCCTGTTTTCTCCTCGTTTGACCCTGTTTTCTCCTCGTTTGACCCGTTTCCTCCTTGTCGTTCATCCTCGTCTCTCTGTTACAGCTCAGTGTGGCTCAGTTTCTCGACACTAAACTTGATTGTTTGTGCTTTATTTGTGTTTAATCTGAGGACACGTCTTACTCTCGTTCTCGAGCACAAAGGAGCCTTTGTAACGGCTCGATTCTCTGACGGAGCAGCTTTATTATTGTTACAGGGACTTTAGAACTTCACATTTAGAAAGAAAAAGAAAATCCCTTTGGTTCCTGGCGTCTCTTGGGTTTTGTTTTTTTGCTCAGATTCAGGGAGACTCACGTCTTCTGTGTCATAATCTGCAGTAAATAAATGACAGAACGCAGGATGGTCAAACCCTGTGAGAAGAACACCACTGCCGTCGTTTCCATGGGCAAGACACTTGTCAGGAGCGTTCTTGGCTCCAGAGTGACCTGGTGGTTTGGATTAACCTCGACACGTCTCTTTGGACGTTTGGACGTAGAATGATAAAGATGGTTCGTACAAATGAGGATAAAATCATGTCTATAAAGTGTTTCACGTGAAATAATCGTCTGTTTGAAAACTTCCAGACTTAAATCTGTGGATGATGTTCCTGTCGGACCAGGGGCGTCACACTGGGGGGTCAAAGGTGCTGTTCACGAGGGGCCAGGGGCGGCGAGGGGCCCGGGGCGGCGAGGGGCCCGGGGCGGCGAGGGGCCCGGGGCGGCAAGGGGCCCGGGGCGGCGAGGGGCCCGGGGCGGCGAGGGGCCCGGGGCAGTGAGGGGCCCGGGGCAGCGAGGGGCCCGGGGTGGCGAGGGGCCCTTCATCACGTCTGTAACATTTGTGATGATTTTGTACCAGAATGTGCCGCTACATTGTGTCGAAAATGGGACTAAACCAAAGTGGAGCTAAATTCGGACTCGCTCAGAGGAGGTAAACTGCTAATTGTTTTTTAAATTCTAAACAAATGAGACGAGGCGGATTTGAGAGGCACAGTCGGGTTTTTGGGACATTAACCGAAATGTGTTTGTGGTGAAGTTTAAAATAGTGAGTAAAAGTCAGACTGTGGTTCAGAATCACACTGAGAGTCTGTGGGGACACGAGGGACACGAGGGACACGAGGGACATGAGGGACACGAGGGACACGAGGGACATGAGGGACACGAGGGACACGAGGGACAGAAGGACAGGAGTCTGCGGGGACACGAGGGACACGAGGGACAGGAGTCTGCAGGGGACACGAGGGACAGGAGTCTGCAGGGGCACGAGGGACAGGAGTCTGCAGGGGCACGAGGGACAGGAGGGACAGGAGGGACAGGAGGGACAGAAGGACAGGACAGGAGTCTGCAGGGACACGAGGGGCACGAGGGACAGGAGGGACAGGAGGGACACGAGGGAGAGAAGGACAGGACATGAGGGACAGAAGAAGAGGACAGGAGTCTGCAGGGACACGAGGGACACGAGGGACACGAGGGACACGAGGGACAGAAGAAGAGGACAGGAGTCTGCAGGGACACGAGGGACAGGAGGGACACAGGAGGGACAGGAGGGACAGGAGGGACAGAAGGACAGGACAGGAGTCTATGGGGACACGAGGGACACGGGGGACACGAGTGGACACGAGGGACACGAGGGACAGAAGAAGAGGACAGGAGGGACACGAGGGACACGAGGGACAGGAGTCTGTGGGGACACGAGGGACACGAGGGACACGAGGGACACGAGGGACACGAGGGACAGGAGTCTGTGGGGACACGAGGGACACGAGGGACACGAGGGACAGGACAGGAGTCTGCGGGGACAGTTTTTCTGACTTTTAATGAGCAGCTTTAGTCTCTGCTCCTCTGATCAAACTAAAGAAACACTTAAACTTCACACAGTGATGGTTTAAACTCACTTAATGTGTTTATTCTGTGTTTGTTTTGTATTTTTACTCCTCGAGACAAAATGATTTTATCACGACCTGCAGCTGATCAGAAAGTAAAAAAGTGGAATTAAAATATGATGTTTTTATGAACTAACCCTCCAGCGTAAAGGAAAACTTGTGGCTCAGCTGGTAGAGCGTTTGCCCACTGACCTGAAGGTTGATGGTTCGAGTCTTTGGTGTGATTCCAGGTCCGACAGATGAATGCTGGTGTTTGTGTCCTTGAGCAAGACACTTACCCCACCTCGCTCAGTGTGGATGTGTGAGGTTCTGTGATGGAAAGAGCCTTAAAGGTGGAAATGTGCTATATAAAAAAATCTAAATGTATTTACCATTGAGGTGCCTCACAACATATTTATTTATTTTTAATTTATTTTATTTATTTATTTAATTAATATATTTATTTTTATTTATGTATTTATTTATTTTTATTCATTAAATTAATTTTTTAAATATTAATTTTATTTATCTATTTATTTACACACAGCGAGGGAAAGGCCCCGGCTGGACAGGTGGAGACAGGTGGAGACAGGTGGAGACTGTCCGTAGAGCCCCCAGAACCTCTGAAGCTCACGGAGACTCCACCCTGCACCTCCACCACCACCACCACCGACCTCTGCACCGACTCAGACCTCAC
Source organism: Periophthalmus modestus (assembly GCA_019594935.1). Classification (NCBI taxonomy): domain Eukaryota; kingdom Metazoa; phylum Chordata; class Actinopteri; order Gobiiformes; family Gobiidae; genus Periophthalmus; species Periophthalmus modestus. The sequence continues at coordinate 376,711 of JAIEZT010001243.1, forward strand.
CCCACAGTCTCCTCCAGCCCTGTGCAGTTCTCAGATCCATCAGCTTTGTGAGCCCTGCTGCCAGGAGGAGGAGAAGAAGAAGAAGAAGAGAAGTAGAAGTAAGTAGAAGAAGAAGAAGAAGAAGAAGAAGAAGAAGAAGAAGAAAGAAGAAGAAGAGAAGAAAGAAGAGTAGAAGATAGAAGAAAGAAGTAAAGAAGAAGAAGTAGAAGAAGTAGAAGTAGAAGAAAGAAGAAGAAGAAGAAGAAGAAGAAGAAGAAGAAGAAGAAGAAGAAGAAGAAGAAGAAGAAGAAGAAGAGAAGAGAAGAGAAGAAGAAGAAGAGAAGAAGAAGAAGAAGAAGAAGAAGAAGAAGTAGAAGAAGAAAAGATGAAGAAGAAGAAGAAGAAAAGTAGTAAGAAGAAGAAGAAGAAGAAGAAGAAGAAGAAGAAGAAGAAGTAGAAGAAGAAGAAGAAGAAGAAGAAGAAGAAGAAGAAGTAGAAGAAGAAGAAGAAGAAGTAGAAGTAGAAGAAGTAGAAGAGAAAAAAGAAGAAGAAGAAGAAAAGAAGAAGAAGAAGAAGAAGAAGAAGAAGAGAAGAAGAAGAAGAAGAAGAAGAAGTAGAAGTAGAAGAAGAAGAAGAAGAAGAAGTACAAGAAGAAGAAGAAGAAGAAGAAGAACAGCAGCACCTCCACCTCAGACTGAGTTTTGCTCCTTTCATCGTCTCTGACTGGATGAGCTCAGCTCTTCAGCTCCGTTTACATCCAACATTATTCAAAGTGACCTCAAACCAAACTGTGCACATTTATTCAGTGAAGCTGGTAAAATAAAGATCTATGTTTAATTTATTAACAGTGAAAACAAACTGGATAAACACAAATGTAAAATATTTGACACTATGTCACACTGGTCTGACCCAGAACCTTCTGCAGATGCTCCTGCTCCTCGGGGACTGTTTTATTGTAACACCGACGGCCGACACATGGGGGAGTTAAAATATCAAACAATACAACGATACACAAACTTTCATCAGTGAAACATTTGAAACTTCCTTGTGTGTCGTCCTTCTCACGAGGCCTCGGGGACACACACGTTTTAGATTTATGTGCATCTGTATAAATGTTTTTATGTGGAGCATCGTTAGTGACTTTTAATGAGCAGATTTAGTCAGACTCTAAAGGAAAACACTTTAACTTTACACAGTGATCGTTTAAAACTACAAAACTCATCAGTGGGATTATCAGAGTCGTTACTCCTGCTGTGTCACAGGTTTCCTGAAGGCGACGCTCTGATTGAGACGAACCTCTGATCGTCTGAAACATCTGCTTTACATCTTTGACTCAGCAAATATCACGACCACAAGAACCGAGCTTTACACGACCCTGAGACGAGCGGGACCCGGAGTCGTCGCGCGAGGCCACAGCAGCGAGGTTCAGACACGAAACACGAACAAAGAACAACATATTTTCTTTGGTAATGCCTCCAGTGTGTGAGCGGTCGAGAGGCGGTCGAGAGGCGGTCGAGAGGCGGTCGAGAGGCGGTCGAGAGGCGGTCGAGAGGCGGTCGAGAGGCGGTCGAGAGGCGGTCGAGAGGCGGTCGAGAGGCGGTCGAGAGGCGGTCGAGAGGCGGTCCTGCGGTGGCGCTGGTCTCCGAGGGGTTTCTGGAGGCTGCTCACATTTGCATAAATTATACATCGAATCAGTGGAAGCTCCAGGCGAAAAGGCTCCATGAAACCATGAGAAATGATGTTTTATATCTGACAGAAGCTGCAAAACCGCAGAAGCATCTCCGAGCTTCTATCTGCTCTGGGACGGCAGCAACGTGATCCGGGTGTTTCCAGAGAAATCCATGACTCAGAGTTTTAGATCCATGTGATGTGGAGGTTTATGCAGAGGATTAAATTATAAGACTGAACATGGAATTACACTGATTAACCTGAGATGGAGACACGCCCTGAGTCAAACTGGTGCTTCAAATACAGAAATACAACCAATACAGAAATACAACCAATACAGAAATACAACCAATACAGAAATACAACCAATACAGAAATACAACCAAATACAGAAATACAACCAATACAGAAATACAACCAATACAGAAAATACAACCCATCCAGTCCAGATACGAAACTCTGTGGATACGAAGGAAACGACTCGATGATAATAAAAAAAACAAATTAAAACACTCTTTCTTTAGACGGTAGAGTGGGATTTCTACATTAAATAGACGTTTATATTTCACTAAGGGACTGTAGATAACTAAAAAAAAAAATCGAAATAAACTCAAAATAACTAAAAACAACAAAAAAAAACAAAAAACTCAAAACAAAAAATAAAAATAACAAAGAAAATCTAAACAAACTCAAAAAAACTTAAAAAAAAAAACAAGCTCAAAATAACAAAAAATAAACTAAAAATAACAACAAAATAAATAAAAATAACAAAAAACAAACTTTAAAAATCTAAATCAAAAATCTAAATCTAAATCAAAATAACTTTAAAAAAAACCCCTCAAAATAACAAAAAATAAACTATAAATAACAAAAAAAAAAAAAAAAAAAAAAAAAAAAAAACTAATCTAAAAATAACAACAAAAAACAAACAAAACTAAATAATAAATAATAAATTATAAAAAAATGAAAAAAATAAATAAATAAAAAAAACCCGACAAAGCACCTACGAAGGTTTGACCTTTGAGAGAGTTTAAACAAGAGAGAAATGTGAGAAAATGTTAATGTGTGAGAAAAGTGTATAAAGTGTGAGGTGAGGGGTTTGACACAAGAAACAGAAAATAATGTAAAAAATAAATCTGATTTCACTTATTGTGGGTTATTTTTCGAACGTGACGAGATAAGTGTCTGTGTGTGATCCTCAGTGTCCAGGAGGTTCATCGTGATGTTCACACTCAACATCGTTCTAAACATGTTCAGGAAAAGTTCATTTCTGTCCCGTGAATGTGACTCTTTTAGCATCGATACTAGTTTGAAAATCTGATTTCCAACACTTTTGTCAAACTTAATCAAGAGACACAAAAGTTCAGATCCATTTATAAACTCTTCAAACTGAACCTGCTCAGACATTGGACTCACAGCCTTCCCCCTCCCTAGACACTTCCTCTCGGAGAATACTGAAACCTTCAAAGAAAAACCACTCAGGAAAAGTGAACTGACTCGGAATAACAGATGTCATATTTCGAATTTCAAACCATCCAAAATGAAATGTGTCTAATCCATCAAACTTATTTAAACAGACTTTTAGACGAGTGCGATATTTTGTTCTTTCTCATTCAGATCCGTCTTTCCGAGCCACATCAAAGCCGAGCGTGAGCAGTGATGTTCGTCGGTGCAGATTTACGGCGTACACGGCCGCTCTGACATTTGGGACGTGCATCTTCTTCAAAGCTGAGCATAAATCTGTGTCAAAACTACAGAGGCGTTTTTACCCTGGACGGTCACGGTCCGACATGCTGAAAAGACGATATAAATCACATTTACTTTGTGCTGAGATGATAAAAAGCAACAGGGAAGCGGGTAAAACGAGATGTGTTGTAATCCCGGTTTGGAGATCGCGGCTACCGTCTGGAACGATGAGGTCATACGAGATGTTTCAGCGGTGACTCGTCCTGTCGCTGTGATTTATGTTTAATGAATCAAACTGAACATGTAGTGACCAGAGACTGAAGACGAGGACGGAGCGAGCGCGACATCAACCACCGTCACACGAAGAGAATCGAGGGTAGAGCGTCATAGCAACCAAAGAGCCAATCAGGAGCCAGGCTGGTGAAGGTAACGCCCCCCTCAAAACGCTTGTTAACGCGAGAGCAACCTCAGGGAGAGAAGACCGTGATTAATGTTCGCGATTTTTACAAACAAAATAACAAAATGAAAACTCCAGGATCATGTAGAGCGAGTTAACACGATGGAGAATCCACGGCGTCACATTCGCCGCAGGTAATTGCTGCTAACAAAAACAAAAAAAAGTCAAATTTAACTTCAAAAGCCCAGAGTGCCACTTCTGGCCCCTGCATAGAGACACCTAGTGGTTGAATATTGAACTAAAAGGAGGCAGAGTGACAGTGACAAGATGGAAAACTACAAACAAAACCGTCTTTTCAGCACCAGCGGACGGGAAAATGATGTGTTGTTCTTTGTTAATCTTTTTAGTAACAGCTTGCAGAAGAAGTACGTTTTTTATTCTTCTTGTGTAAATTAGCAAGCCCAGTGGGTCAAATTTGGCCCTGATTCTAAATTAGGGAATAAATGGTTAAAATTGAAAGTGTTCAGTGAACTTATGCAGTGATTTAATGCAATGTTCATCATTTTCCAAAGAAGAAAAGAGTTCTTGGGTGACCATTTTTCATGATCACTTCCGATTTGAAACGAGGCGGCTAACAGGCGGCTAACAGATGGCTAACAGGCGGCTAACAGGCGGCTAACAGATGGCTAACAGGCGGCTAACAGGCGGCTAACAGATGGCTAACAGGCGGCTAACAGGCGGCTAACAGATGGCTAACAGGCGGCTAACAGGCGGCTAACAGATGGCTAACAGGCGGCTAACAGATGGCTAACAGGCGGCTAACAGATGGCAAACGGGCGGCTAACAGATGGCAAACGGGCGGCTAAGAGGCGGCTAACAGATGGCTAACAGGCGGCTAACAGGCGGCTAACAGATGGCTAACAGGCGGCTAACAGATGGCTAACAGGCGGCTAACAGATGGCAAACGGGCGGCTAACAGGCGGCTAACAGATGGCTAACAGGCGGCTAACAGGCGGCTAACAGGTGGCTAATAGATGGCTAACAGATGGCTAACAGGCGGCTAACAGGTGGCTAACAGATGGCTAACAGGCGGCTAACAGGCGGCTAACAGGTTAGCAATGTGGTGGCTAACAGGCGGCTAACAGGCGGCTAACAGGTTAGCGATGTCCATTTAAATATACACTCTATGGTAGTTGCACTGGTCTGCAAGTCTCTCATGGTCACAAGAAAATTTACATTGAGCATTTGACTTTCAGATGTGCTGGGAAATAAACACACGCATGGTTTCACTTTCACTTTCAAACAATAAAACAATAAAACAATAAAACAATAAAACAATAAAACAACACTGTCTGTGCTGGAGACTTAGTTTATCGTCACTGCTGATCTGAAAACTGAGTAAATCCAAACACTTGTCTAATATTGACCCGGCTGTTTCTTACCTCGTGCAGTTGAATGCCTCTCCTCGTCTAATGTAGTCTGCTGTGTGCAGACTGAGAATCAGAACAACATCGATATCCTCAGTAAAAGTTTCGTGTTTGTGGTGTTTTTGACTCAAACGAGCTCAAAGATCACGTGAAAACTCATTATATGAACCTTTGAGAAAACTGATCGTCATAAAACAGAAAACAACAGAGAAAATGAGCCAAAAAGGTTTATTCAAGCAAACTAACAGAGTGTGAGTATAAATCCACCCACTTTAACCGCTCCAAAGCCCAGATAAATGGAGTGGACGGTTACTTCATGAAATCAACTCTAAATGTGTCGTGTTTCTGAGGAGGACGGATCTGAAGGTGCAGTTTGTTCTTTTTCTGGTAGATTGTCTTTTATCTTCCTGTTTATCTCCAGTTTTTGTTTTGTTTCGAATGTTCCACAGATTAAACTTATCCAGCTCCAAGGAGACAAGGAGATGACGCCTCAAGGACAAGTTACAGGTCAGATCTGCGGAGATGTGACCTCAGCACCACATGTTTTTGAAGCTTCAGAGCAGCGTAAAACACGGCACTGAATCATCTAAAAGTGACAAGTTTAACCCTGTGGCGTCAAGTGGAATCGCTGCCGATTGTGAACTTTCTGCTCCAGTACCTCCACAACCAGCCGTGCTTCATGTAAATTCAAACATATACAAATAAAATGTATAAATAAATAAGAAAAATATTAAAATAAAACAAAAGAAAATTATAAAATAAATAAGTAAGTAATTTATTAAAATAAAACAAAACAAAATAAGAAAATAAGTAACATATTTAAATAAAAACAAATCAGAATAATAAAATAAATAAATAAGTAAAACATTAAAATAAACTACAGTAAAATAAAACAAAACAAAATAATAAAATGAATAAATAAATAAAATATTAAAATAAAACAAAACAAAAATAATAAAATAAGTAAAATATTAAAAGAAAATACAATAAAATAAAACAAAACAAAATAATAAAATGAAATATAACAATACAAAATAAAACAAAACATAAATACCAGTGCTGGCCCCAATCTTAGAAAAAGATCACATTTGTTTTAATTAAAGGCCCTACTTTAAGTAAACTTGACTCTTGCAGCTTTAATCCATGTTTTAACACTGTTTCCTCCTCAAAAACAGACCTGAGTCGTGTTTGTTTCATTCACATGTTTGAGTCACACTTTATTATGAGTCTGTCACATCTCCACAGCTCAAATCGCTCTGTTCCACCTTGTGATGTCATAAAATGACTCTTTTTACCTTTAGTTCAGTGGCAGATTAACAACTCCAGGAGCTGAAATGATCCAAATGATTCTAGTGAAGGTGTGTGGAGTTTAAAAACACAGTGGAGCACTTCCTGTATCACCACATGATGATGTTTTCTGTCTGAGAGACGTCTCCTAAATCTGCAGAGTTTGTGTTTTAACTCCTTTAGTGTAACTCTGCAAACAATCGAGCTTCACATAAACAGCGTCTCACAGCAGAGACACGAGGCTCTTTAAATATGTCACTGTCTCTTTAAATATGTCACTGTCTCTTTAAATATGTCACTGTCTCTTTAAATATGTCACTGTCGTCATGGTGATGTGCTTATGTCGTCGCCCTCGGAGTCGACCAATCAGAGCGCAGGAATAAGGCTGGATGTGTAAAATGCAGGAAGTTGTGTGAAAAAAAGGCCAAAGTACACGCTGATACTTCCTTTAACTCCCTTGATTTTTAAGTGTAGGTGAGTTTTTGGTCTATAATGTGCTCAGTCCTCACAGGGTTAATGCCGTTTACTGTGGAACATTCAGGATCATCTCCATGGAGACGCATCTAAAACCATAAAAGTTACATTTAAAGAGCAGGTATAACACTTTTACGAGGTGTTAACTGTAACATAAAACACATTTAGATCTCCACGTTACATTTTTATTGTTTTGAAAATGCTAAATTTGGTCAAAAAACAACAAAGCGACACAATCAGCTGCATCACACCAGGTTTGTGAAGTCGTAGTGTATTTAGCGTGCAGTCGTGTGTCGTGTTTTTGTAGATTTATGGAGAGAATTGTCGTGTGGGAGCATGAGTTATGTAAGTGTGTGGGCGGAGCATTGGACAGAATCTTACAGCTAATAGTAAGAAGGGTTTGAAAAGGGTCCGGGAGAGATCTCTAGATTACTCAGACACGTGTACGACATGTAAAACCTCGTGTTTCAGACATCAGCGTTATAACATTTTACACAGCTCTTTTCCACCTTCAAGGCTCAAACGCTCACACCAGAGCACACACACACGGAGGACGAGGCGGGTTAAGGGTTAAGTGTCTTGCCCAAGGACACGACGACAGCCTTCATCTGTGGGAGCTGGAATCGCACCGTCAACCTTCAGATCAGCAGACAAACGCTCTACCGACTGAGCCACTGTGGTCCTCCTGAGGTGATTTCATCTTCTGTGAGTTGTTAAATGACACGTCTGAATTACTCATAGTTTAATCGACTCTTTTCTTTCATCAACGAGAAGCAACAAAAAACTGGATTTCGGTGACGGCGCTTTGCCCTCGTGTAAAACAAGTCCTCACTGATCCGCCGTGACACTCGATCCTCGGGTTACTCAAAGGCTCGGAGCTGCCGGAGAGGCTCGCTCCCAAGAATGTCAATGAGATCATCTGAAAATCACAGGAGAGGCGCGGGGTGAGTCATCGTGAGCGTCTGGGGAGAGGGGAGGTGTCTGGGGAGAGGGAAGAGTCGAGCGGTGAGGTCAGAGGACGTCCCGAGAGCTGCACGTGATCACTGTCACACAAGTATTCAGGTCACATGAGGCTCTGGGCGTGTTACTGGAGCTGTGGCGACGTTTAACACACAAACGAGGCAGGTTTAGGCTCTGTTCCACCTTGTGATGTCATCGTGTGGTGATACAGGAAGTGCTCCACTGTGTTTTTAAACTCCACCTTCACTAGAATCACTTGGATGATTTCAGCCACTTATCTCGACTGAACTAAAGGTAAAAGAAGTTGTTAACTCGAAAACTTCCACTTGGTGACATCACAAGGTGGAACAGAATCACTTAAAATGACCAAAATTCTTTATCAAAATTACTACATTTGACGCTTTGATAGTTCTAAAAATCTCTGCAAAATACTTTCTTTGTACTCTTTAAGTGCATGAAACAGAAAACGTAAATACTTTTACTTAAGTAGATTTTTTCATGTGATACTTTTACTTTTACTCGAGTACTTCTGCATTTGTACTTTTACTTAAGTAACAAAATGGAGTACTACTTCCACCACTGAAAAAAAGTTACTATGTGATTTTTTTCCCCCCTTGAATAAATAATTTAGTAAAAAATAATAATCTTGATAAATCCAAAAACATGACATTTTATTTTAATTATGACATTATGAGATAAACTAATCTCCCATTTACTAAAGTTAAAGGAGCTGTTCAAAACTACCACTTGATGACATCACAAGGTGGAACAGAGCGTTTTGATCTTTGGAGATGTTACAGACTAATAATAAATGAAACAAAACACGACTCCAGGTCTGTTTTCCAGGAGGAAACGTGGATTCATTATATATTAAACACTTCTGACCCATAAACGTAACATTTATAGAAATTCTCTGAACTTCTTCACCTGGAATGTTCCGCAGTACGTCATTAAACCTGCCCCCGGACGGTACACACGCCTGTTTTCAACGTATTTTCTGTGCAGTATAAATGAAAATAACTGAATAAATGTGAGACGGATGAGCTGAATGACACACTGTAGGTCTACTGCACGTCCTCACTAAAAAGTTGCACAGTGGAGCTTTAGTCACATGTTTAATGGTCACAGGAGACGTCAGAACAGCACGTTTCTCCTCAGAGGTTCAGAGTCTTTTATGTGTGAAGTAAATCATCACCAAATTATAACAGAACAGAACACAGATATGTAATAAGTAAAGTAGATGTGAGTTTACTTCTCTGGAGGAGCTGGAGGAGGTGTCTGGGGAGAGGGGATCTATTTTGATTTTCTAAAATGGTTTTCTCACAGTGGGAAAAAAAAAAAAAAAAGTTTATATTTGCTCCAACTCGGCCTGAGGAGCATAAAGTCACAGTGTCTCAACTTTTTCATCTTTTATTTGAGTTTCTTGGGAACCTGTGACCTGCAACAAAAGTCCTCGTTAAAAAACATACTAAAACACATGTGTCAAACTCGAGGCCTGTGGGCCAAATGTGGCCCGCCATGTCATTGTATGTGGTCCGTGACAAAGTAAATGAAAAGGTCTGACTGTCTTAAAAAATCTGTTTATCAGGAGATACAGTTACACAGACATTTCATCATATCTGTGCAAATCCATGTGCAATATTTGAAACTTGAATAAGTAATAAACATAGAAATGGTTAATTAACAAGATTAAACATTAGTTACATTTATTTTATATGACGTTTGTTACGTTTAATTACATCTGGCCTTTTGAGAGCAAACATTTTGTGGATGTGGCCCTCTGTGAAAATGAGTTTGACGCCCCAGAACTAAAAGAAAGTGACTGGAGCAGTAGAAAGTGTTTGTGCAGTAGTGAAAGTGTTTGTGCAGTAGTGAAAGTGTTTGTGCAGTAGTGAAAGTGTTAGTGCACAGTAGAAAGTGTTTGTGCGCAGTAGAAAGTGTTTGTGCAGTAGTGAAAGTGTTTGTGCAGTAGTGAAAGTGTTAGTGCACAGTAGAAAGTGTTTGTGCACAGTAGAAAGTGTTTGTGCAGTAGTGAAAGTGTTAGTGCAGAGTAGTGAAAGTATTTGTGCAGTAGTGAAAATGTTTGTGCGCAGTAGAAAGTGTTAGTGTGCAGTAGAAAGTGTTTGTGCACAGTAGTGAAAGTGTTTGTGTGCAGTATTTAAAGTATTAGTGCACAGTAGTGAAAGTATTTGTGCGCAGTATTTAAAGTATTAGTGCACAGTAGTGAAAGTATTTGTGCACAGTAGAAAGTGTTTGTGCAGTAGTGAAAGTGTTAGTGTGCAGTAGAAAGTGTTTGTGCAGTAGTGAAAGTGCTTGTTTGAAAGTCTCAGAGGACCGTGGTTCTTTCCTTTCTGCGCCTGTCGGGCTGAATTATCCGCTCTGGAGCACTTCTCTCCCGGTTCACATGTCCGAGCAGCAGCAGTGTGTCTCCGCGGTGGCTCACGGGACTCCCTCCCTCCTCGGTCCTCCCTCCTCCTCGCGTCCTCCCTCCTCGGTCCTCCCTCCTCCTCGGTCCTCCCTCCTCCTCGCGTCCTCCCTCCTCGGTCCTCCCTCCCTCCTCGCGTCCTCCCTCCTCGGTCCTCCCTCTTTTCTCCTCTGCTCTCAGCGCGCTCCCGCAGAAAGGGGCCGGACACAGGACAGTCCTTCTGCGCGTAAACCACGTCAGAGGAGGCTGTGAGTATTTAAACGTTGAATCAAAACGAGGGCAGAGTTTTGTGAGGCGGCACAGCGTTGCCCGGGAGCAGCTGAGGCGGAGGGAGCGTGACCCACAGTCTGTTTGGTTTTACGCACTTTACGCGTTACTCTGGACGTTTACCTCCAGTGTCACCCGCCTGTCTCCATCTGAACGCGACGTAAACGCGACTTAAAGTGAAAATGCCGCAGACTGTGACGCTGGTGGGACCCTCTCCGTGGGGTTTTCGGCTCGTGGGAGGACGGGACTTCAGCACGCCCTTAACCGTGTCCAGGGTAAGTCTCCGCGCAGCTTCATTCATTGAGTCTGGAGGGAAAATGGCACGTTTGACCTGGAGCTGGAGAGACTCGGCCTGATAGTTTCTTTTACGTGTGTGTGGTTTTGTCTGGGTGTTTTGGGGATGTTGGCAGTGACTCTATGAACTTTTACGCACGGACTGAACATAAAGAACCCAAAGTTTACCGTTAAAGCTGAGTTCCAACTGATTGAATCCTGTAAAAGAAGCTTATTCATGAGTTTGTGTGTGTTTTGTGTGTTTTTGAAGATGTTGACAATGACTTTATGAACTTTTACCACAGACTGAACACAAACAAACCCATAGTTTACCATTAAAATCTGTGTTCCAACTGATTGAATCCTATAAATGATGCTTATTTATGGGTCTATCTGACTGTAAATCTTTGCTGAGGGAGTTTCTGAGGGAGATTATACTTTGGGATAGACTGGATCACACTTTCCTCAGCTACAGTAATGAGTGATACAACATATTTGCTGGTAATATTTAGAAAAGTTCAGATAAGTTTGGCTCCACTTTGGGTCTAAATGTCCACACTGTTCAGTTTAAACACAATATTCTGAAGTTTCACGTGGTCTTTTCTCTCCTTTCTAACTCTGGCATGGACCGGTGTCTTCTGCTCTCGGGAAACTTTCCAACATCATAAAATCCCACTTCAAACTGAGTCCTTCACGTTTACAAGTCCATTAGCTCCAGTAAACAGCGTGTCGTGGGGTTCTACGGTGTTAGAAGGTGCGGCCGTCCTCTCGAATCCTCCTGTGAACTTCTCTGGACATTTGAATTTTAAATATATGGGTCAGAAGTCAGAGCTCTGGTTCCAGTTCGCAGTAGCCAATGGTTTACTCTGTCCAGGATAAACACTGGAGGATGGAGGGAGGGAGACGGGGAGAGGGAGACATTTGTTTTTCATTGGAGACGCTGAGGGAATCCAGGTGTTGCTCTGAGCTACAGGCCTCCACCGCTCACCCCACCGGCCTTTAACTACAGACCAGAGGTGTAATTTATGGATTTACGGCTGTGGAGAGTGGGACAGACGCTGGAGGGTCACTAAACGTCCGCTGTGGTGCTCAGGCTGAGGCTAACTGCTCCTCAGACTCGTGACGGAGCAGGGAGCGAGTCCGAGTCGTGTCTGAGCGTTTGTGTGTGTGGACCTGTCTGCTGCTTTGTGTCTGTGACATTTGAGCTTAAAGAAATACCACGGAACTTCTTTGCTTTTCTATGCGGTTTCCATGGAGATGTCATCGCCTCAGACGTTTTGTAGCAGAGAATTAACCTGATTTAATCTTTTTATCGCTCAAATGAACTACCTTGGAAATGATTCTGAGTCTGATCGGGTCTGAGGGGGTCTGAGCGGGTCTGAGGGGGTCTGAGGGGGTCTGAGCGGGTCTGAGGGGTCTGAGGGGGTCTGAGGGGGTCTGAGGGGGTCTGAGCGGGTCTGAGGGGGTCTGAGGGGGTCTGAGGGGGTCTGAGGGGGTCTGAGGGGGTCTGAGCGGGTCTGAGGGGGTCTGAGGGGGTCTGAGGGGGTCTGAGGGGTCTGAGGGGGTCTGAGGGGGTCTGAGGGGGTCTGAGGGGTCTGAGCGGGGTCTGAGCGGGTCTGAGGGGGTCTGAGGGGGTCTGAGGGGGTCTGAGCGGGTCTGAGCGGGTCTGAGCGGGTCTGAGGGGGGTCTGAGGGGGTCTGAGGGGTCTGAGGGGGTCTGAGGGGGTCTGAGCGGGTCTGAGGGGGGGTCTGAGCGGGTCTGAGGGGAGTCTGAGCGGGTCTGATTGGGGGTCTGAGGGGGTCTGAGCGGGTCTGAGGGGGTCTGAGGGGGTCTGAGCGAGTCTGAGGGGGTCTGAGCGGGTCTGAGGGGGTCTGAGCGGGTCTGATTGGGTCTGAGGGGGTCTGATCGGGTCTGAGGGGGTCTGAGCGGGTCTGAGGGGGTCTGAGGGGGTCTGAGGGGGTCTGAGGGGGTCTGAGCGGGTCTGAGGGGGTCTGAGGGGGTCTGAGGGGGTCTGAGCGGGTCTGAGGAGGTCTGAGGGGGTCTGAGGGGGTCTGATGGGGTCGCTTCTCCACAGATCTGACCTGTAACTCGCCCTGGCTGCGTCACCTCGTCGTGATATTTCCTCGGTGGTTCACACAGATGTTTGTTCGAGTTTCGTTCGTGTTTGGTTTGATGTTCAGTCTTGCTCCTCCAGACTCTTCTTCGCTGTTTTTCTTTCTTCTTCGTGTGTCCTTCGCTTCGTCTCTGGTATAAGTTCGAGGTTTGACTCCCGCCTCTTCCCTTCGTGAGGTCAGAGGTCAGAGGTCAGAGGTCAGAGGTCAGAGGTCAGTCATCTGCTGTAATTATCTATGGTTTTGTTTAAATCTGTGGTTATATTTTCTTCGTCTTTAGGTTCATATTTGTGGTTTTCTCTCGTCTTCTGGACCAAACTGAAGCTCACGTTCACACACTTTTATATTATTGTGAAACAGATTAAATGTGATTAGCTCCAAAAGTTCGTGGCTGCAGAAGTCCTCCGCTCACATTTACACGACATTAAAGACGGAGCAGTGTTTCTGGGGGTTGGTTTTTATCTGGACACTTTTCTCTCTGCGTAGTGGGAGATTCTTGGTGATTTTTCTGCAGTAAAAACTTCTGGAGACAGGCCCAGCGTCGCCGGCGCGTTGCCATGGAGATTTAAACCAAATGCCAAACACAAAAAGAAATAGTGGAAATAATTCGTTTGGAAGCTGCTCCTTTGGTGTTTTCATTGTTTTCATTGATTTACGCTCGAAAACGCTGCTGCATTTGATAAACTCACATTTTTCTCTGATTACAACATCCACTGAATTAATTAGAAGTTGCTCTTCAGAGGTAGCCGTAAAAACACTTTACGTTCATTAGCTCAGCGCTGACTTAAATAAAACCAAAAGACGGCTGGGAAAGTGTGAAGGGAAGCAGCTGGAAGACACATTCACGTCTCTGAAACATCCGTCGTAAATACATTCATCAAACTGAAGTTTTGTCTTTGCCGACGTCAGCGACTCTGAAAAACAACAAAAAAAAGCCTTTTGTGCCAAACACAATAATTATTTCACTGAAGGAGCCAATTGTTCTGATTTATGTGTGAATGAGTCAAAATTAGCTTCAGGAAACGGCCCCGGACAGAGATCGTGGACGTGTGATGTAATTTAGAGGCGAGTCTGGAGTTCCACAAGTGACATTTATCACCCGCTGCATTTCTGCTTCAGCCGGAGAGAAACGGAGAGAAACATGGAGAGAAACGGAGAGAAACATGGAGAGAAACGGAGAGAAACATGGAGAGAAACATGGAGAGAAACGGAGAGAAACATGGAGAGAAACACGGAGAGAAACGGAGAGAAACATGGAGAGAAACACGGAGAGAAACGGAGAGAAACATGAGAAACGGAGAGAAACGGAGAGAAACGGAGAGAAACATGGAGAGAAACACGGAGAGAAACACGGAGAGAAACACGGAGAGAAACATGGAGAGAACGGAGAGAAACGGAGAGAAACATGGAGAGAAACGGAGAGAAACATGGAGAGAAACATGGAGAGAAACATGGAGCTCGACACCTCCTCGAAGTGAAGAGCTGGAGTTTGAACTGAAAGTATGAGCAGGACGATCATTCACAAACAGTGATTTTAGCGAAAAAACAGACAAAAAACTAAAGAAAACTCACTGCGCCGTCACCTCCCTGTACTTCACTTTATGTGGATTTAAAGTCCAAACATTATTGAATTAAAGGCTGGTTTTTTTCATCTCCAAAGCTCAAAATGCTCTGTTCCACTCTGTTACTTAAGTAAAAGTACAAATACAGGGGCAAAAGATACTCGAGTAAAAGTAAAAGTATCACATGACAAGTAAAAGTATTTATGTTTTCTGTTTACTGCACTTAAAGAGTAAAAAGAAAGAGATTTTTAGAACTATCAACGTGTCAAATGTAGTAATTTTGATAAAGAATTTTGGTGATTTTAAGTGATTCAGTCCATCTGTTCCAACCTGTTCCACCTTGTGATGTCATCAAGTGGAAGTTTTCAACTGTTTTAACTGAACCTTTAGTTTAGTTTAGTTTAGAGAAAAGTGGCAACTCCACGACTGAAATGATCCAGATGGTTCTACAAATGAAGGTGTGTGGAGTTTAAAAACACAGAGGAGCACTTCCTGTATCACCACATGATGACATCACAAAGTGGAACAGTGTTTTCAGCTTAAATCTGCAGGTTTGTGAGTTAAACATGTGAGAATTAAACAAAAAACACAACTCCAGGTCAGTTTGAGACGAGGAAACGTTAAAACAGATCAGAGAATAGTGTGACATGGGCCTTTAAGAAAAAAAGTGTTTTTAAAAGTCCTGAGCCTCATTTTTCTCCATGTTTTTGAACAAAGTCAGACTCAAACTCCTGAGGTTAAAGTCTGATTATAAACCGCGTCACGTTTGTGCTTAAAGACACGTCGTGTTTAAGTTATTTGTCTGCACCAGATAATCACAGAAAACAGAAGTACTCGAGTACAAACATACACCACGAAGTACGAGGCGTTTAAAGAGTCTGGAGGTTTGTGAAGCAGGTCGAAGACGCAGGACGTTTTGTTTTATACTTTCAGACTCAGATTTTTACATTTGACTTATTTTACTTTTACTTATTATTTTATTTGACATAAATCCAAAACCAGATATGTTCACAAAGACTTAATTTATATTTAATATGATTTTAGTCCAAGTTCAGACGGAGCCGGAGGACGACACAACGCTCCTTTAAACAGTGTAATATGGGCCTTTAAACAGTGTAATATGGGCCTTTAAACAGTGTAATATGGGCCTTTAAACAGTGTGATATGGGCCTTTAAACAGTGTAATATGGGCCCTTTAAACAGTGTAATATGGGCCTTTAAACAGTGTAATATGGGCCCTTTAAACAGTGTAATATGGGCCCTTTAAACAGTGTAATATGGGCCTTTAAACAGTGTAATATGGGCCCTTAAAACAGTGTAATATGGGCCCTTTAAACAGTGTATATGGGCCTTTAAACAGTGTAATATGGGCCTTTAACAGTGTAATATGGGCCTTTAAACAGTGTAATATGGGCCTTTAAACAGTGTAATATGGGCCTTTAAAAACAGTGTGATATGGGCCTTTAAACAGTGTAATATGGGCCTTTAAACAGTGTAATATGGGCCTTTAAACAGTGTAATATGGGCCTTTAAACAGTGTAATATGGGCCTTTAAAAACAGTGTAATATGGGCCCTTTAAACAGTGTAATATGGGCCTTTAAACAGTGTAATATGGGCCTTTAAACAGTGTAATATGGGCCCTTTAAACAGTGTAATATGGGCCTTTAAACAGTGTAATATGGGCCCTTTAAACAGTGTAATATGGGCCTTTAAACAGTGTAATATGGGCCTTTAAACAGTGTAATATGGGCCCTTTAAACAGTGTAATATGGGCCCTTTAAACAGTGTAATATGGGCCTTTAAACAGTGTAATATGGGCCTTTTTAACAGTGTAATATGGGGCCTTTAAACAGTGTAATGTGGGCCTTTAAACAGTGTAATATGGGCCTTTAAACAGTGTAATATGGGCCTTTAAACAGTGTAATATGGGCCTTTAAACAGTGTAATATGGGCCTTTAAAACAGTAATATGGGCCCTTTAAACAGTGTAATATGGGCCCTTTAAACAGTGTAATATGGGCCTTTAAACAGTGTATATATGGGCCCTTTAAACAGTGTAATATGGGCCTTTAAACAGTGTAATGTGGGCCTTTAAACAGTGTAATATGGCCTTTAAAAACAGTGTAATATGGGCCTTTTAACAGTGTAATATGGGCCTTTAAACAGTGTAATATGGCCCTTTAAACAGTGTAATATGGGCCCTTTAAACAGTGTAATATGGCCCTTTAAACAGTGTAATATGGGCCTTTAAACACAGTGTAATATGGGCCTTTAAACAGTGTAATATGGGCCTTTAAACAGTGTAATATGGGCCTTTAAACAGTGTAATATGGGCCTTTAAACAGTGTAATACAGTTAAACAGTGGGGGCCTTTAAACAGTGTAATATGGGCCTTTAAACAGTGTAATATGGGCCTTTAAACAGTGTAATATGGGCCTTTAAACAGTGTAATATGGGCCTTTAAACAGTGTAATATGGGCCTTTAAACAGTGTAATATGGGCCTTTAAACAGTGTAATATGGGCCTTTAACAGTGTAATATGGGCCCTTTAAACAGTGTAATATGGGCCTTTAAACAGTGTAATATGGGCCCTTTAAACAGTGTAATATGGGCCTTTAAACAGTGTAATATGGGCCTTTAAACAGTGTAATATGGGCCTTTAAACAGTGTAAATATGGGCCTTTAAACAGTGTAATATGGGCCCTTTAAACAGTGTAATATGGGCCTTTAAACAGTGTAATATGGCCCTTTAAACAGTGTAATATGGGCCTTTAAACAGTGTAATTGGGCCTTTAAACAGTGTAATATGGGCCTTTAAACAGTGTAATATGGGCCTTTTAAACAGTGTAATATGGCCTTAAAACAGTGTAATATGGGCCTTTAAACAGTGTAATATGGGCCTTTAAACAGTGTAATATGGGCCCTTTAAACAGTGTAATATGGGCCTTTAAACAGTGTAATATGGGCCTTTAAACAGTGTAATATGGGCCTTTAAACAGTGTAATATGGGCCTTTAAACAGTGTAATATGGGCCTTTAAACAGTGTAATATGGGCCTTTAAACAGTGTAATATGGGCCTTTAAACAGTGTAATATGGGCCTTTAAACAGTGTAATATGGGCCCTTTAAACAGTGTAATATGGGCCTTTAAACAGTGTAATATGGGCCTTTAAACACAGTGTAATATGGGCCTTTAAACAGTGTAATATGGGCCCTTTAAACAGTGTAATATGGGCCCTTTAAACAGTGTAATATGGGCCTTTAAACAGTGTAATATGGGCCTTTAAACAGTGTAATATGGGCCTTTAAACAGTGTAATATGGGCCCTTTAAACAGTGTAATATGGGCCCTTTAAACAGTGTAATATGGGCCTTTAAACAGTGTAATATGGGCCTTTAAACAGTGTAATATGGGCCTTTAAACAGTGTAATGTGGGCCTTTAAAACAGTGTAATATGGGCCTTTAAACAGTGTAATATGGGCCTTTAAACAGTGTAATATGGGCCTTTAAACAGTGTAATATGGGCCTTTAAACAGTGTAATATGGGCCTTTAAACAGTGTAATATGGGCCCTTTAAACAGTGTAATATGGGCCTTTAAACAGTGTAATATGGGCCTTTAAACAGTGTAATATGGGCCCTTTAAACAGTGTAATATGGGCCTTTAAACAGTGTAATATGGGCCTTTAAAAACAGTGTAATATGGGCCTTTTAACAGTGTAATATGGGCCTTTAAACAGTGTAATATGGGCCTTTAAACAGTGTAATATGGGCCCTTTAAACAGTGTAATATGGGCCTTTAAACAGTGTAATATGGGCCTTTAAACAGTGTAATATGGGCCTTTAAACAGTGTAATGTGGGCCTTTAAACAGTGTAATATGGGCCTTTAAACAGTGTAATAAACAGTGGGCCTTTAAACAGTGTAATATGGGCCTTTAAAACAGTGTAATATGGGGGCCTTTAAACAGTGTAATATGGGCCTTTAAACAGTGTAATATGGGCCTTTAAACAGTGTAATATGGGCCTTTAAACAGTGTAATATGGGCCTTTAAACAGTGTAATATGGGCCTTTAAACAGTGTAATATGGGCCTTTAAACAGTGTAATATGGGCCTTTAAACAGTGTAATATGGGCCTTTAAACAGTGTAATATGGGCCTTTAAACAGTGTAATGTGGGCCTTTAAACAGTGTAATATGGGCCTTTAAACAGTGTAATATGGGCCTTTAAACAGTGTAATATGGGCCTTTAAACAGTGTAATATGGGCCTTTAAACAGTGTAATATGGGCCCTTTAAACAGTGTAATATGGGCCTTTAAACAGTGTAATATGGGCCTTTAAACAGTGTAATATGGGCCTTTAAACAGTGTAATGTGGGCCTTTAAACAGTGTAATATGGGCCTTTAAACAGTGTAATATGGGCCTTTAAACAGTGTAATATGGGCCTTTAAACAGTGTAATATGGGCCTTTAAACAGTGTAATATGGGCCTTTAAACAGTGTAATATGGGCCTTTAAACAGTGTAATATGGGCCTTTAAACAGTGTAATATGGGCCCTTTAAACAGTGTAATATGGGCCTTTAAAACAGTGTAATATGGGCCTTTAAACAGTGTAATATGGGCCTTTAAACAGTGTAATGTGGGCCTTTAAACAGTGTAATGTGGGCCTTTAAACAGTGTAAAGTGTAATATGGGCCTTTAAACAGTGTAATATGGGCCTTTAAACAGTGTAATATGGGCCTTTAAACAGTGTAATATGGGCCCTTTAAACAGTGTAATATGGCCCTTTAAACAGTGTAATATGGCCCTTTAAACAGTGTAATATGGGCCTTTAAACAGTGTAATATGGGCCCTTTAAACAGTGTAATATGGGCCTTTAAACAGTGTAATATGGCCCTTTAAACAGTGTAATGTGGGCCTTTAAACAGTGTAATGTGGGCCTTTAAACAGTGTAATGTGGCCTTTAAACAGTGTAATGTGGGCCTTTAAAACAGTGTAATGTGGGCCTTTAAACAGTGTAATATGGGCCTTTAAACAGTGTAATATGGGCCTTAAACAGTGTAATATGGGCCTTTAAACAGTGTAATATGGGCCTTTAAACAGTGTAATATGGGCCTTTAAACAGTGTAATATGGGCCTTTAAACAGTGTAATATGGGCCTTTAAACAGTGTAATATGGGCCTTTAAACAGTGTAATATGGGCCTTCAAACAGTGTAATATGGGCCTTTAAACAGTGTAATATGGGCCTTTAAACAGTGTAATATGGGCCTTCAAACAGTGTAATATGGGCCTTTAAACAGTGTAATGTGGGCCTTTAAACAGTGTAATGTGGGCCTTTAAACAGTGTAATGTGGGCCTTTAAACAGTGTAATATGGGCCTTTAAACAGTGTAATGTGGGCCTTTAAACAGTGTAATGTGGGCCTTTAAACAGTGTAATATGGGCCTTTAAACAGTGTAATATGGGGCCTTTAAAACAGTGTAATATGGGCCTTTAAAACAGTGTAATGTGGGCCTTTAACAGTGTAATGTGGGCCTTTAAACAGTGTAATGTGGGCCTTTAAACAGTGTAATATGGGCCTTTAAACAGTGTAATATGGGCCCTTTAAACAGTGTAATATGGGCCCTTTAAACAGTGTAATATGGGCCTTTAAACAGTGTAATATGGGCCGTTTCACTTGTACTGGGCCGGTCCACAGACGCAGACGTTGGGTCGTCTGTGTTTTCTGTGGAAATCAGTCGAAGCCAAAACAGTTTGTGGAGCCAACCTCTCGCTCCAAGAACAATGATAAGATTTTGATATTTCAAAAACGCTGAGTTTCCCATAGACTCGTTTTGATACTTTGCAGCTAATGTCATCAACATGATGCTAACTGTAGGCACTGCTCTGTCTGAGGCCTGTTAGACTTTAATCTGAGCTTTATTTTAACACAATCTGACCAAAAAAGAGCGAGTTTAGTCAAAACTACATTTGAGCTGATTTTGTACCGTTAAACAAGCCTCTCTCACATAACATTACAGTCACGAGATGATTAGCATTAGCATTATCATTAGCATTAGCATTAGTCATCGTATCAATCACAGACTCCTCAAAATGTGCTGTTTAAACCCATTTTTCAGCTGACAGTTTTTGTCTAACGTCTTTGTCAGTCCACGGCAACCGCTGAACATTTCGCCATAGACATACATGTAGAACACCCGCAGCATGACGTCACTGCAAAGTATCAGTAAACCCCGGTCGTCCGTCAGAAGTTAATATCTCGACAAATGGTTCGTGGGTTTGCAGAATGAAAATACGACTGTTGTCATAGCGACTCACAATTTCGTCACAGGAAGCTGAAACGGACGAATGAATCACGGAAATATTCGCCTCAAAAAAGTCTCGTAAAAAACAGAAGCAGAAGTGTCTCTGTGCCGCCGTCATCGTGAACGGTCCCGCGGCGCACATTAGCAGCTAGCTTGTTAGCACGTTTAACCTCTTTAGCTGCACTTCTCACGACTGTCCGAGCTGCCGCTGAGCAAACACTGAGGAGGAATTTACAGCGCACTCCTGTGTAAACACCCCCCGACACGGAGCCGGCTTTCTCTCCTGACAGGGTCGTGTGACGTTTTTATAAACAGCGTCGTCCTTTTTCCATTTGTTGTTTTTTTTAAGCTCAGAGCTTGGGTCCAGGTGACGTCACAAATGATTTTTTTTAGTTAAATATTGAGTTGTAGAGTTTAGTCACTAATTTAAATCATCAGGTTGAGTTTGTGACGTCATAGATACGATATTTAACGACTATTACATCATTTACCGCCGCGCATCGTTAGCTTAGCATTGTGAAAAAACATCTTTATTTTTGAATTATTGCCTTAAAAACTAAAACACAACATTTTTACATTCACAGTTTGCACAGAAATGTATTTTATTATGTAAGAAAAAGTCTGTACTGCTGCTTAATCAGCCTTAATAAAACATGAAGAAAGACTTAACTCATAATGAACAAATGGTTCATGAAGAATCAGGAGGTTTGAAGTAAATATTATAACAAACGAGAAAGATTCAGGTTTAGTGACAGTTTAATGAAGCTGTTAGAAATAAAAGTTTGTGTGTGTTTTTAATTATTAATAAAAAAAAACACTCGTCCTGATCTGTGAATGTTACCAAAAAAAACAAAACCTCCAGGGTCAACACAGTTGTTTTTTTTTGTTTTAAGATGTTTCCAAATTCTCTGAAGCTGCAGTGAGTGAAAAATGCGACAGCGTCTCTGAGTGTCTGGAAAATCTGCGTCCTGATTGGCTGAGGGACTGTAGACCATTGTGTTCTGCGTCCTGATTGGCTGAGGGACTGTAGACCATTGTGTTCTGCGTCCTGATTGGCTGAGGGACTGTAGACCATTGTGTTCTGCGTCCTGATTGGCTGAGGGACTGTAGACCATTGTGTTCTGCGTCCTGATTGGCTGAGGGACTGTAGACCATTGTCCATCAGTCTCCTCCGTGTCTCCTGTACAGTACAGAATGTGTCAGACAAATTTACATAAATGTTGGATCAGTGTGACTCTGAAGTGCTGTATGTTTGCAAGTTTTCTCCCCGACAAAAACCCACAATGTCGATGAAACGTTCTGCACCGACAAAGGCACCGACGAAGGTTTGAACTTTGAGAGAGTTTAAACAACAACACGTCGTTGGGGACACGTCGTTTGTGGAGATGACGTTGTTTTGTTTTTTGACCCTCGTGTCCTTCGTGACCTTTAACCTCTTGCTCTGTGTAAGTCTCTGGGTCACACACCAAAGACCAGACTTGTGACTGGACGCGCTGTGATCGCTAACACCTCATGTTAAAATGGTCGGCTATGGGACGGTTAGCAGTAGCACTTTAGCGGTAGCACTTTAGCGGTATTACATACCGCTAATATTAGCATACATAATATTACAGTGTATTGTTATATTTCTTTGTAGTAAATAATAATATCATGCTTCAAAATGTGTGACAGGCTCAGCACCAACAGCACAAGGCACAAAGTCTTTCACAGAGATTAACAGAATAAGAAAGACGTTAAAATCACTACAAAGTGCATGGTCCATGGGCGGGCCGGATGGGCGGGGCGGATGGGCGGGGCGGATGGGCGGGGGGAGGATGGGCGGGGCGGATGGGCGGGCCGGATGGCGCGGGGCTAAAGGCTAAACTCGCACGGCTCCATGTTCAGAGGCTCTGATTTACACGTGTAAATCTGAT
Source organism: Periophthalmus modestus (assembly GCA_019594935.1). Lineage (NCBI taxonomy): Eukaryota > Metazoa > Chordata > Actinopteri > Gobiiformes > Gobiidae > Periophthalmus > Periophthalmus modestus. Next base: position 399,441 of record JAIEZT010001243.1, read on the forward strand.
CTTTTACATGATAAAACTGTTAAAGACTCATGAGACTCAGACTCTGTTCCTCTGATACGTCTCAGAGCCACGTGCTGATTCTCATGGACATTCTTCTCACTGCTGACAGCGATTAGCTCCATACATCCCACATTAAAGCTTTATCTCCAGCTCTGTTTGTTGCTCTTGGCGCTTGTGGCCTGGATCGTTGTGTGTATTATCCTTGACACCACTGGCTCTGAAATGGCTTCCTGAAGTGTCACCGAGGTCATTACCATGGCTTTTATCTGCAGTAACACACAAACAAAGGCGGCGCACGGGTTGCCAGATATTATTTTCCCTGTTGCTCGGAGGTGTGACTCCTGAACTGTTCAAGGCCCCAGAGGAACTGAGCACGAAACAAGCGCAGCACATCGAGCTCTGGGTGGAAAGAATGCTCTTCATACCTCACGGGGGGAAACCCGCTCAGAACAGGCCATTGTTTGTGAGGCTCGATTAGAAGATTATTCATGTAACTGAAGCGAAATGTGACAAGAACAAACGACGAACGAGAACACAGCGCCGGGCTTCAGCAGGAGAGCGAAGTGTGGAGCTCCACGACAAACACAGGACCAGTCAGAAGTTCAAACGTTGTAGATCGAAAAGTTTACCTGAAGTTTAGCAGCAGCAGGGTTTATTTTGTTGTTAAGTTTGGGTGAAGAAAATACTGTAAAATGTTCTGGGTTTGTTCATAATACATCGCGACAGAGAAATACAGCGATAAACGATATTAAAACTACTCTGTCACTGACTAAGACTGAAATAAAACACGATAATCCCAGAAAAATAGTTTCAAATGGACTGTGCAGCAAATAAACTGCAGAACATGCCAATATTCAGCCATAAAAGGGACTTCTTCACCCTCCACAGCTTAAATCTTAAAGTATTACAACAAAAACCCCAAATGTCCCAATTTTTGTGAAGAAAAAGTGTTTGATTCTGTGTCGACACCTGACGAGCGACAGGTGAGAAGAACGAGTCTGAAAAGTGAAGAAAACTCCACACGTCTCACTGGTTTAGTCCTGGTTTAGACCTGGTTTAGTCCTGGTTTAGACCTGGTTTAGTCCTGGTTTAGTCCTGGTTTAGTCCTGGTTTAGACCTGGTTTAGTCCTGGTTTAGTCCTGGTTTAGTTGCCCTTAAGTCTCGTGCTGTTGAGTCACTTCGGTTCGTTCCTTTACGTTTGAAGATCTGTCTCAGGTTTAGTCCAGATTTCGTTCAGTTTTAGTCTCATTTCGTCACTACATTTTGTCACTTTTTCTGAACGCTGGTTTAATTATTATCCCGTGTGTCTCCGCCTGGTTTAGTGCTGCTTTAACGAGGTACTACTGGATTTTAAAACTATTATCGATACTAGATACTCATTTAAGTATCGATACAGATAAAAATCCCATAACTGGATGAAATTTGACGTTTCATCTCGAGTTTTATCAGAACTAGTGTAAGTCCACATGTGTAATAAAGCAACGCTGTTATTTTGTGTTGAAACTTACAATATTGTTTAAAAAAAAAAAGGGCTTTCAAAGGGATCATGTGGGTATCAGAATTGGTATCGTGTATCAAGTATCGAGTCTATTCTTGTTGTAATGTCTGTGGAATCAAAGATACAGACTCAGGTTTATTCGGGTTTTACAAACAGAAATGTAAATGTGGAGGTGTTTTATCGGTCGAGGACAGTGAGTCAAAGGTGGAGGTGTTTGTATCGGTCGAGGACAGTGAGTCGAAGGTGGAGGTGTTTGTATCGGTCGAGGACAGTGAGTCGAAGGCGGAGGTGTTTGTATCGGTCGAGGACAGTGAGTCGAAGGTGGAGGTGTTTGTATCGGTCGAGGACAGTGAGTCGAAGGTGGAGGTGTTTGTATCGGTCGAGGACAGTGAGTCGAAGGTGGAGGTGTGTTTGTATCGGTCGAGGACAGTGAGTCGAAGGTGGAGGTGTTTGTGTCGATCGAGGACAGTGAGTCGAAGGTGGAGGTGTTTGTATCGGTCGAGGACAGTGAGTCGAAGGCGGAGGTGTTTGTATCGGTCGAGGACAGTGAGTCGAAGGTGGAGGTGTTTGTATCGGTCGAGGACAGTGAGTCGAAGGTGGAGGTGTTTGTGTCGATCGAGGACAGTGAGTCGAAGGTGGAGGTGTTTGTATCGGTCGAGGACAGTGAGTCGAAGGTGGAGGTGTTTGTGTCGATCGAGGACAGTGAGTCGAAGGTGGAGGTGTTTTGTATCGGTCGAGGACAGTGAGTCGAAGGCGGAGGAGGTGTTTGTATCGGTCGAGGACAGTGAGTCGAAGGTGGAGGTGTTTGTGTCGATCGAGGACAGTGAGTCGAAGGTGGAGGTGTTTGTATCGGTCGAGGACAGTGAGTCGAAGGCGGAGGTGTTTGTATCGGTCGAGGACAGTGAGTTGAAGGTGGAGGTGTTTTGTATCGGTCGAGGACAGTGAGTCGAAGGTGGAGGTGTTTGTATCGGTCGAGGACAGTGAGTCGAAGGTGGAGGTGTTTGTGTGTCGATCGAGGACAGTGAGTCGAAGGTGGAGGTGTTTGTATCGGTCGAGGACAGTGAGTCGAAGGTGGAGGTGCAGGGTGGTTCAAAGGGGCAGGATTTAGTGAAAAGCGAGAGAAAGCAGCTGAGAACTGTGACCATAATCACGAAACTAGACGATACACGACGATCTGGCATCGTGAGTGGGATCCTTAGTCCCTTAGTCCTCCACAGGTGGAGGCTTGATTGCTGATTGGCTGCAGGTGTGTGGTGGGTGGTGCCAGAGTCTCCGCCCAGCTCCAGGTGCAGACACAGGAGGGAGGAGGACAGAGACACAGGGACAGACGAGGATCTTGACAGTTCTTCAGTGTCGAAATCCAGTTTGAAATGTTAGAATCTGTCTCACCAGCCACTGTTTGGCCCCATTTTAGTTCCTGTAAAATTCATTTTTAAAGCTCACTACGTAACTTTTCATGATGGAAGGTTTGATTTCATGTGTTTTCTGCCTGGAGACAAACAGCAGACACCAGCAGACCACAGTTATAGGTCACATCTGTGGAGAGGCGAGCCCCCTCTCCACACGACAGCATGTTTTTCATGTTTTGTGTTAGCATAGATTAAACCAGCTGTACCTCAAAAATATACATGTTTAATGCCACACTGTGGAACATTACAGCCAAAGAAATAACACCACAGCCTGTCACGACCAGACGTTTTGAAGGTCGATGTATCGCTGATGTAAACAGACGATAAACGATAATATTGAAACGAATTTAAGCCACTGAAACGAAAACCCAAGAGCAAAAAAATAAAACAAAAAAAAAAACGAAATATATATAGGTCCATCACATTTATTGAGCGATAAGTCGATGTCCTCGAGTCTTTATCGAGACAGGCCCAGGTCTGTCCTTCAAAAACAGATTATTCCAGAGGTGGAGCATTTAGTAAAACGTTTGGACATGTTAATTTGTTATATTGAAAAGTTATATTTAAGCCTGGAGCGTTTGAAACTGAGCAAATAATAGTCTCCTGTCAAACTGATCGACGTCACCAACCTCTGCAGGTCCAGGTCTACAGAGACAAACCTGTAAAAAAACCTCTGCAGGGCCGTCCCGTCAGGTGCCATTTATCTCCGAGCAGATAAACCGTGTAAATTCTGATCTGTTGTGATGTTTTAAAGTGAACCTGAGGATTTATGAGCATCTTGAAAGTTCCACAGGTCAAAGGTGTCCTGGTACTGCAGCTTTTAAAGTCACTGTACCTCATTTCTAGTTTATTTTAAATATTTGCACCCGGGGGAGACCCAGGACACGCTGGAGGGACTGTGTCTGGGAGCTGGAAGAAGTGTCTGGGGTGAGGGAAGTCTTGGAGTCCCTGCTCAGACCCTGTCCTGGGTAAGAGGGAGAAAATAGGTGGATTTGCAGGGTCCAAACTTGTTCCTCGTTGACCTTCAGCATTCAGAGCGTCCTAATGAGAAGCTCAGTCAGTCGAGCGTTTGCCCACTGATCTGAAGGTTGGCGGTTTGAATCCCGCTTTCAGACAGATGAATGCTGCTGCTGTTGTGTCCTTGGGCAAAACACTTAACCCTCTGTGTGAATGGGTGAGTGGTTTCTCGTGTGTCTTAAAGGTGGAAAAGTGCTGCATAATTATATTTTTAAAAGCGCTGATCACAACTTTCAGCAGCAGAGCGGAGTTTAGTCACAGTAATGCTACCAACAACCAGCATGCTAACCTGGCCCTTCCTGATTCTGGATTTATTAGACGCAGACGGTGCACAGGAGACTTTCCGACCTCCAGAGCTGCTTATATCAAACATTTTTGCAAAGAAACTGTTCACATGGAAAATACTGAGCCTCGTGAGAGTTTTACTTTCACTTGAGTATTGAGTAGTACTAGTATCTGTACTTTTACTTAAGTAACAAGCCTGCGTACTTCCTCCACCACTGGTAACTGTACGAACGTGACAGTGAAACAATATGACACAAAAACACAATGTGGCAGCAGCTGTGGAAATGTTCAGTGTGAGAATCAAACTCGTCCTAAATCAACACGAACGACCCGGCGACATCGACATAAAACCTCAGCGCATCATATTTTTGCCAGTTTGACACCATCTTTGCGACCACATGTACACGACATCGTCCCCGACTCGCTCTCATTATCTGATTGGCTCGTTTTTTTTCCTAACCCACCACATGATCCGAAATCTAAGCCTGGAAATTGAAGTAATGGAGGAAATAGTTTTCATCTGTTACTAATGTTTGTGGGTGAATGTTGTGCACTGGGTTTAAAACGGCCGTTCATGTGGTATCACCCGAAGAAACCTGCTCTGTGTCAAAACGCCGACAGAAGAGCCTCGAAGTGCTTCTTTTACAAGCTCAGAAAGGACATAAAGGAGGAGGAGCAGAGGTTTAATCTACACAGGCTGATAACACTTTTAGATATGTATTTTAGATATTTTTTTTTACATGTTTTTAAATGATCGAGTTAAGTCGAGGTAACACCCAGATTTTTGAACTCACGTACAAACTGCAGCTCCTGTCCTTTCAGGAACATTTAAGCTGGAATTTGATGGTGAACATTTGGAAAATAACTCACTCACTTGTTTAAAATTGCTTTTAATGTTTGATTTTAGTTGTAAATGTTGTGATATTTTATTCTTTTTTGAATTGTGAAGTGTCTTTGAGTGTGTTGAAAAGCGTTATATAAATAAAATGTATTATATAACAGTTTTTTGGATTTCATTCAGAGACTTGACCTGGTCACGTATCGACACACGTGATGCTGATGTTAACTTCTCTGACGCTTGTGACAGATTTAGCTTTTGTAAAAATAACAGCATCATCTGCAGAAAACAAAACACAAGGTCGTTACAAACATTTGGCAGATCGGATTAATATATAATGAAAATAAAATCGGTCCAAGTATGGAGCCTTGTGGTACTGCGACCTGACATCGAGATGTGTGGATGAGACAGACACACAGTGGGTCAGTTTGACAAAATATGGACATAAACGAAACTGAAACTCGTTTATGTCACTCACACAATAACTATGTGAGCAGAGTTATCCCCAAAATAATCGTAATAATGGGTCGAATCCCAGTCTCAACTTAAAAAAGACATCGCTGGTAGAACAATCAAATCCACTGACCCGCAGGTTGATGGTGCGATTCCAGCTCCCAAAGATGAATACTGTTGTTGTGTCCTTGGGCAAGACACTTACCCACCTCACCCCTGTGTCTGTGTGAGTGAATGTGTGAGAGGTGCCTTCATGTAAAACTCTTTCAGTTGGAAAAGTGTTGTATAAAAATGTGACCGTGTTACATCAGGACAGAGAACACAACGATCTACAGCCCCTCAGCCAATCAGGACGCAGAACACAATGGTCTACAGTCCCTCAGCCAATCAGGACACAGAACACAATGGTCTACAGTCCCTCAGCCAATCAGGACGCAGTAAAAAAAAAACATGCAAATTACACAGAAAAAAAACAGCGAGACGACAAAAGTTGAACCGTGATATAACGAGGGACAGGTTGTGTTTTTAAAGTCGTGTCGTATAAACTCTGTCAAACTACTTCCTGTTTGTCATCGGGTTTTTTATTTATCAGAGTCAAATACGGTAAATGGACCAACTCTGCCCAAAGAAAACAATCCAACATTTAGTAAATTCACCAAATTTAAACAAAACACAAGGGGGCTGTTCATTAAACGTCTCCAAACCCAGATGTGTTTAAAATAAGTTTGTGTTTGGTGCCAGTGTTTGGAGAAGGTCGAGCTCGTTTTGTGCTTATAAACATAATGTTTGAACCTCGTCCAGTTTAAAAAAAACAGTGTATGGAATAAATTATCTCATCTATAAAACAAAAGGCCCAATAACTTGAGTCTTTTTACATAAACTCGTGTAACAGTCAGAGCCAGACGGGCCTGAGGGGCGGGGCCACAGTGGCTCAGTCGGTAGAGCATTTGCCACGGATCCAAAGGTTGTGTCCTTGGGCAAGACACTTAAATGGAGTGAGTGATTCTTCATGTACGTAGTGTCTTTAAGGTGTGACCATGATCTTTTACCGTTTAATTCATCTGGATGTTAAAGAAAAACAGAACAAGTTCATTTTAAACAGTCGTCCAAAGCTCTTCCTCACTGACCTCACATTCAGAACATCCTAATTACTCACAGTGATGACTTTATAAACACTTTTTACAACACCACACATCTGTCATATAACTGTGTATTTCTCCATTATTTTGTGTCAAATGTTTCATAAAAGCAGCCAAAGTCTTTTATAACATCCACACACTGACCTCTGACCTCTGACCTCTGACCTCTGACCTCCTCATGTCATTCTTAGCCACTGTCGATGTAATAGTCCCTCCAAATACCTGCTTTTGTCGTAATGCACACAGCTTCTCCTCTTCCCCTCCTCTTCTTCTCCTCTTCCTCTCCTCTTCTTCTCCTCTTCCTCTCCTCTTCTTCTCCTCTTCTTCTCCTCTTCCTCTCCTCTTCCTCTCCTCTTCTTCTCCTCTTCTTCTCCTCTTCCTCTCCTCTTCCTCTCCTCTTCTTCTCCTCTTCCTCCCCTCTTCCTCTCCTCTTCTTCTCCTCTTCTTCTCCTCTTCCTCCCCTCATCTCTCTCTCCTCTTCTTCTCCTCTTCTTCTCCCTCTTCCTCCCCTCTTCCTCTCCTCTTCTTCTCTCCTCTTCTTCTCCTCTTCCTCCCCTCTTCTCTCCCTCTTCTTCTCTTCTTCTCCTCTTCCTCTCCTCTTCTTCTCCTCCCTTCCTCCCCTCTTCCTCTCCTCTTCTTCTCCTCTTCTTCTTCTTCTCCTCTTCTCTCCTCTTCCTCTCCTCTTCTTCTCCTCTTCCTCTCTCTCCCTTCTTCCTCCCTTCTTCTCCTCTTCCTCTCCTCTTCTTCTCCTCTTCCCTCTCCTCTCCTCTTCTTCTCTCTTCTTCTCCTCCTCTTCTTCTCCTCTCTCTTCTTCTCCTCTTCCTCTCCTCTTCTCCTCTCCTTCTTCTTCTCCTTCCTCTCCTCCTTCCTCTCCTCTTCTTCCTCCTCTTCCTCCCCTCTTCTCTCTCTTCCTCTTCTTCTTCCTCCTCGTCTTCTCCTCTTCTCCCTCTTCCTCTCTCCTCCTCTCCTCTTCTTCTCCTCTTCTTCTCCTCTTCCTCCCCTCTTCCTCTCCTCTTCTTCTCCTCTTCTTCTCCTCTTCCTCCCCTCTTCCCTCTCCTCTTCTCTTCTTCCTCTTCCCCCCTCTCCTCTCCTCTTCTTCTCCTCTCTCCTCCCCTCTTCCTCTCCTCTCCTCTCCTCTTCTTCTCCTCTCTCCTCTCCTCTTCTTCTCCTCTTCCTCTCCTCTTCTTCTCCTCTTCTTCTCCTCTTCCTCCCCCCTCTTCCTCTCCTCTTCCTCTCCTCTTCCTCTCCTCTTCCTCTCCTCTCCTTCCTTCTCCTCTCCTCTCTTCCTCTTCTCTCCTCTTCTTCTCCTCTTCCTCTCCTCTTCCTCTTCCTCTTCGTCTCTTTATTCTGGGACATTTTTCTGACATCTTGAGTCCATTTGTAACGTGGTTGTTTCTTGTGCTCTTGTCTCCCCTCGTGTGTGTGTGTTTGTGTGTTTTTGTGTGTGTGTTTGTGTGTGTTTGTGTGTTTGTGGGTTTGTGTGTGTTTTGTGTGTGGTTGTGCGTTTGTGTGTGGTTTGTGTGTATTTTGTGTGTGTGTTGTTGTGCGACTGACGTGTCCAGGTGTTGTCGGGCAGTAAAGCCGCCCTCGGAGACCTGTGTGCGGGAGACACCATCCTGTCCATAAACGGGGAGAGTACGGAGACGATGACGCACATGGAGGCGCAGAACCGGATCAAAGACCTGCAGCCGACAGCTCACGCTCAGCATCTGCAGGTGAGAACACGAGAACACGAGAACACGAGAACACGAGAACACGAGAACACGAGAACGATTAAGAGACAGCTCACACTCAGCATCTGCAGGTGAGAACACGAGAACACGAGAACACGAGAACACGAGAACACGAGAACACGAGAACGATTAAGAGAACATCTAAGAGAACATGTAAGAGAACGTGTAAGAGACAGCTCACGCTCAGCATCTGCAGGTGAGAACACGAGAACACGAGAACGTTTAAGAGAACTTTAAGAGAACATATAAGAGAACGTTTAAGAGACAGCTCACGCTCAGCATCTGCAGGTGAGAACACGAGAACACGAGAACACGAGAACGTTTAAGAGAACTTTAAGAGAACATAAGAGAGAACGTTTAAGAGACAGCTCACGCTCAGCATCTGCAGGTGAGAACACGAGAGAACACGAGAACGTTTAAGAGAACTTTAAGAGAACATATAAGAGAACGTTTAAGAGACAGCTCACGCTCAGCATCTGCAGGTGAGAACACGAGAACACGAGAACGATTAAGAGAACGTGTAAGAGACAGCTCACACTCAGCATCTGCAGGTGAGAACACGAGAACACGAGAACACGAGAACACGAGAACGATTAAGAGAACATGTAAGAGAACGTGTAAGAGACAGCTCACGCTCAGCATCTGCAGGTGAGAACACGAGAACACGAGAACGTTTAAGAGAACGTGTAAGAGACAGCTCACACTCAGCATCTGCAGGTGAGAACACGAGAACACGAGAACACGAGAACATCTAAGAGAACATATAAGAGAACATAAGAGAACGTTTAAGAGACAGCTCACACTCAGCATCTGCAGGTACGACCACGAGAACGTTTAGGAGAACATGTAAGAGAACGTTTAAGAGCCGAACAGAACAGAAGAACAGTCACAGCTGCCAGTTGGTTGTTGGTTTGATCGTTGCCTGAGTAAAACACCTCAGCTCCATTGTCCACAGTCACAGAGAAGTGTCTCACAAAGCGGGAGGGCATCTGGTGTAAAATGTGTAGGTCCTGGAGTTAGTCAGACGTTGCTGGTGGAGATGTGGGTGATGACAGGAGAGAGCTGCATCTGCAGTACGTCTGAGGGGAAAGAGAGGGCATTTATTGGACAAAAACAGGTGAAAGAAAGTCGGAGGAAGCCAAGACAAATGAGCTTTTACCTTTTTTGGAAACGGTGACACACTGTAATACTTTCATACTTTTGAGAAACACAGTGTAGTTATTAGTATCTTCTACGATCAAACTCTATTTCAAATGTCATTCCAGTCCAAACCGAGCCCGTTCACGGCGGCTGTCACTGTGATTCACCACAGCTCTGCTCCTCTTTGGTCTCCATTACTTTCAGTTTGTGGTTCGTTAGATGAGTTTCATTTGAGCCGTTTGTCACGGTTAAGGTCATTCGCTGTAGGAACAGATCGTCTGGGTTCGGTTTATATTCTTCTTGGCTCCTGTCTGGTCTTGAGGGAAGATGACAGCTTTACAACGCCGATCGTTTTGTGTCGTCCTAAATGAGGCCGCACGCAGTGAGTCAGGCTGACCTTTCCACTGGCCCTTCACTTGTCCATGATGTTTTCTCTGCTCTGTCAGATGGAAAATCGTGCTAGCATTGTGGCGCTAGCATCAAATTTTAAACTGTTGTGTGGACGGATTATTCAGTCTTGCTCCAGCAGCTCTCGGGGTCAGAACGAGAGCGCCGTGAGCCGTCTGTTCTAATTATAAAGTGTAGGAGGCATAGACTGTTTATATAAATGGACGTAGCTAACCCGCTAGTGCTTTTCGACTCTAGCTCCAGTTGACTTTACATCATCATTTTCATCATCATTTTACTCTTAAATGTTCGTATTAACCCTCTACATGATCCTGGGGTTTTTATTTCACGTCTGTGTCTGTAAATCAACATATGAACATTAATAACAGACACATCAGGTCCTTCTGTCCCCGACGTCGCTCCTGTTAGCATTAGCGTTCTTTGCTAAACCAGCATTTTGGACGAGGTCCACGTATCTGGAACATCATCATCTTTTTTCTTTTGACACTTTACTCTTCAGTTCACCATCGATCCAGATTTAAGGCAGATGAAAACAAACTATGAGCCTGAAAATCGCTCCAGTTGGTTCAGTTTGGTCCAGTTTGTCCAGTTGGTTCAGTTGGTCCGGATGGTCCAGATGACTTAGTTGGTTCAGTTGGTCCAGTTGGTCCAGTCGGTTCAGTCTGTCCAGTAGGTTCAGTTGGTCCAGTTGGCGAGAAAAACCTGCTAATGTGGACCGTGGCTCTTTTCTCTCTTTCATCTGTTTAAATTTAATTAAAACTCCGTGTTCCAGCTCACTGCTCAGGCTGAAACACTTTCCTCTGTTTTCATTTGAACCTCTTAAAGAAAGAGCCGCTTCCTCCTTATCTCAGCTCGCACGGCTCGTTCTCCCTGTAACGACACAAAATGAAGACGAAAGATGCAGATAAATGTCGTCTCTTCTGCTGCAGAAATGATTCATGTAAATAGCTCCTGACAGTCCAGGGGATAGCAGGGAGAACTCAAATGTCGTCTCTTTCCCACACACTTATTAAACAGATTCTTGGGCTGTTCTGAAAGTCTGGAAAGTGCCGAGCAAATCTGGCAACCTCTGACTCCTCTGCTTTACTGTGGTTTGAGCCTCAGAAGCTCTCTCCTTTTAGGGCTAGCATACAGTATTCTCCCCGCGGTGGTTTGGACGAGCCGATTGCAAATGCAGCGGAAAGTGTAACCGCCGGCTAAGCGTTCTAGATAACAGGGCGTCCGACTTCACACATGTCGAGGCTCGGCGGTGACAGATGGACTTTTTCCTCTTCACTTCGAGCGTGCGTATATCAGCTTTAGCCTAGCGTTAAGTGGTGCGCCGCGTTGGGATAGTAAATTTATTTAAGGATACGAGGAGCGGCGCTCGGTGCAAACCCGTGAAATCTCCTCCGCAGCTGCAGCCCGACCGCAGCAGTATGTAAAAACGCTCAAGTCCAAGTCGTGCTTCAGGCTGTTCGTCTGGAAACACGTGAACCAAAACCCCACAGTCAGAGCGGTTCTGCGAGGGGCTTTAAAGGCCCTGTGCGCCGCTTTCCCCCGTGTGTTTTCTTCTGTTCTGAGTTTATCTTTATTTACACAGAGCCCGATGAGAGAGCGAGACGTTTGTGGTGTTTAAGAGTTTAGAGCAAAATTGAAATAACAGATTTGGAGGAAAATAATCCAAATCAGGCCTAGAATATCAGCCATGGGTGCTCTGGATCCTAAACCTGTAACAGTAAATAATTAATCAGCGACGCATCTTCTCCCGACGTCATTTTGTCCCGTCCCTCATGACTAATAAACTCGTCTGTACATTTATAAAGAAAATCCTGACAGTAAATCTCCAACATAAATCCATCTGATATAAGTCGAGTTTATTATATCTGAGCTGATCTTGTCTCCACGACGACGAATCATGTAGAACATCAGACACGAGCCCAAAAGTCGAGCCACAAGCGA